>OY365808.1:28744927-28844927 GCA_959347315.1 Bimastos eiseni | reverse complement strand
GTGGAAATGCGCGAGGGACAGATACACGAAACCCGGAACAGAGTGGCTGTTCATTACGACTTCGTCAACCGGAGATTTGCAACACAAGACCTACAGACCGGTCGGAAGTCACTGGCCGACTATCGTCTGGTATCGTCGTATTACATCTTCTATTTCAGCGCTATTTAAATTGACTTCTTTCACTAGAGTGCTCTGCACTAACGCTCCCAAACAAAGCGGTTTCTTTTGACACTCTTAGCGCAGAGCCCCAGCTTAGCGTCTAATGCATTCCTAAATGCTTGCCATGCAATGACAAAAATGCATTCTGTACAGTTATTGCCAGAATACAACGGTTATCGGTGTTTAATGAGTCCCTGCTAATTTCCTTTTCCTTTAAACTGAAGGACATAAATTATTGGTGGAAGAGTAAGTGCAACAATAAAACGTACTCAATATTTCACATTGGATTAAAACAATTAAATAGCAATGACGACGAACTGTCACCATGCCAATTAATTCACACGGAATCTTATACTAGTTCATAGACGATAACGCTAAGCATATTGATCCATGTCACCGCGATACAGTGTCACGGGCTAGGGTTTCAAGTTATGCGAAACACAAATCGCATTATATGTATACAAAAGTCTGTGAATTTACATTAACACGAGATGAAGTATCAAACTACGATTCCCATCTTTCACCTATGTATCGTTTTTGCCTATGATACATTTAAGAGCCTCAGTTGGCGGCGTCAATGGCGAATTGAAGGAAATAGATCATAAAAGGACCAATAGCTCCACTGCATTGCCAATAATTGCATATGACTACAGGCGAGGAAAAAGACTGTGTTCTGTTTCAAAAATACTTCTTATCCGGAACAGTCGTGTGGATTGTAAATGATTATATCACCCAAACATTCAAGTAGGCTACCTAATTTCTTACTGCAACCTTCTCTCGTTAAAACCCAGTTAAACGTGACTACATCAGTTGTTAAATTCAGCCGGATCTTTAAGGATCTGAGATCCAGAACCTCAGATTTGAAATCCACCACCCAACCATGAGATCCGTCACTCAATAGATTTGATCCACAACCTAAAATTTTCTACATAGGCCTACATGTTTTCTTTCATAATTCTACCACACGCACTTTTTTCGCACATTTTATGCTTATCCGAATAGCAAAACTTATAGCGATTATATATGTTACAGATTCGCCACTTAGCCTGACTTAAGCTTACGTTTTTTAATTCTTAAATTTGCGGTGATCCGGCACCTCTGGATGAGAAATTTAATCATAGGACTACATTGCGACTATCGGTATCGGTATCTGAGGTAGAACATATATAAAGAGATAGACTGAGAGAGAGACAGCCAGACAAACAGGCAGACAGACAGAGAGAGACAGAGAGAGACAGAGAGAGACAGAGAGAGACAGAGAGACAGACAGAGAGAGACAGACAGAGAGAGACAGACAGAGAGAGAGAGACAGAGAGAGACAGAGAGAGACAGAGAGAGACAGAGAGAGACAGAGAGAGACAGAGAGAGACAGAGAGAGACAGAGACAGAGAGAGACAGAGAGAGACTGACAGACAGACAGAGATACTGACTGATTCTGATAGCCGGCATCAACAGACGGCTGGCTGCAATGGTTGTTACCCTTTGTTCGTTGAAGGGCGTTCGATTCAACCTCCACCGAAGCAGATGTCGCGCCGTCTATTCGACTGATTCAATGCGCAGAATGTGCTTTCCAGGTCAACACAATTAATAGTATCTTGGTCGTCGTCATCATCATCATAGCTATCTTTGTAAAATTATCTTCATCGTCGTCGCCATCGTCACAGGCTCAATCATTGCTATTCTGCTATTCTGATTTTGACTTTATTTGGATCGTCATAGTCGTCGTCATCATCATTGTCAATTTCGTTGGATTGATGTATTAAATGCATGTATAATTATAGTCAGAGGACAGTTTTCATCACCAGTTGCAATCAGGTCAACAACGCCTATCGATTCGCTTTTTAAGCTGATGTAAGACTATGAAGTCGTCCAAAACTCTGTGTGTATTATGTCTCCGATTCTGATGCCTGTAAGACCCACTAACCCTGTTGAGACTCACCGCAACGGGAATGCAATCTCCAGATTTGATCGAATTGCAATCACCAAATTTGAGTGAATTGTAATCACCATACTCAAGTACTCTAGGCTTACGGAATATGGTTTTTCAGGGGCTTGATGCTTTTCCTGGAAAGCGTTCTATGTTTCGAGGAAACGCTCTGAATGTGCCTATCATGTCGATCGAGAATAATTGTAGATAAACAGTGTAGGCCTTCATGTGCTCAGAATCCCAAATAGACGTATACACGTGACTCTGCGCAGCCAATAAATAATTCTCATCGAGGTGTTTTTTCGTGAAAGCAGTATAGAGACAAATTAATAAATTTTAAAGTAGTTTCAGTTTAATGACACTGTGTGATTACTACAAAGATAATTCGTGCAAGAAGTGGAGTATTATTTATCATTTTAATCACCGCTGACATATTAATATAAGGTGTCTCTGTAAACAGACGCATATGGGATGTAATGGCACATGGGCGTCCAGATAGGGGGGTCCGGAGGCAAATGTCTCCAATTTCACCTGGGGGGGGGATATTTTTTAGCCCTAGGGAGGGGAATATTTTGCTCCTTCCATACCCTGTGGGTTTGCCTCCATCACTCAAGGGGGATTGACGCCCCTGTATATCAAAACTACCGGTGAAAGAGCATAGCGTACACATCATGTTGTTTATGCAATTTCTACAAATATCAAATTATAAAAAATTAAAATGTTCCAATACAGAAGATAATTCAAGTTTAGGCTCTACAGTCGCCCAATTATTAAAGTTTTTTTACAACCTCTTCCTCGCCCTCCTTCTTCTGCTACGATTCCTCCTGCTCTTCCAACTGCTCCCCTCTTTTCCCCCTCCTTTTCCTCCTTGTCGTAAAGAGGTGGGTATTAAGTGGCGTGTAGGTCGCTTCAGTTTCTTATAAAAAATATTCGTCTGTTTTCTGCAATAGATGGCGCCAGAGTCGTGAATTCGGTGTCCGTTGGAGCGGAATTGGCAGTCAACATCTGGAATTTCGTGGAACCTAATAACGCAACCGTGACAACGACCGCCACAAGAGACACCTGTGTCCCAATCCTTGAAGACATTACCGTCACCGACAAAGGTGCATGTCAATATGTACATAATGATTATCCTATTTGTATCTTGTCGAGTAAAAGAAAGGTAAAGGTAAACGTAAGACTCGGTGTGAGAAGTAAACCAATTGATGACCGCAAAGTAGGTTAGTATTAGACAACAACGAAGGTGAAATTGTGCGAGGTAAGACCACGTTTTGGTAGCATTACGCTACAATTAATTGAGCGATGAATTATTATGACTAGAGCTTAGTGGTCTTGAATATTGATTTTAGAGATAGAACTCACAATTGAGACAAGCTTAGACCTCTTTATAGGACCTATAATCTGACAGGACGCCTGGATCGAAGAGTTCCTCAACCTGCGAACGAATTATGGCTTGAGCAAACGAAGATGGAAGGGTTCCTGGTGCAACGCGAAATTGATAATTTCATGATTTGACCCATGGCACCAAAGTGTCAGCAGGCCTATAGAAGCGATGATGGAATGTTATCAAGGAGATATCAGGAAAGTTAGAATTTCGTGTTGTAAGCAGAAAGTAGTGCATGCATGATGATAGATTCTGAATTCAGATGAAGAATTTGTGACCGGCTGGCAGAAAAGGTACCATTTTTGGGATTGCTAATTATGGAGTTATTTCAATTTTTGTGGAAAATGATTTGTTATGAAAAAAATTAATATTGTTGTTTTGGATCTTGCTGATGTTGAACTTCAAAATAATGGCATCGGATTTTAATTTTTTTACTATTTTGTTGCAAAAATCAAATAATTATGTGTTATGTAAAAGGCATCTTAAGTGTGCATGCCACAACTAGGTGGCCTAATATTTCTTACTTATCAAGACAGCTTGAAGTAAATTAAACAATTGGAGAAGTGTAGCATTGTGTTATTGACTAATGACATTCATTAATACATTATGATAGATCTGCAGAGTTTCATCTGTAACATTTGACAAAATTTTAATTAATTACATATATTAGTAGAGCAACTTTTCATGGTCAATTTTTTTAAATTGACGCTTTTCACCATGTCTCGTTTAAAATGCATATCTGTAGAATGGTATAAGATATCTTTATGAAATTTTCACCATTGGATGTGGCTTTAAAAAACGAACATATAGATATGCTAAAATGTCAAACCCCAGGTACGATACCTTTTCTGCCAGCAGGTCACATTTGGATAACGCAGTTTGTCCGATGTATAGAGGAATCGATTCATTTAAGCAATAAACAGGAAATTAGTTGGAAGCTTACGAATATATAGCCAAGCACGGCGTGAAAAATAAATTTAATTCTTCTGATGCAGTAATTTTCCAAATTCCATTCACACATTTTTGGTTGGGCGGAACTGTCTGTGATTACCTTAAGTCTTAAACTAATTATGAATTTGGCAGATGAAACAAGTTTTCGCTGTTGCTGCCCTAAATCTCAAAGGATGAGGAGATTGGAGACCCCAACGCTCCAACTAATTTTAGCGATAGGCCTATTTAGCCTAAGAGTTGAACCACGGTCAAGCTGTCCGTGCTCTGCTACTCCTTTTTGTTTTAGAAGAAATTTTCCCAACAAGTACATTGTAGGCCTACAAGTGCCGTTGAATATATTGGGGCTGCAGAGTCAACTCATTGCCTGTTATTCCAGAAGATAAATAGTATCATCCAAGATGCTAAGATATCATTTCATTATCCTTATAGTTTATTTACGTCAGTGTTATGACAATGGATAAACTTTACAATTTTTGTGATAATTAGTGGTTTTTTAAATGAAATAAAAGTCTTTGAAGATGATGTCAATATGACCTACAAACAGGCGAAGCTATTCAGATGCGAAACAGAAGGAGTTATCAAGACACCTGAAGTGTGACTTTAAACTGCTAAGATCGGATTTGTGAATCGATTGACTCTATAGTGTATCTTTACTTGTCTTTGGCTGTGCATACATATATATATATATATTATATATATATATTATATATATATATATATATATATATATATTTAAATTAGAAAATCTGGGTATCCGAGGTACGACACTAAAGTGGTTTCAGAGCTACCTTAGTAATAGATACCAACAGGTGAAATGCAATGGAGTTGTGTATCTTCTTTAAATCGTATAAGATATGGCGTTCCCCAGGGATCAATTTTAGGACCACTTCTTTTTTTATTATTCATCAATGATCTGCCAAATGCTTCATCCATCCTTCAATTTCTCTTATTTGCTGACGACACTAACATTTTTGCATCTCACAAATCTTATAATAAATTATTTCAAATTGTCAACCAGGAACTTGAGCATGTCAACGATTGGTTCAAAACTAACAAATTATCCTTAAATATTACCAAAACCAACTATATATTATTTAGCTCGCATCGAAAGCAATTGCCCCAGCTCCAGGAAGTCCTTGCTATTAATAATGTTCCTGTGCCAAGAGTAACATCAGCCAAATTCCTGGGAATATATATAGATGAACACCTTACATGGAAAGAACACATACAACATATCTCAGTGAAAATTGCAAAAAATATAGGAATCTTGTCACGAATTTCATTCATATTACCAATCAATATACGTTTATCTTTATATTACACAATGATTAACCCGTATTTAACTTACTGCAACCTCATCTGGGCTTCAAACTATCCAACAAGATTGAAAAAATTAAATATCCTCCAAAAAAGAGCCCTCCGTATAATCAACGGCTCACATTACCTTATCCCTACTGACCACATCTACAAACAAACACGTATTCTAAAAGTTGAGCAGCTATTGATCTTTCAAACCAACGAATTCATGTACAAATATACCCACAATCAACTACCTTCAGCATTCGACAACTACTTCTCACCTCTCTCTGAGGTCAATCCCTATAAGTTACGATCTTCCTCAAACTATAGACCTATCTTTTCGAGAACAAACACTAGAATGTTCTCGATTAACCCTCAATGGGTCCTTGTCAGAAAGTGACGTTCCAGGTCCTTGGGGTTCAAACTGCACCCCTATTTATTTGAGAATACAAATCAAGGATATGCTCTGTTTACTGGTAATGGAATACCATGTATTTTATATAAGCATAGTACTGTTCAATGTTTTCTCCAAATTACACATCTAAAACGTCCAGTTACATACATTTGTCACACAGTTCATTTCATATATTGACAGAGTGTGCCGGACAAGCAGGCCTACAGCACTTATTGCAGAATTTGCTTGTCTGCCTGTCAAACTGTCGCGGACACAGATGACAATGTCCCTGTGTCTTCTTCACTTTAGCTGGTACCTCAGTTCCTGCTTCGAATTCTCCAGAGTCCAGTTCTATAAGTTGGATTGCATCCATGATCGGTCTTCTGAACAGGGCTGGCTTGTCCAAACGTCTTCTTATAAGTGGCTCAACAAGAGACTCTCCGAGACTAACGATGAATTGGCGACGGCGTATCGCTTTGGACGACTTGTTCCAGTCAGGGTTATTGCACATCCAGACCACGAAACTGGCAATGGCAGCTGTGTCAAGCATGTTGAAGAACAGGACCATTGGCCACCTGTTGATCTTTCGTTTACAGGAGTAGATGCACGCCAGACGATCCATGTTATCTACACCGCTCTTAGTTGCATTGTAATGAAGGATGATCTCTGGTTTTGTTTCAGACCATCGACAGCCTTGTCGTGATGCATTGTTGACAAAAGAATGACCGATTTTCTCTTTTTTGGGACATATGATAGCAAAGTCTTGTTGCTATCAAATGCAAAGATCGAAGGAAATTCGTCTCTGTTTTTTGCTATCATGCAATGTCTCGTTTGTTCTTGCGCATTGATCCTACGTAGGTCATACCCTGAGTAAGCAATTCTTCTGCCAGCGCAGCGCCTGTAAATAGGTTATCTCCCACTACATTCCGTCCACTCTTGTACCAAGGTGATACCATTGCTTTCACAATACGAGCTCCCTGATCGTGATCTCGAACTTCATTTGGCTGCCGCCCAAGATAGACCTCTGCGTTCAGTGGATAAGACGTGGCACTGTCACAGCACCACCACACCTTTATCCCATATTTGGCGGGTTTGCTGGGTATATACTGCCTAAATGGACATCGCCCTCTGAAGGGGACAAGTTGTTCGTCCACTGTTATGTCTGTTCCCGGGATATAGTATTTTCGTAATCTTGCAACAAACATTGTCCACAGATCTCGAATAGCAGCCAGCTTGTCGGTAGCACGCCGTTCTTCGCGAGTGTTTTTGTTGTCGAATCTGCAATAGCGCAAGATCTGTTTGAAGCGCTTTAGACTCATGGTGGCGAGAAAGATTGGTCTGCCATATTTTCTGGACCACAATTCTTCGAGTGACTCTTGATTGCCTCGATAGACGCCTGCTAATAACAATAGGCCGATAAATACTTCCCATTCTGTCCAGTCGAATTCCTTCCAGCGTTTTTGGTTATCCTGATGAGTAGAGTTCCATTCTCGATAACAACCTTCTGCTTCTCGGTTTGTTTCCCTTATGCCTACAGACAGAATCTCTTCGCACAAGTAAAGTTGAAATACCTCTTTGATTGAATCTTTGTGTCCTTCGGATGTTACTCCGGGTTGCTGCCGGATAATGTCCTGAACTTGCCGACGGTGAATTCCAGGTGGCTCAGTAGTCCAAAGTCTGCCTGTTCGATCCACAATCGTGTTGGTACAACCAATGAGCTGCTCTACAGCTGTGGGTTGTGTTGGATCTGCAGTATTTTGTGCGCCCCGTCCACGATAATAACCACGGCGTGCTCCACGTGTACCTCTTGTAATTCCTCATTAGTACCAGCTCTTACAGGACCTCTTCCTCTTGTATTCCTTGTAGTAGATGGTTCATTTACCTGCTCTTCGTCAGACGCACTGACATTTTCTGATTCGTCAAATTCCTCGGACACTTGATCTTCGTTATCAGAGGCGGGACCAACTTCAGACAAATAATCTCCATCTTCACTATCATCGGCATCCCCTTCAGCTACATTGTCTTCATCGATTTCTGAATCCTCTTCCATAATCATTCGAAGAGCTTCAGCTGTGGAATACCTAGCCATGGTGTTATTTATTTTCTAATACTTGAAATGTAAGCAAAACAAAATGACTGACTTCTAAAAAGGTCAAACTAATATCAGGAAATATCTAAAATATAAAAACATAACAAATTATTGCAGTATTTAGCACGAATTACCTGAATTTTTTCATCGCATCAACGTCATAATTTTTGGATGCAAATTGCACCCCCGATGAACATATGCTGGTAAAAATTGACGTAAACTCTTTTGTTATCGTTTTATGCAGGTCTATAGGCACAAATGGTACACTAACAATGTCCTAGAAGATAACTGCTGAAATTTTAATAATAACACGTGAGTCGCCATAGAAACGGCCGTGGGGTGCAGATTGCACCCCAAGGAACCATTGAGGGTTAAATACGCTGGCCCGAAAGCATGGAACGTCATTCAGGATGAATTGCGCTCTCTAAATAATCTTAACGTATTTAAAATAAAATTGCGGAATTATTTAATGGATCTATAATTGTCTCATTGCGCGTCTTTATCGTCTTCATCATGATTGTATAGAATAACTAACTAGTTAAGTTTCTAACGAATTGCCAATGTATTTCTTATACCTAACCAACTGTAACTATCAATCTAATGTAAGGGTGACCCTGATTACAGGATTTTCTGTCCTTTAAGGGTTTCTGTTAGTCCCTATTGTCTCCCAGCTGATTGTCAACACTTTATAATTTTGTTTGTTGTTTTTGAAGACAATAAAAACACTTGGTTATAGTTATGGTTATGGTTATATATATATATATTATATATATATATAATATATATATGCCTAATGACTGTGTATTATCTGCACGTGCTATGGCACAGACAAGGCTATAAAATGAAAACGTGCATGTGTGTAATCCCTTTCTATGCATGTCCATAATCCTGTGCACTTGCCAGAGAAAAAACGTAACTTATTTTTGCCCAATCTACAATTTTCTAAGACATAGGGATTAATTTCTTCACTAGCGCAGTTTTTAAGTGGTCGTATTTGGACTTTCAGTTCGGTGGGTTTTGTGGGCACGTTCACGTTGAGAGAAACATTTTGGTAAATATGTACCAAAAACTTCAACACACCTTTGGGCAATTTGGTTCAGAATCTACAAATTTAGTACGCCCTTTTATCCCAAAGGGTGAGCACATATTTGTATGTCATTTTATGATAAGGCATTATTCGAATATAATGTGCAATCAAGCCTCATTAAAGACTGGATGAATAGAAGTTCAGAGGTCCGATTTTCGGGTAAGACGAAGACCGCTCGTACGAGTTTGAATCGGTTTGGCATGCTCGATCGCTGTAATTGTCTTTCACGTACCAACCACCTGTTAGGTTCCCAAGATGTTTCAGCCTCCCACGATCACTATTTATTCTCTCCTTCGAAGAAGAAAGGGAGGCTTAGACATGGGACGTCGTCGACATCCACTGTATTATTATAGGCTACTGTGTGTCCTTAATTCTAGGTTTGCTCAATGAAGCACTGAAATGGGAGATGAGTACCCGCTGAAGTGTAGGCAACGGTCCGGAATACGAGAGTAACCGAAGCCCCGCCCACTCGCCGACAATGTCATAATCCGTTGACTGTAATCCGTTGCACTCTTTTGTCATGCGTAGGAGTACCGATACACATAGGCACGACGGGGATTTTTGGAGACTGTAAATTCGACGAATTGACCAAGGGTATTTTTAAACATTTGTTAGTCGGCGCCGGTTTCGGAGTCGCATTTATAGGAAGTCGATTGACGTTAATCCGGAAATGGGCTCAGCCGGATATTATGCAGCCCCGGCGCCGCGGATTATAAGAGATTCCTACGCCAGTGACTATTATTTGATTCTCGTTGACAGCGATGACAGCTGGATTGAGCGCTGACGGCTCTGTACGAGGAGTGCGTAAAGAAGCTCTTTGCTGGAAGTTAAAACGTTTAGTGTCCCCTTCGTCCGAACGCTATGACAATCGATCGTTTCTCGGCTATAGTGTGCTGACGGCAACCAACGCATTTTCATTCGGATGAATCGGGTGAATGGCGCAGTGCGTCTTTCTCAGCTGCGTCTGGAGAATGATGTTTTGTTCCAGTTGGAACCGTTACTGCTGTCGACGTTGCTTATAGTGGACGATTGGAAATGTCTCATCTGCGCTTCAAAAGATGATCCCTTCAAAGTGGAACAGCCACCTGCAGCCATAACCTTAAGAGAGATTCTCTGTAGATCGGGTAGATCCTGGGAAACAGATTCAAAAACGAACAACCTCCATAAATTATGAAAGATAATGTCTTAGTGGAGACCTGTAAGACGCAGCACACAGAAGCAGGCAGTGCGTTCCAGTGGTTGAATTTCGAATGAACCATCAAGAAAATTCGAGAGCCAAGCACATTAGACATTCCAGCGGACCAATGGTTGATTTGATGAAGTACCAGATGTACACTGTACACCCTACCTGCACAAACGAGAGGAACCGTTTTGTAATGTAATGTAATTCTTAAATGTTTATCAGCACCCACAATGTCGTGCAGACCAGCTTATTCACTGGTGCTAATACGAATCGGTCTCCTATGCATCTAGACAATTTTCCATGCGATGAACAAAGAGCGTTTTCAAACAGTAATTTAAGGTTATCAGACAAAGAGAATTGTCTGAATTGGAGAATTGGAGAATTTCTTTAGAGATTGGTTTGTGTGAAATAACGAAAAAGAAAAAAAATCCTGTTTTGTATTCTGCAGATCATTAAGTCCTCGCATTTTTATTTTTTCACATTTTTTAATGTCCTCGCATGATGCCAGTTGACAGTTATGGGGTACGTGGCTGCGTTTCCTTGGTACCCATTGATTTATGTCGGGGCCCTGCCTGACTGTCTGACTGCGGTACAGCTATCCTAACACATGGCCTGCACCTCCACACATACATCAAGCAGCATACAAACGTTTGAATGGACTCACGCGGACTCTGTTTGGCGCTACATTGGAATATAAACCATTATAGAGACCGTATCTTGTGAACAGACAGGATTGTCTGTGCGTACTGATTGGTCGCACGTCAACTCACGATCTCAGAATGTATATGTACGCATATACGTATGTACGCATGTACATGTATGTTTGTGTTTATACGTGTACAGTGTACAAACTTCATTATGTACATGTAAAGCCTATGTATATTATGTAAACGTTATGTTGCCGGTGCTTGTGTTAGGTTATGCGTTGCTGTCGTCGACCTTATACACTGACGTCAGAGTAGGGATCAGAGACAACAGTGTCTTTGAAATACCAAAGGATTGCATTTTCGTGAGAATGCCTCAAGTCATCTCAATGGATGACCATAACTCCCGCCAGGTTTATTCACTTGACTTTTTATTCTATTCATTTACATTATTATAATACATCATCGACAGGCAGTTAAATAATTACATGTATTATAGTGATATTATACGAGTCACATAGGTGGTGCCTTCACCTGTATACGCCTAATGCGCACTGGGCCGTTTTTAGACATAAGCAGCGCATGCTCTCTGGACCCGCAAATCTACTGTCTCACGGTAGTAAACTCAACGTCTTTGTCAGGGTAGAATTCTCTTTTCACTATTCTTTTCTAAACACTCGTCAACACATTGCTGTAGGGAACACACTTACGCCACCGCTTATAAACAGAGGCGTCATAAAGCTTTGCCTAGCATAACGTATTCAGCCTTCACATCTTTATGCGTGCATGTATGCGTCAGTCGCTTCTATTTCAATAATTATGTGTGTGTGTGTGTCTGGGTGTGTGCATGATATTTATGTTATGTGTCAATGTGTGTGTGTGAGTGTGTGTGTCTTGATGTATACTTGGTTCCCGTCGTTCCGTCGTACGCATAGTTCTAAAAGTTGTCAGCTTCCCACAGTTGAGGATCGTCTGATGTAAGCGCATGAATAATTCAGTTCCCTGTCTTTGAATGTCTGTGTTTCTCTCTTCTTTAGTTTGCTGCCTTTTCGGCAGGTTCACATGTCCAATGTCGCCACCTCTCTCTGTACTGGGCCTCCTCCCTCATCGTCTTGTAGCCGCCCCTTCCAGCATCCAGTCCAAAATCATTGTTCTCGGTCTTCCTCTGGACTTTATTCCCTTCATTTTTCCCTCTGTGATGCTTCGTAGTAGGGAGTCGCCTCTTAGGATGTGTCCAATCCATATCCTTTGTAGCTCTCTTATTGTCTTCATCATTGGCCTTTTCTCTCCTACCATTTGTAGTAGGGCTACTTTTTCCTTAGTTCTGTGCTCTGTCCAACTAACTGCTTCCATTCCGCGATGTTTATATGCTGAGCTTCTGGTAACGCTTAAACCAGAAGTTCCTCCGGTCGCTTGTAAGAAATTTCATTGAAGATCAAGTGTAATTTAATATGTATTTCTTAATTACGACCTAATGCAACTATATATTATATTATTCTTAATTACCATATATATCAACATTACTAACTTTAATACTCGGCTTATGCCGGGCTTAAAGTTCGCTTTATTATTTCAGCACTTTCAGACGTGAAAAATTGCTTCCGTGCGTATGTAGACTACTTGTTGGTTTGACTTGAAGTGTTCCATCGACGATTGTCATTTCCTTTGAGGTTCTCCGAATTGGAAAATGCAAATCACATGCATAGTATCACAAGGTCAACTTTTGTCTAAGGTCGTCGTTGGTTGCAAGATGTTTGTCAAAATATATCTTACGTTTTCTCTTTTACATTGAACCGTAAAACATATAACGTATAACCTTTGTGTAGAATGCATGCTCGTACAAATGCCATGCTATAACAAATGCCATGTTGGCAACATCAGTTTGAATTTGTTTGCTGTGAATTTACTCTTACAGAAACGACATCTGCCTTGGAAAGAGGGGAAGTTTCAAGTAGAAAAGCAAGTCTAGGATGTGAAAACTGGATTCTGTCGCTGTGAAGGCTAACCACAGCGAAGATTGAGTGTTCATCCTTATAAAACAACACTTGGCACCCACTAAATAATTACCTGAAGAAATTTTCCAATTAATTGACATTGATCTGTGCAACTAATCTCCTCGAATATGAATTGAGTTGATTTTATTACGACAAAATCATTCGATGTATTTTAGTATTTTGATGGTAAGACATTCAGTTTTGAGAAGATCTCACAATGGAATGGCAAGGACTTACTTTAACAAAAGCGCAATCTTAGTTTTTGCATGATATAGAATTGAATTAATAAAAAATATTGAATGTCAAATGTTCATAAGCAGATTAAATCTCTTTAGCGATTTTCCAGGTTACAAAGTTGGTCTATTTTAAAGAATTTATATATAGACGCATTTTATTTTTACAAATTAATGCATTCCTAAGCTGTTAGTGCTTTAGGCTTCCTGCATTCCATGCAAACAGATACAAATGCCCACAACAGCATTGCATAGGCCTATTGAGTAAGCCCTAGATTTCCTATAAGCGATTCCTGTTTAAAATGCGTTAAAAATGCGTTGGTTCGTGGTGGTCATCTCGATAGTTTTGCCTGTTTAGTATGCGCTTGGATTTTCTTATAGACGCAGATGAGCATTGCGAAAGTCATCCGTTACCTAATAATTTGTTGAGAAGCACTCTTCACAAAGCTGAAGCCAAATCATGCAGGAGAGCTTTCGCCTTCGCTTCAGAGTATGTTTGGCGGAACCTGATTGAAGACTTCTGGCAGATGACTTGAGCGATGACAAACTTGTGTTTCAGATCTAAAAAATTGCTTCTAGTAATGCTGAAGTTATTGGGAAATTTCATAATCACAATGTATCGTCTCTGTGCGAATTATTCGGACACTGGTCTCGACTCGCTATACAAGTAGATGTCGATTCGTACTGCTCAGTTTATTAAATCTATGGAGCGTCATTTAATCTTCAAAGAGCAAGCAAGCCAAGTGAATGACAAGAGAGACAGACAAACAAACAGACAGACTGGCATAGAGATAAACAGACAGGCAGGGACCGACAGAAGCAGAGAGGATAGAGACAGATAGGCCTAGATAAAGACAGAGAGACAAAGACTGAGCCAGAGAGATGGAGACACAGACACAGACACAGAGAAAGAAAGCGAGAAAGAGACAGAGACAGAGAAAGAGAGAGAGAGACAGGGGAGCGATGGGTGGAAGGAAAAGATGAAGCATCCATAGGGGAGCACTGCGTTGTCTGCGTATACGCATTCACTTTTCCCGCATTACACTTGAACGCACATCGCCATAAAAACACGTATTACGCTGATTTACGCATGAGTAATTCCTTGGATTATCTTACAGTCCTTAAACCAGTGCATTTCAACTACAAAAGCGCAATACGGTTCAAAGAAGCCAATCATTCTTTGTGTTTCAGTATCTCTGCTGTCAGGGTCTTCGTGTATGTATGTTTCTTTGTCTGTCTCTATGGCTTCGTTCTGACTGTCTGTTTGCCTCTCATATCCTCCTAGTGACCGTTGCTAATGACTGCCACGGTGTAAGTAGGCGACGTTGTTTGAGACCTGTGAGTGTCGCCTGCATCAGACCTCTGCAGCAGACGACGACTTCTCTTATGACAAGGACAGAAGAGTTTGCGGTACTCCTGCCTCACAGTCTTATGCAGCAGGACGTAAAGCAGAGCGTTGAATGCTGCGTTGTAGTAGAACACCCAGGTTACGATGAAGATATACCAGAGGGGGAACTTCAAGGGAATGAACATGGCGAAGACGGGCAGATAGGTGGCACCGTAGACCGAGATCATCACGAACAGGTTCTTCGCCGCTTTTATACTCGATACGGTCAGATTGGAAAGGCCGCGATGCTCCTGAGGTCGAATGGTTCGCAGCTGTTTCCTCACAATCAGAAATATCTTGAAGTAAGCGACGACTATGATCAACGCTGGGGCGATCATATTCAGCACGACGTAGACGTAGGCGAATTGAATGCTGCCCTGGTAATTAGTCAGGTAGGGTGTGAATGCGATGTAGTTAAAGCCCCAACGACTTCCCATTGAGACGGTGACGATGCATGTGAGGATGCAGAAGGCCCAGAGCGCCCCGATGGAACCGTACAAGATTCGGTTGCTGAAGATGAAACGATAGGTGAGTGGTTTAACGATGACGCAGCATCTAATGACGGAGACGAGTGCCAGGTGCCACATGGCCGACAGCATCGTGACAGTGGACACAGAACCGTAGAACTCCAAGAGACCCTCTGGGGCACGGAACCCTAGACCCTGTGATCCGATTATAGCGCTGATCATCGGGACGACAGCCCCCGTGCCAAAGTCGGCCATGGCCAGGGAGGCAACAGCGCGAGTGGCGATGTCCTCCTGGAGACGACGACTCCTCACCAGAAGGATGAAGACAGGGACATTGCAGACGATCGACAGAATCGATCCGACGGCAGACACAGCGGACTTTGCGTAGAACTCGGATGGCGTGAATTCCATTTCTATATTTAAGACACAGTTACAGTCTTGAAAGTAACGAAGACATTCTTATCATTTTGAGAATGGTTCATTTAAGAGATTAAAATCTCTTGCATCTCGTGTTCACACTATACCTACAGGGATAGGCCTACCTTAAAATGGCGTGGTGCCTATTCAAATGGGCAGCCGTGGTTTACAAAGGATTTCATCCGATCAATTAATTAAAAATGAACAGTCACGACCAGACGAAGACAAGTACAGTTAGATTTATAAAGCACTCGCTTCAAAGAATTCGGTTAATCTGTTTGCGTTCATGGAGTCCTCCGTCAACCAAAGGTATGATTTACGGGTGTTCATGTAGCCTGGCCAACTAGTGTTGGCTCGGAAGAGGCAAGTTACAATCCTCTTGCCCCGTGTCCAGGGTCATAATATACATGTAGGCACATGTCAAATGCCAGCTCACAAAAAAGATATGAAAGCATGTAACAGTTTCTCTAGCTTGATTCAATGAAACTTTACATAGTGTCTCTTCAAGAAATATACCCCGAGGCGCTCCTCATTAAGAACTAATAATTCTAATATTTCAGTTATTCGCACTTCAAATGAAGAGAAGCTACAAAGAAAAAAGCTGTTGTACTCTGCATTTGTAATCAAGAACTGTTTTAAGACTTGTACTAGAGACCAAAGCACCTGAACTTGTACTCGAGACTTTACTTTTCTGACAGAAGTTCCTCAAGAATATTAATTAATTGATAGACACACGCGTTGTTAGGTATAAAACAGTTACTGTAGGCCTGCACAAGTTCTTTTGGCGCACGGTGGGATACAGACCACAACATATCAGCCTATCACGCCATGCATTCGTATATTGACATTCGTATACTAACAACAGGCAAACGTTGCAGTTGATTAAGTCATAGAAAAAAATTTGGATGGAACACTAATCACAGATACAAAAGAAACGTTCAAGAAATTTGCACGGCCATTACAGCATTTCCTCAAACTCAGGCACTTCTTCATCATCAACATCATCGTCGCCGTCGTCGTTATCATCATCATCGTCATCATCATCACAATGAACAACATATGATCTGAATATGAGAAGCGCTGGTGACTCTGATGAAGGTGAAGTGTAACAAAACTGCTCTCGGCAAACATTTGTGATTTGATTCTATTGTAAATAAAAGTCTGTTAAAATTATAAATAATTATATTAACCTTGTGGCCCATCACGTCCTCCAGCTATATAAAAGTGGCCCCAAGTCGAAAAGGGCTGGTAACCACTGCCTTGGTGAAGTGCGTTTACTACATGACAAACCCTCATAGAGACATTCTCTTTGGCGTGCCACCAGCCGACGATACCCTCATCTCTCGAGTCTGGTGAATTAGGCGTCTGTGGGCATTCGATACAGCATGTCACACTCATCTGCAATCTAGGGATTCTAGGCGTCATGCTTGAGTCAAACCAGTAGACGAAGGGTGATGCCATTGATATGGTGCTGCTCTTGCCTGCTCTCTGTCTCTGCATCTTGAGTAGCTGCATCAGGTCACTCCTCAGATAGACCTCAGCATCAGCCAACTACTGGTCGGTGCGCGCAAGTGTCGCCTGTGTAGCCTGCAGTCTGTTATCAGCGCTTCGAATCTCCAAGACTGCAGGCAACCGAAGGAAGCGCGAAGCCATTGCGCTGTTCCTGATCCCTCGTGATGTGCTGAACTTAGCAGTCTTTCTTTCATTTCCTCATCGTATTGAGTAACTTGAGTTTAAAATCTGTTTGCTGGTATGCATGATTGCATGTGCAAAATAAGTTCCAAGACCGCGTCACAGGATTTGTATGATTACTGTACCAGAACCAGTGTTGGGCACGAGACCAAATATTCAAGACCAAGACAGAGACCAAGACCAAGAGGTCCAAGACCAAGAGGTCCAAGACCAAGAGGTCCAAGCCCAAGAGGTCCAAGACCAAGAGGTCCAAGACCAAGACCATGACCGAGACCAAGACCAAGACCGAGACCGATACTCTTTTTTATAAACAATTCAATTTATTAAGACGCTAAAACGGAATAACGCGCTTAAAGCATTAATTTTATTGCTGAAGAATACTAATCTTAATAATGGTCCAGTAAATAGTTTTACCGGCCACTCTGAACTTTTGCGGGTTCAGCCCTTGACTTGGACTTGGCCTGAGAATATCACACTTTAAATTACTTACGGTATAAGCCTACGATAGGTAAATACTTTAAGACATCTGAACAAGAAGCTTAACGTTCCTTTTGAATGGTGTACTTGTACCACGGACCTCGGAATTGTAGGTTAACAGTGTCTACACGTGGCCGACCACATATTTATTAGATTGTTCCGAAACCTTGAAATTTGTGAAGGTAAATTTTGAAATGGTTGGCTCCATTACAAATGCATTTTGCCCCATAGCAACATGAATATAAAGATGGTCAGCACGCCATAAATCGGTAACAATGGCGTAGGGCCTAAACGTCCGGTGTCTCTAATAATCGAAAATAACCGACAAATATTGAGAAAATTGCTCTGATACGACAAATGACCAAAAATGTTAATTTAAGACGGAGACCAATTCCAAGACCGTTCCTTTAAGACCAAGACCGATGCATTCGAGACCAAGACCGCAGTTTTACGGTCTCGAGACCGTCTTGAGACCAAGACCGCGGTCTCGAGACCACATCCCTGATCGGAGCACGTTCCTCTGACGTCCGCATCCGGGTTGAGACTCATATCTGCAAGAAAAGCGATCCTTGTCTACGACGAATGAGAACCCGCTTTGGTGATCGCAATTTCTCAGAGGCACCGGCAAGTTGAATAGACTCCTCCTTTTACACACTGTCGGGTAGATGCATTTATTTGGAAGGGTGAAACAGCAGACAGTTTGATGCTCATAGATTTAAATGGACGGACACTGGAATAATTAGTTTGCAATTGACTAAGTTAGAAATTTGGAGATAGATCTATATTTGGAATACTTTTCAAACATAGAGTTAGGTGGCTGATCTAGGGAAAATGTTATCCTGACTATTTTACATGTACATGTAGCAAAAATGTTCTCAAGTGAATTAGAAACGACAGTTATGAGTGTAGGCCTATTGTGCGACGGCGTTTGGGCTCAGACCAAATGATAGATAATACGAAAGGGAACGAATGTTTTCTTGGATTATGAAATGTAGGCCTACGCGGTCGATATATGATTCACTTCAGTCCGTGGTTAATTGGAAATCCCAAGAATATTGACGCTCAATGAAGCCTACAGGAATCATGATTTTATGAGATAGCCCAAAGATAAAATTGGTTTGGGACTTTTCGAAAGAGAACCCTACATCAAACGGAGTTTTTTTTACCAACGTCTGAATTTTGAATTCTGAACCTGTTTAACGCCGTGGTGTTTATCAGCGTTAAACTTAATGGCGAGAGCTTGATTTTCACCGAAATGCGATTTTAACAAACTGTGTTTGTAATCGTATGATTAAATTTGCAAAGACATGAATCGGTGTCTTCGACTACTTTCAGTTGTATGTATCAGCAGGTGAAATTTCTTGGTATTCTGGCCATCTCTTGACCATCCCAGTAAAAACCGAGCCGTTCTACACGCATACACAATGCGCGTCGGATGAGTCTTGGGTAGAGGTTAGACTTTAAAGCCTACGTTCATGTATTACATCCAAACTCTCTAAGTTAGGAAGTAATTAATTCTGCCCTGATCAGAATATTTTCTCTGTGGATTAGAGCAGAACTAGAATTCCCCGACTTGATAGAGAAATATTTATTATTCCTGAGCTGAAACTAACATGAAACGATGGATTTAAAGAAAATAGAACCTGCCTGAATGACTACAATACTAACCAACTAATTGAGAACAGATGATCAAATAGCTTACATGCACGAATGCTTTGAAACAATCTGATGCGAATTATTCAGAATTCGCGAATCGTGAGACGTTTCATAGTAATTACTTATGTCAACGAATGCCAATTACAACCGTAGGCTGCTGCTGAGGCAACAGCATCCATCTGTTTTAAAGAAATCCGTTGTTGCGCATGCGCGCCCATTCCATCCACTGAATGCTCCCCTCTCTCTCCTTTCCACGGATGCGCATGTGTAGGACCTACCTGCCAACTCCTGCTAGGCCAACTGCATCCAAGGGAAAGAAGGAATTCCAATCAACAGTCCTAATCATAACGGAAATGGTGCATGTGCAATCTCATTCTAAGGATATCTCAGCAGGAACATTTAATTATTTTGTTCAGAAAGACGGATGCTCTTCATGTGGTCTATCCATGTTTAGCTTATACATAAACGCACGAATTAGGACTTTATATGTAGAATATAATATACAGTAAAGCCGAATTATATACACAAATATATATATATATATATATCCATGTGTGGCTATGTGTGTATACATGAGCCTGCGTGTGTTTGTGCGTGTGTGTGTGTGTGTGTGTGTCGGTCTACATGTAAAGCCACAGGATGTGGGTGTCTTGTAAACACGGGGACGTACAATTATCTATCATAATTTGTTGTGTGCAGACACATTGAGAAGCAGAATTTCGCAGCACGTCAAATTGTTATAAAGCAATCGCAATATTATGTGTGCGTATGACTGTAATCTACAAAGACCCGCCTTCTACACGTACTCTACCATTCTACAGAAGTTGAGTGACAGGGTTGATACTGTAATTTAATGATGTCAGACGCACGTGATTTCCGATGGGTGTATTAAGCAGGTCGAGAACAATACGCCTCGCTTGCGATTATTACAAAGACATGATCAGAGGAGAATCATGCACCAGGGCCATGATGAGGGGCCACAGTGGTGAGGGGCCCTGATCCTGAGGGGCACTGGTGCTGAGAGGCGCTGGTGCTGGGGTCTCTGGTGCTGAGCGAGACGTGTCTTGCGATCAGGCGCCTGCTCAACACGAGAATCAGAGGCCACTGGGTCTAATTAGTATCGAGTGATAATGATGGATTGCACGTGTTTGTCAGGCGCTTATTGCACGACCAACGAAATTGTTCGACAGAGCACGGCAGACGAAGAGATTTAATGCGACTATTAATACGCTTATTATCACTCCATTGCGTCAATGAAGAATTAGAGGAAGATGAGGAAGAAGGTGAAGAAGAAAAACAAGATGAAACGAAAGAAGAAGAAGAAAAGGAAGCAGACAAGAAGAGGAGGACCAGGATGAGGAGGAGGAGAAGAAAGACAAAAACGAAAAAGAGAAGAAAACAAGGAGGAAGACAGATGATGCAAAGCAGAAGAGGAAGACTAAGAAACGAAAGAAGAAAAAGAAGAAGAGTGACAAGGAAAAGAAAATGATGATGACGATGATGGTGATGATGACGACGACGATGAGGGTGGTGGCGGTGGCGGCGACGGCGACAGTGACGACAACGATAACGATGATGATGATTGTGCGCCTGCTGCTGCTGACGATGACGATTCTGCTTCTGCTTCTGACGATGATGATTCTGCTCCTGACGATGATTCTACTACTGTTGACGATGACGATGATTCTGCTGCGGCTGACGATGATGATGATTCTGCTGATGCTGACGATGACGATGATTCTGCTGCTGCTGCTGACGATACCGATGACCATGATTCTGCTGCTGCTGCTGACGATGACGATGATTCTGCTGCTGCTGACGATGACGATAATTCTTCTGCTGCTGACGATGACGATGATTCTGCTGCTGCTGACGATGACGATGATTCTGCTGCTGCTGCTGACGATGACGATGATTCTGCTGCTGCTGACGATGATTCTGCTGACGATGACGATGACGATGACGATGATTCTGCTGACGATGACGATGACGATGATTCTGCTGCTGCTGACGATGACGATGATTCTGCTGCTGCTGACGATGACGATGATTCTGCTGCTGCTGACGATGACGATGATTCTGCTTCTGACGATGACGATGATGATTCTGCTCTTGACGATGATTCTACTGCTGCTGACGATGAAGATGATTCTGCTGACGACGACGATGACGATGATTCTGCTGCTGCTGACGATGACGATGATTCTGCTTCTGACGATGACGATGATGATTCTGCTCCTGACGATGATTCTACTGCTGCTGACGATGACGATGATTCTGCTGCGGCTGACGATGATGATGATTCTGCTGATGCTAACGATAACGATGACGATGATTCTGCTGCGGCTGACGATGACGATGATTCTGCTGCTGCTGACGATGACGATGATTCTGCTGCTGCTGACAATGATTCTGCTGACGATGACGATGACGATGACGATGATTCTGCTGCTGCTGACGATGACGATGATTCTGCTGCTGCTGACGATGACGATGATTCTGCTGCTGCTTACGATGACGATATTTCTGCTGCTGCTGACGATGACGATCATTCTGCTGCTGCTGACGATGACGATGATTCTGCCGCTGCTGACGACGATTCTGCTGACGATGACGATGACGATGAAGATGATTCTGCTGCTGCTGACGCGGACGATGATTCTGCTTCTGACGATGACGATAATGATTCTGCTCCTGACGATGATTCTACTGCTGCTGACGATGACGATGATTCTGCTGACGACGACGATGACGATGATTCTGCTGCTGCTGACGATGACGATGATTCTGCTTCTGACGATGACGATGATGATTCTGCTCCTGACGATGATTCTACTGCTGCTGACGATGACGATGATTCTGCTGATGCTGACGATGACGATGACGATGATTCTGCTGCGGCTGACGATGACGATGATTCTGTATGGCGATGATTCTGCTGCTCCTGACGATGACGATGATTCTGCTGACGATGACGATGATTCTGCTGCTGCTGCTGCTGCTGACGATGACGATGATTCTGCTGCTGCTGACGATGACGATGATTCTGCTGCTGCTGACGATGACGATGATTCTGCTGCTGCTGACGATGACGATGATTCTGCTGCTGCTGACGATGACGATGATTCTGCTGCTGCTGACGATGATTCTGCTGACGATGACGATGACGATGACAATGATTCTGCTGCTGCTGACGATGACGATGATTCTGCTGCTGCTGACGATGATTCTACTGCTGCAGACGATGACGATGACGATGAATCTGCTGCTGCTGCTGCTGACGATGATTCTGCTGACGATGACAATGATTCTGCTGCTGCAGACGATGACGATGATTCTGCTGCTGCTGACGATGATTCTGCTGACGATGACGATGACGATGATTCTGCTGCTGCTGACGATGACGATGATTCTGCTGCTGCTGACGATGACGATGATTCTACTGCTGCTGACGATGATTCTGCTGCTGCTTACGATGACGATATTTCTGCTGCTGCTGACGATGACGATCATTCTGCTGCTGCTGACGATGACAATGATTCTGCCGCTGCTGACGACGATTCTGACTGACGATGACGATGACGATGACGATGATTCTGCTGCTGCTGACGAGGACGATGATTCTGCTTCTGACGATGACGATGATGATTCTGCTCCTGACGATGATTCTACTGCTGCTGACGATGAGATGATTCTGCTGACGACGACGATGACGATGATTCTGCTGCTGCTGACGATGACGATGATTCTGCTTCTGACGATGACGATGATGATTCTGCTCCTGACGATGATTCTACTGCTGCTGACGAAGAAGAAGAAGAAGAAGAAGAAGAAGAAGAAGAAGAAGAAGAAGAAGAAGAAGAAGAAGAAAGAAGAGAAGAAGAAGAAGAAGAAGAGAAGCAGAAGAAGAAGAAGAAGAAGAAGAAGAAGAAGAAGAAGAAGAAGAAGAAGAAGAGAAGAAGAAGAAGAAGAAGAAGAAGAAGAAGAAGAAGAAAGAGAAGAAGAAGAAGAAGAAGAAGAAGAAGAGAAGAAGAAGAAGAAGAAGAGAAGAGAAGAAGAAGAAGAAGAAGAAGAAGAAGAAGAAGAAGAAGAAGAAGAAGAAGAAGAAGAAGAAGAAGAAGAAGAAGAAAGAAGAAGAAGAAGAAGAAGAAGAAAGAGAAAGAAGAAGAAGAAAGAAGAAGAAGAAGAAAGAAGAAGAAGAAGAAGAAGAAGAAGAAGAAGAAGAAGAAGAAGAGAAGAAGAAGAAGAAGAAGAAGAAGAGAAGAAGAAGAAGAAGAAGAAGAAGAAGAAGAAGAAGAAGAAGAAGAAGAAGAAGAAGAAGAAGAAGAAGAAAGAAGAAGAAGAAAGAAGAAAGAAGAAGAGAAGAAGAAGAAGAAGAAGAAGAAGAAGAAGAAGAAAGAAGAAGAAAGAAGAAGAAGAAGAAGAAGAAGAAGAAGAAGAAGAAGAAGAAGAAGAAGAAGCAGAAGAAGAAGAAGAAGAAAGAGAGAAGATAGAAGAAGAAGAAGAGAAGAAGAAGAAGAAGAAGAAGAAGAAGAAGAAGAAGAAGAAGAAGAAGAAGAAGAAGAAGAAGAAGAAGAAGAAGAAGAAGAAGAAGAAGAAGAAGAAGAAGAAGAAGAAGAAGAAGAAGAAGAAGAAGAAGAAGAAGAAGAGAGGCAAACAGAGACGATATCAGCTGGAAAAAGAAGACAAAGAAAAAAAGAGGAGTAGAAAGCAGACAATCTCCCCGATTACTGTACAAACCGATCTTAAATACTCCAATGTCTGACCACTCCTTCTTTAACAGAATTAATGCCCCGTTCTAAAACGTTTTAAATACGCATGTATCCCCAGATCACAGATGGTACACATAACAATATATATATATATATATATATAGTTCCTTTTATAGTTCATGCAATACTAGACGTGTGCTCTGCTCAAAGTGAAGCTGTTTAAGGATAGACATAAGCCCTTTGTGTCTGTGCTCAAGATAATTTGTCGAAGCCAGACTCTGTGCTTTGCCTAAAATCATTCTCGTTTTGATATGCAACAAACCAGTCGACAACAATAATTAATTATTCAAGTACACGTTGTGAATGATAGTCTGCTAGAAAAAGCTGCACTATATTACCTTAAGACATTTCTAGATAATATTTTTATTATTGGCCTACGCTGTTTCAACGACAATCTGTGATGGAAATCCGGTCTCCATCAAATCTCGTTCTGAAACAATGTGTGCTTGTTAATTTCAATCTGTCTCGGTTCAATTCTGAGATGTCTGTCGTGTCAATCTCGTGAAATCGCTGTTAAGTGATCATTTTTAATAACATCGACAATCATTGTCATGGCAACCGTGACGTGGTTGATAACGACATGTCCGGAATTTCCACGTCCTTCTCCTGGATCAGTACAGATTACACTATAGGCATGTTGAGTGAAATATCGTGCAAGTAGACCTGCTCTTATCAGACACAGTACTTCGACTTGGAAACACCGGCTACCAATGAATTCTTTGAACAGTACACCGTCCATACACTCGGCGTCATAGCCATTTTCCATCCTGCTACAAAAGACGTTGGATTAATTTTAATTGTAGATGAGTGTTGGTCTTGACTCTTCAAATTGACGGCCTACCTGGTACGGGGTGAAAGGCGGGAGTTCGAGATGCGGGAGCTGCGGGAGCGCAAAAAGTGAAAAGTGGGACTCTCATGCGGGAACTTCCCGCAATTCACCCGTTGTTAGAACTATATCACTGACCCAGGGCGACGGGTTAAATGCGGGAGTGCGGGAGCTCAAGTAGGCCTAGATATCGATTTGACTGTGAGACATAGATGAGGAGATAAAATTATGACCGATTATTTTTCACTTACCAATGCATGAACTATGATTATTAGACTAAGTTTGTTTGAATTTAAATAATTATAGTCCATGCCGTGCCAACTGCTATGGTTAGTGGACTAAATAAATAAATTGAATTATACCAACGACGACGTGTGACGAGGCGGAGGGTTCAATTTTGGATTGCTAGCTTTACACAGAGTCTCGGTGTCAATTTTGGGGTTGAACTAATATTATGACGTCAACGTCCTTGTAGCAAATTCAGACATGCAATCACTTTCTCCTTCTAATACATACACGACCTGCCACTTTGGCCTACGATTGGGTGTCAGCGGTGACCTGTTGGTAGCGACATATCTAGGCCCATTGCCCAGGTTAATAAAGCACGTACTGTGACAGGCTGACAGCTGTGTCCTCGCAAGATCAAAGCCTACTGCGTGGTCAGAAGTAGTCATCTCGGGCTACACGCTATGGGAA
This sequence comes from Bimastos eiseni, assembly GCA_959347315.1. Classification (NCBI taxonomy): domain Eukaryota; kingdom Metazoa; phylum Annelida; class Clitellata; order Crassiclitellata; family Lumbricidae; genus Bimastos; species Bimastos eiseni. Next base: position 28,819,193 of record OY365808.1, on the reverse strand, counting down.
CGGATTACGCAGCCCAAGTTGACAGGCTAAATGGGTTAATGGCAGGCTACCCTATATAAACAGGACTGACTGGATCAACAATTTCTGCCCTCTCATGGTTGCCATGGAAACTGCCGTATGAGCTATTCATTCATTCATTGCGAAAATTTGTGTAGGGCCCCTTCAAGAGCGCTCCCGACTCAACCTCGGCTGAAAAGAAACGTCTTAAGGCATCCTTACGTGTCTTAAGGAGTTCATCAGTCCTGGCAGAAGAAATGGAGACCATGACGAGGGCGAGACAAACTATAGACACCAATTTAAACGCTAACACCTGCCATGTTTTAGTTTTTCAGATTCCTCCGCAGATCTGGACGACGGATGACAAAGAAACCAAGACCAGGAGACAAAGATCTACGCATCAACACACAAGACCAAAGAAAAGAAGTCAAAGCAACAAAGCCAGAAGAAATTGATATTTAACATTTATATATAAATGACTCTAACATACAGACTCTGAACTCTAGTAATAGTGCAAATAATTCTAAAATGGTAAGCCATACATAGCTAGACCATCATGTACTTTTTATATATGTGCCGTGAGTTGACGCATATAATCCTTGTTATGGATGCGTCGTTAAATATATTTATCTCAGTCAGATCAGCAATTCAAACAAGTTAAACACGAAAAAACAGCTTGTAAAAACAGCTTGTAAAAACAGCTTGTAATAATATGCCAAGCCAAGATCTGTCTACGGTAATGGCCTCTGTTGTCAAAAGGTGGATCCATCCAACTATTTATCACGCATAATCATCCTTGTTGTGGATGCGTGGTTAAATAAATGTACCAACAATTTGTCTTAGTGTATTTTGGATGTCGTCAAGAATAGTCTGATAAATTGTGACTGATACCATGGATGACACTATGTTCGATTCATTGACTCCCCTGAACATATCTTTCAAAAAGGAGGCAACACATATCTGTATGCTTGGAGTGACGAATCAAAGAACGATTGGCGAGCGGATGGATATCAATGGCGTCAGAACGGAAATGAGAGAAAGAGATTTGGAGATCAAATTATCATGAAGACGTTCATCCAGGTAGGCGACGTAATTACATTATGAAAAACAAATTACTCTGGGTTATTTGATAAATGAAAATTCGATATTAGAAACATTTAGTAGATCAATAATCACCTGGCTTTGATATTCTGGTATTTCGATTAGGCCTACTCATTTTAACAATTTATGCTCTCCTGCCATTATCAGCTTGGAGCACAGGGTGACGCAATAATTATTATCCATCACGGTAAATAATCATTTGTTTGAACAGCTGCTACTTCTGAAAGACAATTTTTGATAATATTATGCAAATAAAAGGAAAATAAAAGGCATCATGTTTCTGCATTTATTGACCCAGATAATGTTAGCAATTTGTAATTTTATTTGTATTAAAGTACATAATTTGTAATTTCCAGTAAGCGCAATTAGTAATTTGTAATGTGTAATGTAGAAAACAAAAGAAAGGAAAAATCAATCCAGTTAAACGGTAGACACAGGATCAAAATAGGACAATGGAATGTGAGAGGGTTGAACTCGATCGGGAAATTATCGATACTTGGAAATGAACTCGAAAGATTAAACATCTCCATATGCGGGTTATCATAAACCAAGTGGTCAGACAATGGCCACTTCAAGACGCTAGATGGACATACAGTGCTCTTCTCAGGTAAGACAAACAGGGAACACCACGGAGTAGCCATCTGGATGAACAAGAATGTTGCATCTAGTCTCATATCTTACAATCCAGTGAGCAATAGAGCCACAGTTTAATCTAGACCAAGAAACGTGACAGTGATACAATGTTGTGCACCAACATCAGACAAGCCAGATGAAGAAATTAATCAATTCTACACATAGTTAAATCAGGTTATCGCAGTGACCCCCAAACGAAACACATTACTGATTACAGGAGATTTCAATGCTAGAGTTATGAGGGTGCAATGGAAGCAGATGTTCTCGGAAAATATGGTCACGGAAAATTAATAACAGAGGACAAACTTTGGTGGATTTCTGCACACAACACAAGCTGGTTATCACCAATACGTTTTCTCGACTGCACAATAGACATAGATATACTTGGAGAAGCCCAGACAGAAACACCAGAACGCAGATCGACTACATCCTGATTAATAAACATTGCAAACAATCGATCAATAACGCCCGCAAATGCCTCAGTGCAGATTGTGACTCGGACCACAATCTAGTAATACTGACAATGCATTTAAGATTCCAAAAGAAACGAGCAATCAAGCCTCTTCTCCTAGACTTGGAAAAACTCAGAAACAATCAGATAGAACAGTAATATCAAGTTGAAGTAACTAACAGATTCGAAGCACTTGAGGGAATTGCCGAACCACACACACCAGATGAACTATGGCAACAATTTAAAGATATCACTCTGAGTGCCGCCAAAACAACACTACTGAAGAACTGCGACAAGCGAAAGAATTGGATCTCCAGTGACACCTTTGAATTAATAAGAAAGAAAAGAGAGGCAAAAACAAAGTCTCCACAAGAGTAAAAAATTCTACGAAATGAGGTACAACGGATGTTACGAAGAGACAAGCAGTCGGAACTGGAGACATTATGCAACGAGCGGGAGGAGAACGAAAGGAAAGGTAATACCAGATCTGTATTCCAAATGGTGAAGAAGCTCACTGGCTCGTTCAAGCCTCGAACCACAGCCATCAATGACAAAAACAACAAGACACTTGTTGAACCGGAAAAAGTAAATCAAAGATGGAAAGAATATTGCGAAGGACTCTACAACAATGAAAAAGAGGAACAAGACATAAAATTCGAAATACAAGAAAAGGAACCACCGCCACTAAAAGAAGATGTAAAACGAGCCAAATTGAAAGCAGCTATGCGGAAGTCACCAGGCCCAGATGGCGTAGCCGCTGAGCTGTTTAGATTTGGTGGAGAAATTACTCTGACAAAACTACACGAGATATGTGTGGACGTATGGGACTCCGGGGATTGGCCAGAAGAATGGTCACAGTCAATTTTTATTCCACTGCCGAAGAACGGAAATCTACTTCACTGTGGTAATCACAGAACAATTGCGCTAGTCTCGCATGCCAGTAAGATTTTGTTACAAGTGATACTGGAACGCATCCAGATCAAGCTGGAAACAGAGATCGCTGAAGAACAGGCTGGATTTAGGCCAAGAAGAGGCACGCGAGATCAAATTGTGAACTTAAGAGTCATCTTGGAGAAAGCGAGAGAAAGGAATCATCCACTGTACCTCTGCTTCATTGACTTTGCAAAAGCTTTTGACATGATTCAACACGATCAACTATGGATAACCATGATGGAAATGGGTTTCCCACCCCACCTCATTCAGCTATCGCGAAATCTTTACAAACAACAACGAGCTACTGTCAAGACAGACGGAATTATGTCGACATGGTTTAGTATTAAGAAAGGAGTCCGACAAGGATGTAATTTATCACCAAGCCTGTTTAACATTCTGGCGGAACAGGTAATGCGAAAAGCACTAATAAGCTACAACAAGGGATTCAGGATTGGAGGGAAGACTATTAATAACCTTAGATATGCTGGTGACATCGTGCTACTGGCCACCTCACCAGAGGATTTACAGGAGTTGGTGCAACGTGTTGAGATAGCAGCAAAAGAATACAGTATGCTGATTAACGTAACAAAGACAAAAGTTATGACAAATAACAATGACGCACTTATGATCAAAGTGGACGGATACAAACTGGAACAAGTGGACTCATTTACATATTTGAGGAACAGAGTAACGAAGGATGGGGACTGCGCGAGTGAGGTAAAATCAAGATTAGCCATGGGAATGTCAGTTATGTATGTTTAAGTTAGTAAGCATCTGGAAAAATAAATCAGTCAGTACTAAAACCAAACTGCGACTCATGAAGGCCTTGGCGTGGCCAGTAGCAACGTATGTCGCCGTAAGGCGTGGACATTAAAGAAAGAAGAAGAGAAACGCATACAAGCATTTGAGAACAAGTGCATGAGGAAACTGCTCAGAATTCCATGGACAGCAAAGGTGACCACCGAACAAGTGTGTCAAATGGCGAAAGTTGACTGCAAACTGTTGGGCTCCATCAAATCCAGAAAACTGCAGTACTTCGGGCACATCGTGAGACAGCCTAAAGACAGTATTGAGAACAGTGTAATGTTGGGTATAGCGGAAGGAAGCCGAAGTCGTGGAAGACCCAGAATCTGCTGACATTTGACAATGTCATGGCGTGGACTGTTTTAAGAGGCACAAGCTTAATGAACATCGTAGGAGATAGAAAGCATTGGACATCACTTTCCCATTCATTTAGTCAACCGTCGCGGAGAGACGATGACGATGTGACATGACATGACGATGTAGAATTTTATTACATTGTCACCTGTAGTCGGTAATATGTAATTAAATTACATGTCAGCCTGTAATTTGCCCATCCTTGCAGGTTTACGACGGTCCAAGCAGTTGGTATGCACTAGTCACATGAACGGCTTACATCCGGCAAGACAGACCGAATGGACTAATCATCGAGTACAAAGGAGATGAATAAAACTCGGCAGTCCACTAAACGTTAGAACCAGACCATCCGTTCTTCGGGAAATCGAAACAGCGCCTGCAGCGTCTTCTAGGATCTATCAATCGACGGTGACGGGCGGTGTTGGTGGAGTGGATCAGACAACTACAGTTCCAAGAAATCTCGAACAAGTTCGAAACGTATTGAAACAGCAAAGAAATCGTGGGCGATTATCGAGAGATAGGTCTACACTTTTCAACCTTCACGAATTGGCTCAAAATTCAACTACCTTCTAATACGTCGACATTTTTCCAGATTTGGCTGTCATGCTCTATCATCCTGCGGCTGTTAAAACAAGAAAACGTTGTCCTTCCAGAGACCTACCAATACAACAGATATCTTACGGCACCACATTCAAACTTGGAGACTTCAATTTCTCCGTTCTTCTGCTTCACGTCACTGATTTCAATTGACAGCCAAGTCATCCCACTCGCATACCTAATTCATGAAAGCTCCAAAAGACTCATGCTGCTTTCGTCCGTCATATTTTGAAGATTTGTCCGGAAATAAACTCGGCAGTCAACGTTGTCATGATAACGGACCAGAAGTAGGCCTAAGCCATCATCGACGCGATAATAAACAATTTTTCACGCGTTCACACCTTCTCATGTTGGAATCATATATACATGCCCTACAGCAAGATATAAAGAGATGGTGACATCGGTCTACCTCGAAAACATCGTTTCAATGCTTCATTCCAAATCAATTGACCATTACAAAGATCGCCTTCTGACATGCCTGCGCACATGAAGCCAACCATTTTCGCAATATTATATGAGTAGGCCTACTGTAAATGCCGTCATCAAGCACCTTGGATGATGGGATCTGCAACAATTCAGCATCGACCGAGCAGCAATCAACTCAACCGAGGCATGCAATATACGGTGCTGAAACGTCTGCAAAATTGGAAAGAAGCTCCAATGACACTCAGTCTTCTACGTTTGACATATTTTAAATTAACTGAAATCAAACGAGGATCAAACGGACTAGAAAATTATGTTCTTCGCGACGGTATACCCACTGCAGCTTGGACCCCACAATTAATCGACGGCTATTACTTCTCCAGGAAATATAGTCGATCGAATCAAAGAATCTGAAAGTCGACATAACGATCTAATTGATGTGGATGAAATTCAGTAGTCATCTTCAACTGAAGAACCACAATTAACTGTCGACATCATCTTCGAATGGCGAAGCAACATCTAATGAACCATCTAAATCTAATCAGGAAGAGCACTGCGTGATTCGACAAACATGCTGTTCGCGTCATCAATTCCAACAACATCGTTTTTAATCAGGTGTTGGCGGTCTTCACATTAAATTTTCAAGGAACAGTAGAACCTCGAGTCGTACGGTCATTTCCATCCGTCTCATGTTCCTGTTCAGCTGAATTGCAATGCTACCACATAACAGCAGCGAAATTGGCAGTAGGAGTGAAAGAAATTGTTTCTCGTAGACAAATCAGCTTAACACAACTTCGGCAAAATAAAAGAAAGAAGCCAGACAAAACTTCGAATCAGGGCGAAAGCAGCAAAGACTGGATGGCGTGGATGTCAGTCCTGCCGGCAATATCGAGATGAAGCAGAATTGCAAGCTCTAGCTCGTTGCTGAAGTCACTGGTCGAAATCAAGTTTACCTCCTCTAACATTTGTTTATGTAACTATTTACGTGACTGTGTCAAACGGAATCTATGAATAAACCAAGTGTATTATTAACTGAGCGATATATTATATATATATATATATATATATATGCAAGAAGTCAGACAATGCCAGTCCCAAGCCTGGATAAAGAAGAAGGGCGACCCTAATGATCTTTAGTATCTCACAGTGTGGTTATAACTGCCACAGCAATATATATATTTATATAAGATGTCCTTATAATTATGTCCTTCTCGCTCAGCCTTCGCTTCTCATAATATGCTTAGAAACCCTTTTTGTAATCCATGCTTGTTTAGAATAGATTATCATTCACTTTGTCACTTTCCATCGTGTTCCACGTTCTTTAGTTGTGTCGTGATTACTAATAATTATTTGCTTAATGTTATACCTTGTTATATTAAATATAACATATATACATCTACATACTAGAATGCCACTGTCAGCGGCTGTGCGTGTCTTGACTACTCCAGTAATCCTATATGCACATGGACAAGTAAGATATTTGCCAAACATGTTTGTTTTAGTATTTACACAAGAACCACCTGTGTTGAATGTGAAGGAAAAGTCATTACAGATGAATGTCATTCATTTGCAACTGTTGGCTCGTGGTTATGCACTAGCTGCTTATTTGAAATATCTCCTCTTAATTATGTTTTGGAAGATGATAAATTTCCAAGACTGTTTGAAGCAAAATTTTAAATTAAGGAGCAATTTTGAGCTTGATAGTAGGCCTACCAAGAGATGGAATTTCTCGTGTGATAGCTTCTACTCTACGCCTGGCTCTGACATTTACACTTAATTTTCCTCACCTGTTCAGTGTTCACTCCCATGCACCTGCACAGTGGTCCATTATAAAATAGTATATAACATTGTCGACTTGCCATCCCAGCTCCATGTTTCTGCATTAGTCCACGCGGAGTCTTGGCTAGACACTGCCTCGGCTGATACTATACATATAGGGGCTTTCACCTGGTTCATGAGCCATGAGCGACTGGCAGAGAGATCAAGTGGGAATATTGAAAACGTATTCTTATTCGGTGGCTCGATCTGTCACTTTACAGTCTTAGTCGTAAACATTTTAGGGATTATTTATTTTTATATAATAATGTAAATCCACGTCCTACTGCGACTACGTCAAAAAGAATGGCTGATTACTCACCAACTCAAATGATCGATAATATGCTCATAAATGTCTGGTCATAAAATAGGCCCTATACTAGGTTTTGTGATTTTCATATCTGACATTTCGGAACAATTGCCTGTCCTAACTAGTGTTGATTTGCCGATGCGAAGTTAATATAGGCCTGTAGCTGCTTTAATGAAATCCATCGAGCCATTAGTGCCAATGGAAAGATCAATTTCGATATTCGTCTTACGGAATCTGAATGGCCTCTTGTTCTTAAAGATTGCAAGATTAGGGACGAGCATGAAGCCTATGGCCTATTTATCATACAATTCAAACGCACATAGGCCTACGATTATAAAGCATAAAACCTAATGTGAATAAGGGAAAGCCTGAATTCACGCACTCATTGGTGGCACGAGGGATCCTTAAATCTAGCAGGAGGATAGCTCAATTCTAATTAGGCCTAAGATGCATAAAAATTTCAACCTTTGCCAATTGAAATAAATTTATCTACAGCAGTAATAATTCTAAGACAATCCGAACGGACTGCCAATTTTTTTAGACAGTCATTGTTGATTAGGCCTATTGTAATAATCATGATAATAAACTGGGATCCTATTCGCTCTATCGTCCAATTGGGGAAACAGGAAGTCAATCGTTTAAATGGATGGAAATGAAAGCAAGGATTCCGAAGCGAAAGCAAATGCTTCCAACAATCTTTCTTCCGAGATGACTCATACTCTAGGCCTATACGAAAAATTTCAGACACCACATGTTTCTTTTCTCAAGGTTTTTGACCCCTCCCTCTCGCTTGCTTCTTTGGTTTAATCATTACGACCCTCACCCTTGATCCTTTAATTTATTCCCTAAAACCTCTGAAGAAAGCAGCCACTCGAGACACTGACGGTATTCGTTAGAGCCATAGAAAGGAAAAACCTATTTACGACATCCATCTCTTGAGTGCCTTACATCTATGTTTGCTTTATAAACTTCCCAGCTACCATGTCTGAAATGTTTTACTTATTCCCTAGTACATCCTACTTATATAAGAAGAAATATTTTTATGAGCCTAAGAGACGGGGATGAGAAGGACAAAAGGGGAGTGGGGGTGAGGATAGGGTTGCAGTTAGTATGGGGTTTCAGAGGACAGGAATGCAATGGAAGGTGTTTGCCTCGTCTTGATGTCGTCTCAGGATTACATGTGTCTGCTTCTGACGACACTGTGCTTCAAATTGGCTCTCGTTGTAATCGTTATCGTAATCTCCAAATATACAGAGCGCCACTTGAAAGCTAAACGCAGCGCACCAGCTTATTCACGAGCGTTGGAATGGTTCGGCAGGATTCACAAAAGATCCGATCAAATGGATATCGGATCAAAAGTTGCAGATTCTGTTGATTAAGTATAGAGATGCTCATGAAAGATATGAGTTTTGCCTCGGACACCCACCGTCGAATCGCGATCTATGATGTCTTACCCAGTTAATCTCTTTGTGCATCGATCGTCCTAACAAAGGATCAACGTCGTACCCTCACCTGAGTGTAGGACAATTGCCCCCAGGACAATTGCCCCTCGGACAATTGCCCCCAGGACAATTGCCCCTCCCGAATAGAGCCATTCGCGTGTCACTGACAATTCCCACCCCCACCCCCAGTGTTGACCATAAGCTCGCCCAAATTATATATGCATGCTTGTTGTATGTGTGCAGTGTGCACATATAATGCATGATTGCATGCACATTGCGTATGTGTGCATGGATGTGTGCATGGACGTGTCCATGTCGGCTACGTGTTACTAAATCTAAACAGAGACGTGTATATCTAATTGTAAAGGGTTGACATATTGCTTTGGTTTCAAAACCTGCTGTACTCTCCGTGTTCGGTTCCAATACCTGCAAAGTTTGTTGACGAATCAAGAAGCCAATTTGATACCACGTGATATATAATGGCTGCTGTAAATAACGAGTTTTCTTATGGGGTAATATGAGGAGTGCATGTTAGAAGTCTTCGTTTTATAGGCACACATTTCATAGATTTCATCTACATGCATAGGGGTCTTCACCCACTCTCAGAGAGATGTTTATCGCGTGTCACTGACTGTTAACCAATTGCAAGGATACTTACTAGCTGACCTTCACCGCTTATATTTTGAGATGATCATCTATATAGAGGTATTCACCCACTCTCAGTCTTATTAACGTGAGATGATTATCGCGTGTCACTGACGGTTTGCTAACCAACTGTAGCTGCCATTCACCGCCTATTAAGGCGTGTCACGGACTGTATGCAGTATTTATGCATCCAACAAGTAAAATAAAGATTCAAAACTGGAGTCACTTTGTCTCCTATACGACACGATAATTAGTTGCTTTTTTTCATATATTTTACATAATGACAGTTAAATATATACCTTGTCATCGTCCGTTCATATTTCACAATAGGGAGGGGGCAATTGTCAGGGGGCAAATGTCCTACCCAAAATCTGGGAGGGTAGCAAGTGTCCGGGGGCAATTGTCCGGTGAGGTGCAAATGTCCGGGGGCAAATGTCAGTTCCTTCTCACCTACCGCCCTCACCTACCGCCCTTGAAAGTAGATTCGGATGATTCTGTGGACCAGCCATTCGATCGGAGGATCATCGAATGATTGATTAACTGATTAGATGGTCCCTACATCAATGACTCTGGGTGAGACCCGGTGATTCCTTTGTTCCGCTCATGACCACGTGTCCTATCTTAGGAGCAGCTTAATTGTCTTCAATCGTGTCTCGTAATTCTGAGGAGTTTGTGTCTAGTCATCCGATCAAACAGCATTCGAATCTCAGGATTTCTGTCTGAAGTCATTCACATGCAAGAGGCCTATCAGAAGGATCGCAAAGTTCAGAGGGTCTCTGTTATAAATGAAAGGTAGCGAAGAAATAAAATGAAATGCTGATAAATCTGAATGTGTCTGACGGCGAATAATAGTGAAACGTGACAGAAGTAGCAGTTATAGCCATACATAAAGTGTGGAGCAGTTAGGTAAGTTTATTACAGTCGGCCTGCTTATCGTAATTCTTGATTGCTCAATATAATAATAATAATAATAATAATAATAATAAGCGCTTACGATTTCAACGCCATAATGTTTCAGGCGTCCATTCATTCGATATGGAGAGAGCGTTGCTGGCGGTCAGTGGCTTCATTTCGCTGCAGTCGTCGACTATTTTTTCGCTAGATGGCGACGAAGCCCAGCTATCGACTCTAGCATAGATCTGAGTTATCTGTCAGTGGCATTCATCTGGTATAATATTTCGTGGGATCTCCCCGAGAAATGTAGCGTAAAGTAAGTTTTTTAATATATTTTTATATACTATATATATAGAGAGAGCACTCGTTATTTACTGACAATCCCAACCCAAGGAGATAGGTCGCATTCTACTTTTCCCCTCTTTAGTGTCTCTTGCAGCCGGACTCGAACCTCAACTGGTCGACTCCTCTAACACGACGTAGTGCTCGTGAATAAGCTGGTGTTCTGCGCTTAGCTTTGTAGCATAGCTTCAGAAATTTAGAAATCTGTAGTCTACGATTACGGCTGAGCATAAGGTTAACAACACGGGGAAAAATACCTCGGTTGTATAATATTATGTGACCTACTTAAATTCGCAAGCAAAGTTCATGGCTAATTTTTACTAGCTCTTAATTTGAAAATCGTAGTCTCCAGGCTTCTAAAAGCGCCACTCGAACTCCGAGGCGCCAGCATACTCAGAAGTGCAAGATTTTTTCCGTGCAAATAATTATGTTGATGGCCTGTTTCAATAATCAGAACTTTTCAGGACCAATCTGTGCTTTCAAAACCCCCCATTTAATAAAATACATAATGTCTGTTGGTTTGTTCTCTCATAATAATAACCAAATGCTTTCCTGTCTTCTTTCTCCATAATGTACTGCGTATGCAATTACACTAAATCGTTCTATATTAATGCGTTTGAGATGCTTCTCTTCCGTAGGATCATAGAACATGTAGTTAGAAGTGCTGCTGAATGGAAATTGATGCGGTTGTATGGCCATTCTGCATATTGTCATAAGCGCTCTCATGCACAGAAACTCCGGGGGAAAAATAAACGTCTTTAGAGAGCGAGGAACGATACAGATAATCCATCGAGTAGTTTGGTCCTCAATGATGGAGGAAGATCATTCCAGGCAGATGGACCCACAAAAGCCCGGTGTTGGGCCAGGGCAGTCTTAATCCTAATCGCAAAAAAGATTAAGACTAACAGCGGGACGGAAAAGACGAGATGAAGTTATAGATAACGGCTTTCAGAAATAGTCAGAGATAATCTTTCTCGGGGCACAGCCTAGGTGGGCTTTGGAGACCAGAAAGAGGAATATGTAGTCAATACGTGCTGTTACAGGAAGCCAATACAAGACTTCAAGCATAGGCTTATGAAGAGATAAGCGAAGTAGTTGAGCTATGAACCGAGTTGAAGCATTTTAGACTGATTGAAGGGGAGAAAGACGCTATTTCGGGAGCCCTATTAGAAGTGAGCTGCAGTACTCTAGGCGGGAACAGACGTCGGATAAAGGAAGAGTGGAATTGGTGTAATACGAATTTATTGAGTAATGGGGTCTTGAGTTACGTTTAGTTAACGTAAGGTGAAGCTCCAAGAACTCACAGTCCGCAAACAAAACCATATTTTTATAGGATGGGCTTACACCTACAGGCAACATAATTATTTGTTCGCACGACTCCATAGAAGCTTCTCAAAAAATGTTCCCGAAGTCGAAAGTTGATTCGGCTGACGATGCAATTACGGCTACAACGAAAAATAATTGAACTAGAAGACGCCTAAAATCAACCTAATATATTTGGACTAGCGCTGGTATGTCTACTTACTTACCAAACCCGACCGGATGTGTACGCCCGATGGCGTCGTCTCCCACTGACTGACGTCATCCATGCAATATATTGCGTTGCTAGGCACCTGCAATCGATCGTCATCAACTCCGAACAGTGATGCACCCACCCTACTTCAACACACGGCATAAGAGGTAGAGTTCATTCGGAATAGTCGAGAAAGGTCGTTTGCGGACAGCGTTTGAATAGGTCGACATGTTGCACGCTAATGTATGACTGACTACACGTATATATTTCCCGTTAGCAGTGGAATATATAGACCTATATGTATACATAGGACTCGGTTTGTTGAAAACATGGTCCGTATTTAATTGTCATGTCACAGCGTCGCGTCTTGATAGTTGGCTGCATGAATGGACCCTCATTGCTCTACAGTGCCATCTGTCGCATGCCGCCATAATTAATCCAGCGCCCTTCAGTCAGGTCAAGGTCAGGACTTTGTCGCCCCTTGCCATTATCGACCAACCTCATACTCGGTTTCTTCCATCGCAAGACAAGGCATCAGGCTGCTCTATATGTTATCATCGGCTGTCTATGTTGTCGTGCTGCTGTCTATGTTGTCGTGCGGCTGTCTATGTTGTCGTGCGGTTCTCTATTTGTCATGCGGCTGTCTATGTTGTCGTGCGGTTCTCTATGTTGTCGTGCTGCTGCCTATGTTGTCGTGCGGCTGTCTATGTTGTCGTGCTGCTGTCTATGTTGTCATGCGGCTGTCTATGTTGTCGTGCGGTTCTCTATTTGTCATGCGGCTGTCTATGTTGTCTTGCGGTTCTCTATGTTGTCGTGCTGCTGCCTATGTTGTCGTGCGGCTGTCTATGTTGTCGTGCTGCTGTCTATGTTGTCATGCGGCTGTCTATGTTGTCGTGCGGTTCTCTATGTTGTCATGCGGCTGTCTATGTTGTCATGCGGCTGTCTATGTTGTCGTGCGGTTCTCTATGTTGTCGTGCTGCTGCCTATGTTGTCGTGCGGCTGTCTATGTTGTCGTGCTGCTGTCTATGTTGTCATGCGGCTGTCTATGTTGTCGTGCGGTTCTCTATTTGTCATGCGGCTGTCTATGTTGTCTTGCGGTTCTCTATGTTGTCGTGCTGCTGCCTATGTTGTCGTGCGGCTGTCTATGTTGTCGTGCTGCTGTCTATGTTGTCATGCGGCTGTCTATGTTGTCGTGCGGTTCTCTATGTTGTCATGCGGCTGTCTATGTTGTCATGCGGCTGTCTATGTTGTCGTGCGGTTCTCTATGTTGTCATGCGGCTGTCTATGTTGTCATGCGGCTGTCTATGTTGTCGTGCGGTTCTCTATGTTGTCGTGCTGCTGTATCGTGAAACGAACAAAATATCGTTGCTTCCGAGCTTTGTTTGTGTGGATCAACAGTTCGTGTCTGGTCCACGCTGCTACATGTGTAGGCCCCTACTGTGGCGGACTCCTTGCGGCGACGACCATGCTGTCGTAATTGATTTCATCGAGGTGCTATAGAAGTCAATGAATGATCGGGCCAGTCAAGCAGTTCGGTATACCTGGGCATCCCGTCCTCCTTACGAGGTTCCCCACAAGGAAAGGAGAAGTCCAAGGAGGCGGCTGCGTCTTCCACCCCTTCTGGCGCCTTCGAACCTTCGCTCGACACCATCTTGAAAGTGACTTCAAGATCCATATATTCTTCTTATATGCCTCCATCCGCGGTCCTCGGGCAGAGGGCGACGATGGGTTCCTCTTCACCGTCAGGGTTCTTATTTTCCATTCGACAGACTCTAGGCTAACTAGGCGATAATTGGACGAGATAAAGGTGACGACGTGCTATACAAACGCGCTACTTTACATAGGGCAAATTGCAGGACTTAGTGAGACCATATACTATTAATAATGACGACGCCTTCAGATAGCCAATTAAATCAAAGGCCGCTTTATTACAATTATCTGAAACTTCCTGTCAGAACGAAATAATATGCAGAGATACACTTCTATCTCTTAACTTAAGAAAAGGCGTCACAACAAATCGACTAATGCCAGACAATTGTTCAAGGCGGCTCACTATGACATGTACACATTGAACTACACAAAAGTCAATTAATCTTCGCAATACTTCGGCGCCATATTAATCTTCGTAGCTATTTACTGGCCGCTATAAAGGCACCTAAAACTTATTAACTATCGCTAAACTCTTGTACCCGTGACCGATCAACTATTACTCAGTCACAACCGCCATAATGCAAATGGCGGCCGAAAGCGCAATGATCAAGCCGGAGTTTCTCTAACTTCTCGATTAGCCGAAGTCACTGCCAGATAGGGTTCAAAACCTTCCTCGCCCGTGTCCAGGTCCTATCCTCATGCTCCCTTCCATGGATGCTTGGGCCTATGGCGGAATTTTACTGGATAAAAAAATCGTAAATTGCAAACCACAAGAAACCCAACTTCTTCAACGGAAGCGACGACAACAACAAGGGAAAGATGCACTATACGAAGAGCCTACATCATACTACAACAATATAGCACAACTGCACCTCTCCTTAGTTACATTGAATAGCTAATCTAAATAAAACTAACACTTAATAATCTAATAAAGATTAACCTTAAGTGTACAAAAATTACTTTTCGTCACACCTACACCCATTCGTTTGGTCATCATTTTCGTCCACAGGATTCTCAATAGCTTTCTGATACATTTGGTCTTCAGTGCTTCAGTTAGTCTTTGTTCCTCCTCCAGGATTGTTTGCAGCGTCCAAGCTTCTGGGCTCTCACCAGTGTATACGTTTCCACTGGCCACACCGATGCCTCCTGCGTCAATCGAAATTTGATGTCGTTGCTAATTGACTTTATCTTCAAAGTCTTCGTCGTTTTGACCATGACCGACGACATCAACACAGCCAGTCTTGATTTCGCTTCACTCACGCAACTCGCATCTTTTGTTATCCGGCTTTCTATGTATACACCGTAGTTTACGACTTGTTCTAGTCTATGCGTGCCCACCTCCATCCGGACAACCTCCTCAGTATTTGCCATGATTTTCTTTTTTGTCATGTTGATTTATATGCCATATTCTTATGCGGCATTTTCCAGGCATTTCACAATATTTTGGGAATTCCGGTGTTATGACCAGTGTGACGATAACATCGCCAGCATAGGCGAATCCTTTGAATCTTTTGTCAATTTTTTGACTTTCTTTGACACGGCCTTCTTCAGTGGCGCAGCTACGGGGTTCTGGTGCTTGAGCACCCTCTGGACAAAAAAGTTAACACGCATAATTATAATTGATCCAATTCCGGTGAGTTTTTCTTCTTTAAAGGAGGGTCAAGGGTGTTTTCAGTACGTTGATTCACACCATTGGCATTTACAACAATGGCCACCCCAGAAAAAACGTTCTGGTTGCACCCCTGAACTCTTCTTCCTTCCTTCCGTTTTGTTCTCTGTCACCTCTCGACTGAGTCTTGATAGCAGTGGCCATCAGATGAAACGCGTCTTACATCTTAACGTCATATCCTTCTGGTTATAAATATTTTACAGATGCTCTTGAGATTATCGAAATTGCCAACGACCATAATTTTATTAATCCGGTCAACTCCAGATCAGCTAAAAGTCGTCTTTACCCTACATACTGTCACCGAGCGTTTGAGGATTTCCTTCAGACAGCATTTGTTTGCTTCTTTCTGGCAGAATTCTTTAAGACTCGTATAGCAATATAGATCTCGTTTCGTCTGAAGTTCAATAAATTTAGACAGCTGTTCGATCGCCCGCAATGCTATCAATTGCCTTCTATAATATGCGTATTTCTGGTTCCCTGTTTCCGACGCGCATTATCGGCGCATAATATATGAATAAAAAAACAATTGAGCTGTGGTCTGTTTTTTCTCAGTATAGTGTAAACCAGGGCTGTTAGAAATGCAGCTGTTAAACTGTAGCGTTGCAGCTTGCCACCACGGATTCCTGTGTCCAGGATTCGGGTATTAGTAGCCATTCAAGTCTCGCTGCATGTCGACAGAGCGTGCTGAATAAACACGAGGCAATTAATGACGTCGTCTAATCTTCCAAATTGTAGTCACTCAACTGACACAAGCCAATCAGAGTACGTGCGCACGTCCAATAGACTAACAAGATTCAATTTCACGTTCGAAATAAACTTGTCCAAATGTCCTTAGCTCAATTCCAAAGCCATGTCAAACTCTTAATTATTTTGCACCAGCTCGTTCACGGAATTGCTCTTTAATGTAACAACATTCCAAACATCCCCAAAAAATGTGTAGGTGACAATATATATTATATATAGACATACGTCTGCGATTATATACACGCTATGCACGTCAAACCGACGCAAATATTTATATATATATAGTATATATAATTATTTCGTTGAATCGTTACTGTAATGTAATGTAACAGAACAATTATATAGTGCCCCTACAAGATATATCTACCTAAAGGCGCCCTTTGCGATGGCCTAAGTGTTGTAGTCACGAGAGGCGGGCTCACGCACACGGGTGGAACCAATCAAAGGGTTCCATTTAGGCCCTACAGTTGACAGATGGAATGGATGTTCCGAGTTCCTGGTTGAAATTGCGTCGACAGAGTCAAGCGACGACTGGTGACAGAGTTCGCAAGCACGATGACGATGCGGGCGAGTAGCTCCCCCCACTGGTGGAAGATGACGCCAGCCGGTAGTTGAGGCACAACAAGTGTTGTCTTAATAATGTTTTAGTTTTAGCTTTAGTGATTCGTCTCTCGATTTCAGTTTTAGTTTTCGTTGTAGTTTTATGTCCTAAATTTTTGTTTCAGTTTCATTCCGGATTTACCAATTATGGTTTCGGTTTTATTTTCCGTTCGCTGATTACAGATTTCGTTTAAGTAGCCTAAGCTAATTTCAGCTTGTCTAAAGAAGGCTAATTTCAGCTGTAGTGATTTAATATCAATTTAAGCTATAATTTCTTAATTCTAATTAAATTTTAATCGAATGTCAATGGATGGTAGACCAAAATTATTATGGTCTACCATTGACATTCACATGTGAATCCAAAAACGAGCGAGGCGAAAATGTCAAAATTTGGGAATTATTTAAGTGAATTTTTAGGGGTAAGAACTAAACATATTTGATAAATAAATAATAAACGACCGATGAATTCGCGGTAAACGATAACCGGAAGTAGGAACATCTAGTCTTCTCATGTGTCTTAACATAGATGATCAATTACTAGAAGATGCATGATATAACATAACGTTAGAACCTTTGCAGAATCATTTACAAATCATACAAATAAGGGATAGGCGCCTAAGATAGGAACATTTTCAAGCAAAAATTTTTGTTTTATTTTGGCCAAATATCGTTTTAGTTTTCGTTCCATCTATTTTTATTGATTTCAGTTTTAATTGTTGCTAATTTCTTTTTACTCGCAAGGAGTACGCAGAAAAGGCATTCGTCGTGAAACATTGAACCCGTACATCCTTGGCGCATATGTCTCAAAACTTCCATTTCAGAAGGTTGGTACTTGCGAAATAACGAAACCGCTAAACCCTTCATTAGCATATTAGCATAAGTTGATAAAACGACCAAATATCACCCTTGGTTTAACCAGTGCTTTTTTCTGGCGGATTCGGCACCTTTTTTCAATGACAACAAAAATAAAAAGAGTAGGCCTATAGCAAAATTCTGGAATTTTATATAAAACTTTACGATTTCAATATTGGTACATTCTAAAACTAATAGGTAGGCCTAAGTGTATAGATTGTGTGCATTTTGTCCTATAAAATTGAATTTATTTGGTAGCCAATTTCAGCGTCATTTCTTTCAAGAAAACAGATGCGTTCCGGCACCTTTTTTCTAGAAAAAGCACCGGGTTTAACTATGACTACTTTTAGACAAATTCGTTCGCATTAATATTTCAACCGTTTATTTTTATCGCACTTGTCATATCGCTTAAAATATTCGTACGTCGCCCTAAAGCATCAAGTACGAATGTTGTGAGCCTGTTACTCCGAAAAGTGATAGAATTGGAACTTGAAACTTGAGTTAAGCAAGTTAGAAACTCTAGATAAGTACATATGTATGTAAGACTAAGTATAACTAAGTTTGTAAGTTTAGCTAAATATGTAAGCGTAACTAAGTATGTAACTGTAACTAAGTATGTAAGTGTACCTAAGCATGCAAGTGTAAATATAAGTATGTGAGTGTAACTAAGTTTGTAAGTGTAGCTAAGCATGTAAGTGTGATTAAATATGTAAGTGTAGCCAAGTATGTTAGTTAAAACTGTATACGATATAATTATAATCTATGCACAGACAATATAAAATATAATAAGGGTCATCACTACTGCATTTTTAATAACCGTCTCATTCCCATTAAACCCCACTCCCACGGTAAAACCGCAATTGGTGCCCTGTTACCGGGGGATTTACCCTGGTTTCACCGAGATGAAATTTTGCGAGGAGTCACTCTCTACTCAGTCTACTGGGTCAATTATACGACTTCATCACTGCTTTGCATCGTCCGCCTTATTAACAGTGTTATTACTTTACTTTGTAATTATATTATTGCGACACTCTACAGGCATATCTGAATATATATATAAAAGGGTCATCATTACTGCGTTTTTAATAACCGTCTCATTCCCAGTAAACCTCTCTGGCCCCTACTGGCGGGGTATGATATATATATATATATATATATATATATATATATATACATATATATATGTATATATATATCATACCCCGCCAGTAGTGGCCAGACAGACTGCCGGCAACCCCGCGGGCGCATAGTTTCAGAGAGGTTATATATGGACAGAAAGGCACATTGGCAAATAAGATATATCCATTTCATAATGTAATATGACTCATTTACTTCCCATCAGTTGCATAATAAAAGAATTATTTTTAGCCATATATATATTTATATATATATATAATATTCATCACTAGATATATGAGTCTTTATTGCTAATGCATGTTCGAGTCTACACGTTAAATTGAAATACTCGGATGAAGGCGAATGGAAATAAAGAGGTTTTCGAATGAGGTCTATATGTCTACATAGGATCGACACATCAGTGAATATAGTCTCATCTAATGAGTTTCTGCAGCGGTATCAGAGGATGAACAGAAAGGAAGGGACGGAGAGAGAGACAGGGAGTCAGAGAGACAGAGAAAGAGATAGAGGCAGAGGGCAGAGAGACAGAGACAGACAGACAAGGAGGGAGAGAGTTAGAGAGAGAGACGAGAGGTTGTCCGTGCATCGAGTGGTGGTCTTGAAGGTTTCCACTACACTAGAGACGTTTCCAATAAAGTGGTCGGATCATGACAGTTATGGTACAGGTCACGTGTCTAACGAGCATCTGGTATTAATATCCGTCATCGTCGTTATTAATGGTCCCTGTATAAATAATAATCCAGCAACGTAGACCCAATGAGGCTCTGCTTCGTCATGTTTCTGTTTATGGGAAGCAGACAAGATTTGATCAGATACTGACGCATTGGATCAAAAGTCCGTCTCACCGTTAAATTAATTACCCGTCGGTTTCTGGTGTGTTTGAGTGTATTTGGGTGTGTTTGGGGGAGGGGGGCTTGTTGGTTTGGGTGGTTTGGGTGTGTGCCTGAATGTATGCTTGGATGTGTGCTTGAGTATGTGTTAGGATTTTAGTTTGTGCTTGGATGTGAGTTTGGATGTATAATATGTTCAGGTATGTGCTAGGGTGCGTTGCTTGACTGTGTATTTTGTTTTGTGTTTGGATGAGTGATGCCACTGCAGACTGAACACTGACGTAGAAGTAGGTCGATCTATATCTTAGAGAAAACTGCAGTTTTTATACCCAGCTGACATATATTGAATGGTTTTTCTCTGAATAAAATTCAGTTGAATATAATTGGTGTGCAGATAATGTTATAAAATTATGAGAACAGAATTTCAAAGGTGAAGCACGAGTCACTTTGCTTGGGAAGATGATGATGATCCGTTTCAGACTATAAGTTTGCATGTTGCATTATACAATATATTGAGATTCACGAAGGCCTATAATGTACGTTAGCACGAGATTAAGGACAAAATTTAGGGCTATATCAATTCAATTAAGATGCAATTTTTACTAATTTTTAATAATCTACAGGTCAGAATCGAGCAACAGATTGACCTTTTTTAAAAATCTTTTACAGTTTCGGTCCTTTTATACCTCAGACACCATCCATTAAAAACGAGAATTTATAATGATTGTTGGACTGCAAGGAGTCTGGTTAATTTAGTGAACTTTGCGTGTCACTAATGTAGACTAATTGCACCTATTTGCAGTCATTGACACAGCCAACTTCTAGTTAAGCCTCGCAACTGAAGGTTCTCAGAAGACTGATGGGCCTTCAATTGGACTGGATAGACTCAAATCCCACTGAGTAACTGACGACGCATCCTGGAACCGAAAGAGCGAGAACAGCGATCGAGGCAGCGCATGCAACGACAGCGCATCAGGATACTTATTGGTCTCATGATGAGTCGGCTGTTGCAAGCAGATTTTATTCCTAGAAGTAAATGCACCACGGTTCTACGAAAAATATTTTGAGAAACAAGACCTTAATATTTTTTTATAGGAAAAATTAGAACGTTTTCAACACATACAGTGTTGAATGCCAACTGCGTGATAACACCATAGAATGTTATCAATATGATAACACTATAGAATGCTAACAGCATTATAACACCATAGAATGTTAACAAATATGATGACACCATAGAATGTTAGCAGCATGATGACACCATAGAATGTCAGTGGCATGATCATACCATAGAATGTTAACAGCATGATGACACCATAGAACGTTATCAACATGATAACGCCATAGAATATCAACAAAATGATAACGTCGTTGAATGCTTACAGCATGACGGTGACTTCGCCTACCTTTGTTTTGTAGAAGCAAACCTTTTCGGTGTGTCCTTCAATAAATCTGTCTATAAATTTTGTCCATAAAAATATTATATCTAACTTTAATTAATCTGTTGGCCTAATCTTCGTCAGTTAGTCAAATGATTCTCAACCATTTGTTTAGACCTAATTTTCATAACAAATGGCCAATTTCCAACGCCCTCCTAATCTTTCAGCGAACTCCTATTGACGTCTAGTCCAGTGATTCTTAAATTGTGACTTTTGAACCAAAGGTCATCTGCAGCTCATAACCTTTGTACACGGGTAGGCATACCCGTTAAGAAGATGGTGTCATGTAGAAAGAGGTTTCGCGCTGAGCGATCGACTCTAGTAAAGCAATCGAAATTGGCTGAAACCTTGGAGAATCATCCGTATGTGTAGTCCGTCTGTCTCTTAATCCTTCTGTGGCCAGATCAACAGACGAGCTGCTTACTTAGTGCGATGCGTCGAGCATCAATCTCACGAGGCAGACTGAAAAGCTGTTGTCCCACCAACAACTAACGGAGCAGCCACTGCCCAAGGGGGTTCAGCACCAGTCTCTAGTAGTAGGCTCATTAAATCTGCATTTTTATGGCGGTGACGCAGCATCATCAGTCGTTGGAGCCATGAGCATTTCTTACACAGGAATCTTGTGCCATGAACAGTGGGACTAATTGGCTCGGAACTCACAGGAATTCACCTTCTTCGCGTTTAAAGGCGAGAGCTCAGTCAATCGCCGACTTCACTTTGATGGCATCACCTGTGGCGACTGTCAACGAGCTAAGACTTAATTATTGTATTTTGGTTAATTGCTAAATGCGCTTTTAATTTATATCTGCGTCGGAGATTGAAATGCAGGTCTCAATGCATTTCGTCGCATTTATTTGTAGGACTCTATAACCCTAAGGAAAATTGAAGAGTGAAAGTCCTGAGCATAAATTCAGATCAAAGTGTGTAAATTCGGAAGGCCCCCCCTACTTATCCAAAATTACCGTATCATACCTTTGGGCGAAGTGACGATTAAACTAATCCTTCAACTATTGTTTCGACTTTGAAAAGACACGCGCAGTTATTAAAACGTATAATATGGGTATCACTCATCAAGAAAATAATATTTTCTTGATGTGTGATATCCGTATTATACATCGGGTCTATATCGGTGAACCGTGTGAACTCTTGCGCACCATAATTAGATAAAATATTGACAGTTATTAGCCCTAATTATTGTATGCCTACGGAGATGCATCGGTTCTAGCATATTTTGTGCGTCGTTGATATTCTCCAAATAACTATAACTGTGGCTGTAATTTATAACTTCTATTGCGCCATTGTCTAAGGCACAGGGCATAGCTGCCCGTATCAAGCGTTTACACACATACATTTTAAACTATGCAATGCAACATAACTGTGCTTGATATTTCTTTCCTTCCATACTTCAGAAGTGCGCACGACCATACAATCCAGTATATATAAGTATACTGTATGTATAAATTGCATATGCATGGACCTATATATATACATATATATATATGTAACAATATAAAACATGAAGAAAAGCAGAGCAACCCTGGTTAAAATTTCGCATTGGTCTCTGGGTATACATTAGTATTGTTATGCATTGAGAATTTCTTAAAGCGCCTCTATCTATAGCAGGGTAAACCGTTCAAAGGCGGTCCAAGTGCACAATGCCAAGAGAGAAGAAATAGGGTTTGAGAAAAGCAAAAGAGGGGATGCAGTGGCTACCAGTCAGAATTTGATCACAAGTTAATAGAGACAGCGAGAGACACAGAGAGACACATAGAAACACATAAAGACAGCGAGAGACACAGAGAGACAGATAGAAAGCGAGAGACACAGAGAGGGAGTGACCAACGGAGACAAACGATAGGCTAATGGACAGCGACGAGGGATTGCAGAATACATTCATTACTTTATGTTGAACGTTAACCCAGTCGCTATAGACACTTCATTGTCCGTCTGTCTGTCTGTTTGCCTGTCTCTGTCCTCTCGTTTGTATATCTGTTTCTGTTAGTGTTCACTTGTAAATCAGTCGATATTATTACGTATCTGTCTCTTCCCGTCGGTCCATCAATCTGTCTGTCTTTCTGGCTAATGTCTCATCATGGTGTATAAGACGTCTGCGGATGTGTGTTTTTATTCGTCTCGATATGTCTCGCGATACGTTCATCAGCTCATTAAGAATATCTAAATTAGAAGATAATGAAGACTCTGTCGCTTGGATCAACCAACTATGCTGAGGTTCTTGCCTGCAGTGGCTTTTCCGAGTAGCCATCAGACAACGCAGAGCCAACGATGAGTAAACCACGGTATCAGCAGCAGCAGCTGAAACGACAGCTAGAGATGAGCAGAATGGTTGAAACAACTCAGAAGTAAATTGCACCGAATTGGACAAGAATGCGCTGCCATTGCTGCTACAGAAAACCGATCCTGGTTCTGGTTCTCGGAAAAAAGGATTTAAGGAAAAGCGTTTATCTAGCATTGACTATTCTGTGTGTGTCTCTCTCTCCCTCTCCCTCTCTCTATCTCTGTCTCTCGGTCTCTATTTCTCTGTCTCTATCTCTCTGTCTCTCTCTGTCTGTCTCTATCTCTATCTCTGTCTCTGTCTCTCTGTCTCTCTGTCTCTCTTTCTCTCTGTATCTGTATCTGTCTCTGTCTTCTCTCTCTCTCTCTCTATGTCTGTCTCTCTTACTCTCTCTCTCTGTCTCTCTCTGTCTCTGCCCCTCTGTCTCTCTGTCTCTGTCTGTCTCTGTGTCTCTCTGTCTCCCTGTTTCTCTGTCTGTCTGTCTCTCTGTCTGTCTCTGTCTCTCTGTCTGTCTCTGTCTGTCTGTCTCTCTGTCTCTATCTGTCTGTCTGTCTCTCTTTCTCTCTCTCTCTCTCTCTCTCTCTCTCTCTCTCTCTCTCTCTCTCTCTCTGGAAGTCAGTATTCCTACAGATGACTGTAGATGACTGACCTGTGCCTGCATTCTGTCAACCTCATTATCTCTGGCCATTAAGACCTCGCTCAAGAACCCAAATAGAATCAGTTTTGCCTAAAGGTTAGGACATGGTTGTATTAAATGCCGATTATATTTCGTCTAATGGTTGTGAATAGATTCGTCTTATATTCTTCTGTCTCCAAAGTAGAGCATTGAAATTGTTCCGATATTTCTGTTAACCGTCATTAACCCTCTTACCTCGGTAAACGTATTGCGTCACACAACGTAAGTGATGACTCTTTCCATTCTAACCAGTGACAGATGCGGCCACTCTGTCTCCTAAAGAACAACTAAACAAGTCGTGGCAGGTGGTCCGATGCGCTTCATCGGCCACGGCCTCTTTCGTTGCTCAACACATTTTTCGATGACGTCAGAGGCAGGTGCAAAAAGTCGGCCGTTATTTTGATCACCAGTGCATAGTATGTATACATATTCTTCCAGAAACCGCATTTGCCTTAATTGACGTCGACGCATCCGTCAGGAAATGGCTCACAGACAGACACACACGCACAAGCAGACGCTTACCAGGCTAAAAGCAAATAGCTGACACACCACTTATATTCTACCCGAGAAATGGAAAGAAGCAGACGAAGACTGAAGCGTGTGGTTGTTCGACCCCGCTCTGTGTCTTCCTCTCTGCTCTTCCTATAAGGTTCTGTTCCATCTTCTCTCCGCCGGCTGTTGAACCGCTGTCCCTCTTGTCCTCCTTCTGAGTGGGTCAACGGTCGGGTTATTTTCTTGTGCCCACATATTGTTATGCAAGATAGATATACTACACACTTCTATGTCACCAATTAGGCCAAATTTAATCAATTATAATTATTAGCTTCCTTAGCGTGATCGGTTGAGTCAGTCTTCTGTTGCTGAGAAGTCTTTGGTACCGGATAATTACAGTACCTCTGACGTCAGCCCAACCTCGACCCAGTGTGTGTGTGCGTGTGCGTGTGTGTGCGTTGACCTCCTCGTCGTGCATTTTCTCTTCATTTAGTTTTCCACTTCGTCCGTAATCCTCCTCCTCTTCCATTAGTCTTGCTATTGCGTTGGTCTTGCTCCTTCTTTCACTCATCCTCTGCTCTCTGGAATTCGTTAATATTTTTCGGTTTGTCGTTAATTAATCTGTGCACCAGTCGCTCTATGTCTAGTTAGTGCGTTGACAGTGGCGCCGACGTTCTGTTGAAGCGGAGAACTGTCTATTTCCAGCTCTCCACTGAGGATGTTACTTCCGATGCATGACAGTAATTACCCTTCATCCGAGGAACAGTGACATGTTTGAGAGGACTGCGGCTCGGGAGGGGATTGGCCGTCGTCTGTTCTCTACGGTTGCAACGGTGCATATATAATTAAAATAACATAAATCTGTATTTTACCTCATTTCATTCGTCACAACATATATAAGACCCAATTTTCTTGGAAGGTTGGCTCAATGTATCAATTGGGGAGTAACAATGAAATCCAAAATGCACGATTGTCCTGCTAGATGGCATCCATTAAGTGGCATCATCACCATCGTTCATTCATGACGATTACAGATACTCAGGAAATATCATTACAGGAAGTCAAACCTAAAAAACATACCTGCTAAAAATACTTGAGCCATCATCAATATCATTGCGACTGATGTTGAAAGAAAGAAGCACAAATAACTGATCTTTTGTTCTCTTTTGTTCATTATAAAATTTTATCACAAACCCATAATCCTAGTCAGATTGATCACGAGACTCTTTTACATTCGTTAAATAATCAGCAAAACAAGAGGGAGTAATGATTTATGAGTGAAGCGAAATGTCAGGAAGATAATTATTATGTGGGCTGGAAGCGTTGTAATAAGTTACTGGTTTGCGATAGTCCTCTGATTCTTTGAAGCGGATTCACTCCATGATTTCTAGTCAATGGAATTATTTGACTATAATAGGAGTTGTAAGTGGTAATGCCTATAGACGTTCTGCAGGTTTTAAAAGGTCTGAAAAAGTCAATATGGAACGACAGTTGAGGAGGGAGTACGACTAACCAGCTTCAATATAGGTATAATTTTGTCATTTTAAATGCCAGGGGTATCATTTAAGGAGCGAATGATTGAAACTTTTTAGCAAGCAATAAAAACAGTTATTTCAGATGAAGGCTAACAATGCAGGGATCAATATTATCCCAAATTCATAATTGCCTTTGTTGGTGCATCGACTTGCAACCAATAATATTTTCACGAAAATTAATGCAGAAACCATACGATAGACAGATGATTAATATCAATGGATGTGAAAGTATTTCTGATAGCCTTTAAGTACATGTATTTCACCACAAGCATAAATATTTCTGTAGGTATTTTTGTAGCTTGTTTTGACGCGTGAAATTTGAAACAGTTTCACTTATGGATTTATGTGTTATATATTTATGCAGTAGGTCGTTTGTCTTTTAAGATTAGAAGCGTTCAGGTGATAATAGGCGATAGCCTGCTATATATCTGATAATAGATCGAATTCATGTTTAACAGTTATTCGAAACCATAGCCATACCACAAGCTCTAAAAATATGTGTTAACACCATGCATGAGTCTCGTTCATGCCCTCAGTAGCCATCTCATGTAGTTCGCAGTGTTCTTGCCATATCGTTCTGAAGAGATGTAAACTGAATCCGGACAATATACTTGCCATCATCGGCCCTTGTATTCCAATAAAACGTCATCCAGAGAGGTTTGTGACTGTGGCAGATGGCACGCAAGTGACCAAATGCCGAAACTACAATGGAGCCTTAGGAAGAACATTCTACGGAGACGAATTGATCTCCGTCGACAGCGACGTCATTGACAGCAGAATGTGCTACGCTGATTGCTCTCCTTGTTGCAACTACAGCATTGAGCACGGTCGAGCACGCCATCCTGATTAAGCGTCTCATTGACCGACTAAAGCCCTCTCTGAAGTCGGCTGGACGGACTAAAGCCCTCCTTGGACAAGCGAACGATGATTGAGACTCCGCATGGCTCAGACTGTGCGGCTAGTACGCCAGACTCAATCGGTAGGCCTATGCCATTGGGCACAATACTTGGACCAATAGGCCTACACTGCCCTGCAGTAAATAAGTTTGCATGCTTTAGCCTTTGACTTCTTTACCCCATGATCTATCTGTCGAAGGAGGTCAAAACTGCTCTGACAGCACAATGCGTCCACGATATTCCACTATAGACCTACAGAGCTTACTACACTTGCCTATGAGTGTGTCGTCCAAGCGGGATATTGTGGTTGTGACATGAAGTCATGCGTGCCTTCCAGTTCATCCGGACGGACCTGATTACAGACACTCAGACTATATTTGAGACATCACACACAGATACACACGATAACACACACACACACACTCCCACTAACAGAGAGACCTCTCGAATTCCAGAACGCAAAGCAATGAATTAGCGCCGCACAGAAAACAGAGACATCAAGATACAGATTATCGTGACTAAACTATTCTTCGTCAAGCTTTGCTTTCACCAGGTTTGTGTATATAGCAAGGTGTACGGCAACTCGTGTGTGCTTTTCCAAAAAGCGAAAAAATAGCGCTACAGAAGTCAATCATGCAAAATACAAATAAACACAGGTTCGCGTGTTTGGCTGTTCATGGAGGAGATAGCTGAGGATAACTGTTGATATTCTTGGCGTGTAGTCGTTGAAGTTGTCCGCATCATAGGCGAATTTTAGTCGTTCGAAGCCTCAGATTGTGGTAGACTTATCTAAGCAATCCGCGTCTTTGCCTGAGATTCTACGATGAATATCGAGTAGGGAGAAGGAAGGATCAAGCGATTTAGTCACAGGCATCATATCTCATTCAGCCTAATTAAACGATAGGAGAACGACTCCTCCGACAGACGACCAAGTAGGAATGGGAGGGGTCAAAGCCAGCAGAACTATCCAGAAATTACGGTTATGACTGCTTAAATAGACGGTGAAACCCTCTACTGATCAACTGGTGTAATTCATGCCTCAGTTTGATCTCCGTTGCATTTATTTCTCCCTCCCTCCATTCCTCTATCTCCATCACCCGATTTCTCAACAATATCACAAAAGTAACAAAGCAAATACAACAAAGATCTTAAAAGCAATAATAATGATATTAGCATTACTAATTATTAACAATAAAGAAATAAGCCAGTAGTAGAAATGAAAGAAATTGGTGGTCAAGCTGATGATCAATGCGACAGCGATGATGATTCTTTGCTAAGAAGCATAAAAGAGGAAAATGATGCTATCAATAATGGTCGTAATGCACAATACGACAAGAGATCCATCCATCCAACCATCCATCCATCCATCCATCCATCCATCCATCCATCAGTCCATGAGTTCAACACCCGTTGGTGTTCAATGCATCTCTGACTATACTCTTCCACATGTCACGGTCTAGTGCTTTTCTGATGATGAAGCCGATCTCTTCATTGCACCTCTCTTTCTTGTCGTCCAACCGACTTCCTCTCAGATAGACAAGAAAACGAATACACGCTCCATATTTTGTCCTTTAACGACGAACTGCATATATTTTCATATATTCACACTTGAGTCGTTAAAGTGTTGAGGAGGAGAGCCACAGAGACTCCCACTTAACTCCCACTTTCTCTTTTAATTCTTCCCATGGTTCTATGCATCGACTGCTTCTGTTTCTGGGTGACCGCTCATTTCGTCGCATTCATTTCTTCGCATTCATTTCGTCGCATTCATTTCGTCGCATTCATTTCGTCGCATTCATTTCTTCGCATTTATTTCGTCGCCTTCATTTTGTCGGGTTATGCGTAGTATGGGTCGGTTGGGGTCAGGTTATGCGTAGTGAGGGTCGATCGTTTAGGGTTAGGGTTAGTGTCGTTTTTAAAATGCGACGACATGAAATGCGACGAAATGATCTGCTACGAAATGAAAGGGAACCTTGTTTCTGTGCCTAGTACTTAAACAGCGATTTGTTCTCTGTTTTATATCAGTGGCTGCTGCGAAGAATTCGACAATTGGAATGAATTGTCGGGTTTAACCGGAAGTCTTCTTTATGCGTTCTGTCAATTGCCTTCTCCAATGCAATCGAAAGCTAAACCCAAAAGTCGTCGGTTTCAATGTCTTTAATCTCCCTAAAATTGACCTCTGATTCATAGGATTTCGACTTCACTTCTAAAATTAATTAACTCCGACTAGCTATTAGTCTCATAATGATTTGGTGGAAGTGGCCGATGATCATAGCATTGCGCATTATTAAACCACGCAAAGAAGTCGTTAGATTTGATTTCCTCAATACATAAAAAAAATTGTATCTCGGTATATGTGGCATCGTGGAATATAAGTAGCCTATAATGTGCTAAACTGTGACATATACGTACACAACTGAATGCACACGTATTCCTTATTAATATACATAGGCCTACGTGGTCATGTAAATGCTGCAGAGAATTAGACTTTAATAGGCCTACAAGTATACTCGTGAATGTGTCTTAGCTGCATTTGTGGTCATTTTATGCGAAAGTATGTATTATATATAATAATCATATGTAACGTAATGTGATGTAATGTAATGTAATGGACCACTTATATAGCGCCACGAATCAGATACGCTCACAACTCAACACATAGCTAAAAGGAAAACAGGAAAGTCTTCCGGCGCCTCCGGAAGGCAACGTAGAGAGAGAGAGAGAGAGAGAGAGAGAGAGAGAGAGAGAGAGAGAGACAGAGACAGAGACAGAGACAGAGACAGAGACAGAGAGAAAGAGAGAGAGAGAGAGCAGCTCCTCCCGAAGAGGAACGGAGAGGCTGTTCCAGCTGGTGGGTTCCACGTAGGTATATATCAGTGTTGTATGCAAGACCTTAAACTTCAAGACCAAGACGAGACCGAGACAGTGAGGTACCGAGACCGTGACCGAAACAGTGAGGTACCGAGACCGAGACCGAGACACTAGGTTCAAGACAGTTCGAGACAGTAAAAGACAAGTGATCCTATATAAAAGGCTGTAAAATACTAATGTATCAGTTTTCGGGAATACGGTTCATTTGTAATTTCAATTTGAAACTTAATTATAATGTATATTATATCAATTCCCAAGAACAGTTTTTATATTAGCCGAGTTTTATCTTTTTCGATATTTCTTCTTCGGCCTATCTTCTAAATAGAAAAGAAAGCACGTCTGAAATCTTCTAGACGATTTTAAACAAACAAATTCGATACCAAATACCAAACCAAACTATAAATTTGCGCATATCCTTAGTCACCCTGAGAAACTCGAAGTTGTTCCCGTGTTCCGATCGCTTCGGTTATGGTGGTTTTACATCAATGACAGACTAATAGCCAATAGCTATTGTTTTGTAAATAGGCCTAACTTCAAAATGCGTAAACGCAAACTTCACAATTTCAGGTTCTCTCTCAGACATTTTTCCACTTTAAGACAATTGAATTGATTTCAGTATCATGTGACTCGTCCGTTAACCAGAATTTCCGTTTATCGTAAATTCCAGTTTCAGTTTCTAGCGCAAAATTTTAAGACAGTTAACGCGAAACTTATCGAAACCGCTTGTTCCAGACAGAACAAGACATTCACTTCAAGACCGTTTCTAAAAATTCGAGACACTACCTCGAGACCGAGACCGAGGCAGCAGGCTTCCGAGACCGAGACTCTAAAAAAACTGTCTCGAGACGTCTCGAGACCGAGACACTATCTCGAGACCATAAAACTCTGGTATATATCCGTCAGTGTATGCGCTGAGCTGAACAGGCGTTTGGCAGTCCAGCCTTGCATAAGTAGTTATCTGGTCGGGCAAGCTTATGCTGAGCACACGCGGCGCCATAGATTAAGTGCTGATATTGTGGATGTTAACTGCGTACAATAATTTTAAGTCGATTGCGCTGACAACGTGTAAAAGATTAAATTGAAGTTTAACACTGGTTTTTCATGTTCTCAAGAAAGAAGAACTATATGAAAACTTTTCTCGGTGTCATTATGAATTAATAGCATCCTACAACCAGCCTTTTATAAGTGTTGACTAAGATGAGGAAAGTGTAGCCAGACCACAGAGAATAAAGAAAGAGTCGTGATTAGACTAGTTTATTGAATTAAACTAAATTACAAAATCCAAAGTTTCGTTTTTTAAATCTTCGAAAATTATATAAGCCCTATATTCAGACATGCATCCATATATGCATAGAGTCATTTTCATACCGGGTAGAGTCATTTTCATACCGGGTAGTGAGATACATAGGAAATTACAATTTAAGCTATTTTGAATTGTGCTTTCTTTCCAGACTATTCACGGCAGATATTTTGTTAACAGAAGCTGCTTCTTGGTTTCTTAGTGATTACGCACAATTATAATTCGTTTAGATTAATTTCCGTCAGGATCATGATACATTGAGTTAATTTCAGTAATAAAAGCCAATTTGTAACACTGGCCATCCAGCACTTAGACCCATTTAAGCCCATATTCACATTACTAGAACACAGCGACTTCTCAGAAGTTCTTTCAGGGCTGATACAAATTTACATATGACATATAAGTATGCATATTTTCTCCTCAGATTACGAGTGCTTATTCTGCCTAAATATTAAAGCAATTCTGGTCTCTAGTTCGTCGGTTTCAAAGCGTTTAAAATCTATTTCCTTGCGCCGGAAATGGACTCTGAAATGGTCGGATGCAAGCACTCGATTCCACGTTTTAGATGCGCTAGCTGCTGCTGTTGCTACTGCTGCTGCTGTTGCTACTGCTGCTGCTGTTGCTACTGCTGCTGCTGTTGCTACTGCTGCTGCTGTTGCTCTCACTTCATCCACATTCAAGAGGAATTAAGTGACAGTCTTTGCGTCGTTTCTATAGAGCCACAGCAACCGTTTCCTAGCAACTGTTTCAGCGGCAGTTGACACTTCTGCGCAATCTGCCGGTGCGTGGTTTGAAATCAAACACTTGGTCCTTTTTCCAGTTCTAATATAGCCAAGTGAAACTATCTCGTCACATTTTGAATAAAGAGAAAGCATAAAAAGTAGAGAGCATTACTTTTGTGCTATTGCCTCAGCACAACAACACTAGAAGACATCAGATTGTGCTAAACAATCATTCGCCTTTTTATCTATGCGACCTACACTGTAGCTACTCTCAACGCGTCAATAGTCCAGCCACATTGCAGTACCTTCAGCGATGACGTACCGTGTCGAAAACGAGGACATCGGGTTTTCGTAAATGCAATGTAATATATCAGAACATTTACATAGCGCCCCATCAGGATATCTAGTCAGCGGCGTTAATGATGACTACGATTGCGAATAAATCTCAGGGATGTTGACAAGGAAAAACCAGAACTCAAGATGCAAAACAATGGAAAGAATAAATATGAAAAAATATTATTTAGTTTGCTTACTTAACTGATATTTTGTCATATAGGCCTAGTTGAGATTTAGTCTGTTCGCTTGATGTTGGCATTAGTTTAACGAATTTGAGATTTACTGGTTTCGTTATGTAGACTAGTTATCGTTAATATGGAGATCGACTTAGAACATGTGACTTAAGATGTATTCTATTTATGCATAATTATTAGAATATGTGACTCAAGATGTATTCTATTAATGCATAATTATCAGAACACGTGAGTTAAGATGTTTTCTATTTATGCATAACTATTAGAACACGTGCCTTTAGGTGTATTCTATTTATACATATTGCGTTGCACTCTTATTAAAAATAATTTTCGGACTTGAGCGGACTTCTAAGTGAACATTGAGCATTAAACTTATTCAAATTGCAAAGAATCCATACCACGTGCATGGTTGACACAGTAAATCAATCAATTAATCAATCAATCAAATGAAATAAAGAAGCAGTATGAGTGTATCTGGGCCATCCGACCGCCTTTTTGTAATTTTATTAAATTATCAAGCCTAGATTCATAGTTTGAGGCCCACACTAAGTTGCAAAAGGTAAGATATACCATGCATGTAAGGATACACCATACTGTAATCCAATTGCTTGCTGATAATTATAAATTGGCAGCTTATAGGCTGACTTGTAGAGGACCCCAATGTTTTTGATATTTTGGCAGATATGAAATGAATGTGAGGTTTCCAGGTAACAAACTGGTAAATATATACTCCCAAGAAGTCGTGTCTGCGTTTGGTAACGCATGCAGTGGAAAACAATAATTATTAGGTTTAATCGTCTGAAAACGTAAACACACTATTCCAAATTTTCGGCCTAATACTTGGATGATACTATATTGCCGGTGAATAAGCTGGTCGCCCTGTAGTGGCTTTTGTGAGTACTGAGAATTTTTCGAAGATTAATATTACATTACATTGCATTATATTCAGGGTTGTTACAAGCGGGGGGCAGGGGCTACCGGCCCCCGAAATTTAAAATCTGGGACAAAGCCCCCCCCCCAGTTTTAGTGCTCAGTGCCCCCATGTGCCCCACCAAATCGGTTCTTTTTTATGTTTCTCCAATGGCTTTTTAAGGTGGCTTTGTTAAGATAGTTTGTGCCCCCATTTTTCAAATTTCTGGGGGGCAAAATTCAAAAGTAGGGGGACCAAACAATTTTATTGCGCATCGCGCAATATTTTATAAATTATGCCCTCCCCCCACCATTTTTCAAAACCTTGTTGCACCTCTGATTATATTCTACTGCTACTCCCAGCTTCACTTTAACTCTCCCTCTACTAATTTTACTACCTTGATTAACTGAAGTGGCTTTTTGTGAGCGCTGAAAATATTTCGAAAAAAATATTACATTACAGTGCGTTACATGCTACTGCTACTACCAGTTCCACTTCAACTCTCCCCTACTAATTTTACTACCTTGATTAACTGACGTGGCTGTTGTGAGCGCTGAGAATATTTCGAAAATTAATATTACATTACATCGCTTTGTATTAGATACAACTGCCACTCCCATTTCCACTTCAACTGTGCAACTACCAATTTTGCAACCGTGATTAATGTTAAATATTCCTGCTGCAGCTACCACTATTAATGTTGCTGTTGTTGTGATGATGATGATGAGGACGATGATTAGTATTATTATTAATATTATTACTCTTTCCCCGAGGTAGGTATACATGATCCTCAGGGTCCTCAATATTAATTAGTGGCGACTACTCGTCCGTAGTCGCTAGGCTCGTCTGTCTCCTGATCAGCTAAAGTACCTTTAAAAACAATTATTATTATTATTATTGTTATTATTATTATTATTATTATTATTATTATTATTAACATTTCCTATGGCCTAAAAATCATTCAATAAAAATCTAAATCTAAAAAATTGCGAAATTCATTGTGTATGGTGTGCGAAAAGCGTAGAAAGTGCAGTATATAAAGCAATGAAATTATGGCTTCAATTGCCATAATATTATTTTCTTTCAAGTGCATATAGCTAAGGTCGATCATTTTTATGGCGCGTCACATGCTATGGATTTTCTGAGCAGGTCATCACCTTTTGTGTCATTTCGGCGGATTACATTCTCTAAATGCAGAGTCGTTTCTTTCTGACATGACGGGGATTGCATAGTAATGAGTTTCGGGCCAGAATTATTCATCGTTTCGACTGCGGATTCTGACGTTTCTCGCATTTTATCTCTGCCGACGACTGAACAGGGACGACGATGACGTAGGAGGTGATGTCGAATCTCAAATCTAATGACGTACGGCGTCCTACATGTGCGTTCTCCGTACTTTCAGGTGGGCATTCGGGTAATTACCTCTCGACACTCTCTTGTAGCAATGTTGATTTTCTGAGTGACCTCGACCATTAGTCATATTGGTGGCGTTTCGATCCACCGATCAACGCCATCGACATGTAGACATTTGTTCTAAGGATTCGTGGCATCGAGGTATACATAGGTCGCGTACGTACGTCGTCTATACCACAAATCGCCGACGCCGCTGTCAATCGTCGCTCTATTTAATTCTCGCACCCTGATCCGAAACCTCCGTAACCGAGTTTTAGGATCAAGTCGAGTCGATAAAATGCTACCTCTCAACTTTTGTCAGAAACCTGTTGGTTGGCTACAAATGTACGCGTGTGTGAGCCTGCAACGAGTGACTCCTGAAGTCTTCTGTGCATTGCATACATTGGATACGTTATTAATGCTATTGTTGACATTTGATGTAGCTTAAGTTACCCTCCTCTGGAATTGCGCCATTTGACACTTACAGTTAACTCTGGAGCATCGTCTAATTCAAGTGATACGGATCGGAGAAAAACTATCCGACTTTGAGATGAGAACTATTATTTACACTGATTAGAAATAGGCCTAATGTAATCTGTGTACATGTACAATTGTACATGTGTATGTGGATATCTGCAGGTTAATGCGATAGCCTGTTCTTGGAGCTAAATGTTTTATTTCCATTATAAATGATGTCACCCTTAGTCGCGTTCATTTGTGCCTTCCTGGATGAGAAGATTTCTCTACTGAACTCATTTGGAGACGACGCCATAAAAATGAAAAGGCAAAAGTTAAGAAGACGAAGGAAATGATCTGGTTCCAGCAGATGGATGGCGGCAACACCAAATGGGCAAAATTAATCTGACCATGGCAACGGATGGTGGGGTGGCAATTGCAGGGTCGTGGCATTCACCTTATGAGAGATTATTATTACAGTGGTGGAAATAATTATTGCATCATCTTGTGATCAATGCTATAGGGACGGTACAGCAAAATATTAGGACGCAGTGAATAGAACCAATGAATTTATCTCATTTTCTTCCTTTGATTGATCAACAGAGTTGAATAGATATTCTTGAAAATGCGCAAATAACGGAGTTTATGCTTGTTTACAGGACAATTTGAGTACATTGCTAAACACTGACTTTAAATGTATTAAACCCATTATTTGTTTATTTGCAGGGTGATGCAATAATTATTTCCACCAATGTATAATCAGTTATTCAACGTGTGGACCTATTGTGTTTGTCTTTTCAAAAATAATATTACCGATACTTAACTACAATCATTGTATACTTCAAGAATCTGAATTTTACAGTATTTAAAAAAATATAACGCCCACTTTCGTCAATGAGTCTCGTGACTGTGCTGATCGCTGTACCGTCTCTATAGCATTGTGCTGCCTGGGGCCCAACATTTCTCTACCAAGGACCTGGTGAGTATGAATCTGACACCACTTGCGCGGGATAGGCGTATACGTGTGACTGATGTCCAAGTGAATGGTTTTTGCAGGCGCGTCAATCCATCCACCACCACCCTCGTTGGAGGCAAATCCCCCTCTACCATATGTCCAGAAGACAAGATATTCCTCCCCTAAGACTCAAACAATACCGCTACCTGAAACTGGACGCATTTGCCTCCGACACCCGTATCAGGGTCCTTGCATTTAGACGACGGTGTCGTTTGGCATTCATCTCTTTTTCTTGCGCCCACCTTTTTTCAACTGGTAACGTTGGTACTTGAAAACTCCGCTATTGCTTGATTCTCAAGACACGTGACAGATGTGTTTGCATTTCCTCGACGTAGGCCTATACCAAGAGCCCACTGGAATACAGGCATAAATTGGCTGACGTTGGCAGAGGATGATACTGGCTTTTAGATTGCCAGAGGTCGTAAATTGCGAGGCATACAGCTGTCGTAGGCCTACCGGACAGAAACCCCACCGTTCAAGGAGTCATGCAGCCTACAACACTTCATTGGCGATGCATGCTGCTGCCACCCAGTGATACCAAACGGAAGGATTTGGGTTCTTGTCCTAATGATAGCTCGAAATCCGTTGCCAAGTTGGGAGAACAATGTTGCCTGAATTCCCGTTTCGTCTCCCACGTGTTGACTAATTAATCGGTTAATTACATCCATCCTGCAGCTTAATTGTCAACGGTTCGTCGACGTCACTAGTTCACAACTCAATGTGTAACTCAATGCGTAACAGTTCAGGAACCAACCCAACTGAGTTACTTATCATATTGTTAAATGATTTGCCCGACCCAAGCGTGAAACTATTGGCCGCCAGTCTCTTCTTCCGACCGTCAGTCCGTTTATCCAACCGAATTACCGGAAGATTCGATTTGCCGAAAAAGGAAATTTATTTATTATGAAGAATTATTTCTTTCAGTATATATACAGAATCAGGAATCTATTTGCTCGCAGTTTTTATTCTCCAGGTTTCAGAATCACATTGATGGGAGTTTGTTTCTGCTTCAAAATTGCTTTGCCTGGTCCAAATACGCCTAAAATATTGCTTATAAGCTTAATTTATCTTTTTTCTTGCGATATTGAGCCCCGGATAACTTCTGACGCTTTACAGAGTGTGATATAATTTACTAAATTTAAATCTGATAAGGTCAAGTTACGTCTCCTAGGCAATCAGCAAATACAGATGCAAAGATTTGTTAATACTGTATTTCTTCAATTGTAGGCATTTATTTTTCAGCCGAAAGACGATCAAATGTTAGCATCAGATTCATGGACGGTCAATTTCAGACACAGACTAAATCACTACCGACTGTCATGAGATTATTGAATTTCAACGGTAAAGATGGAATTTCTGCGGTGTTTGAAATTGAATTACTATTAATCAATAATTATTTATGCATTTGTTCCCATAGACGAGAGACTAATATTCAAGTGAAAATGATCATTGTAATTGAAAAAAATTGCTAAAAATTATCAACCTAAAGCTGTCAAAACACATCTTATACTGCTCCTTCAGTTTAGATTTTTTAATATTGTGTAGATGTCTATTAGTCAATAATCGATCAGTGCATTTAGTCATATTTTCAAGCTTTACCTATCTCGGTCCATATATATATAGTGTAGGCTATATATATATCTATATATATATGTACATATGCCCCAAGTTGGCCTATATATATATGTATATATATATACATATATATATATTTATATACACTGCTGCATCATAAATGTATACGTTTTCAAGTCAATTTCAATTCATTTGGAAACCAAGATGCAAGTAAAACACGATTATAAGAAATGAAACAACCTGATTACACACAGAGGAAACCAATGCGCTATCCATTCAGGGACCCCAGTGCAAAAATTATAAACGAGGCGAACACTTAGGCCACCGACATTATTAATAGTAACTAATTATGAAAAAACAGACAGAATGAGGGAACTCTTAACTAATGTCTTCATCTTGGGCTCAGTACAACAAATAAGCAGAAGTTCAACTATCAACATTCAACCTGAGGTCAGGCTGAGGGAGGGACTTCTAGTATCTAGCGTTAAATTGGCATTTATATTACGTAGGAAGGAGGTTCCAGAAATGGGAACCAGTATATATTGAAAAGACAATAATCGAATACGTGTATTTGCTTATGGAGTACATGCGTGTATAGGCCTATATGTGCATATGTGCTCATACATACATAGGTCTACGTACGCGCGTACATGAACATACACAAGCGTACACAGGGAAGTGTAAGTGAAGACCACCCTGGAGGTTGATTTTCTTCACCCAACCTGAGGAAGGGACAGCATGCCTTGACCGCCAGAGCGCTTTCTTTGTTTGGCCATGCATTGTCCGCAAGATAATCCGCTGATAAACCACCGGATGATTCGCCAGATTAACGTGAAACTCTGTTGAGTCATTGTACGCAGACGAAGCATCGCAGTCTCCGTCTATCCAGACAATTCATCGGCATTAGATCAGTTGGTAGGCGGCGCTGCGGGCAGCCGAGCATTTTCCACCGCAGCGGACATATCGCACCAAGTGACGACTGGTGACGTGCGCCAGTTGGTGACGACTGGTGGGTGACGCTTTTCCTGTTGGTGACAGGATGTAAGTATACCGCCTTGTAATAGCAATTCATTATAACTCTATCATTTATAAATGCAATCGGAAATCGAAACTGAGCAGAATTTCAAATTGAAAGTTTTATTTAATAACATAATGGTCAATCAATGTCACGATTAATTAAAACAACAGCGATTCGTATCTTTAGATTGAACCACAAGAGATCAACACTTCCCACTTATACGATCATCTAATTCCTAATCGTAATTTTCAACCTTCTAAAGCGCCACTCGAAAGCCAAGCGCAAGGCACCAGCTTATTCACGCGCACTGTGTCGAAGCAAATGGTTCGTCCGAAGGGTTGTACTAAGAAAGGTGCGAGTCAGATAACCAGAGAGTCAGAGTCTCAGAGAATGCAGAGTATAGGCCTAGCGGTTAAGGTGGGTGTCGTTTAGGTTGAGAACTGGGAGGTGGATGGTAAGGTAATTCTGGGTAAGAGGAATTCTTAAAGAGGTGAGATTTCAATCTTGGGTGGAAACCCAACGGGTGATGAATAGAAAAAAGATGATGGTGGGTGAGTGGCATGGAAGGTGGAGGAACCGGAAAAATGCGGAATTAAGGAGGCAGACCTTCAAGAGACGCGTTGGGGAACTTCAGATGAGTAGTGACTGATCGTGAGTCGATAAAGGGACCGTCCATAAATGACGTCATGCGCCAACGGGTGAGGGGTCACACATTTGTGACGATGTTTAACGACGGGAAATGTGACGTCACATCATCCCATCAAACATCATAATTCGTAACTTTATTAAAAAATTCACTCAATAAAACAAGTTTCACATAACTAGCAGTAATAATACCACAACTTAACAACACTAATTATGATTGTTGTATACCTTATTTTTGCATTGTTTGCTTTACACTCGGTGTCACTTTTGGAGTTTTGGAAGTGAGGTACCATTCTGTAACACATAAGCAGGAATCAATTATCCCGCCCAAACGCACAGGCCACGGAGTCGCTGAAACGAAGAAAATGGACAGCGTGTGGATTGGATATTATCTATTCCATGAAGTAGCATTTTGCTTCACCGTGGGAAAATGGAATGCATAAAGTTTGGATCATTTCGAGTTGTTGCTATTAAGCATTTTTTTTAAATGACTGTACTGATTCGGCCATGACCTTTCATCTTTAAGAATGCAAAGGATGGTAATAGTTAGTTATGCTTTCTCATTTCTCTTCGTTCTAGTATTTTTCAAGTATTTTTATAGGTATAGGCCTAATTAATTATAATATGATAATTATAAGAAAATTTGCGTTGGATTCTGGACATCTGGTTTTTACGGATGGGGGTCAGGGCTTTATGACGTCATATTTTGAGGGGTCATGGCACTTCTAACGAATGTGTGATGAAGGAGGGAGGGGTCCAGAATCGTCATAAACTGTGTAACGTCATTTTTGGACGGCCCCAAAGATTGAGACAGGAGGATGCCCGGGTTAGTTTCAAGCGATTAAATTGCGTGAATCGAAGGTTGAGGAAAAGGAAATTGCAGCAATCGAGCTTCGAGTGAACAATGGCGGTGATAAGATTAACATAACATAACACAGGTTTAAGGTGGCTCAGAAGACGTGTAGGCTGTGTTAAAACCATTGTAATTGTGGAGGCATTTTGAAGTCGAGCAAGGTCCGTATGCGGCGCAAGTCACAAATGTGCATGAAGTAGAAGCGTGAGAGGCTGAAAATGGGGTTAGATCGTTAGAGAAAGAGAGTTGAGAACCAAACTTGACACCAAGATTTGGACTGGAGCATCAGAGGGAAGGAATGAATCGAGAGTTTGTGTATAGGTGTATTAAAGGGTTATAGATTTTCTTGATATGGTCAGGAAGGCCTAAGGTCTCTTGGAAGGCCTAAGACAGAAGAGGTTGGACGATATCACATCCATTGTGAGATGTACAGTTGACCACATTGAGTAACTGTGCGATGGAGGTGGAAAACGAGCTTTGGAGAGGGACATATTGAGTTGGATGTGGCGTGCATGCTTGTATATGGTCAACAGAGCAGGATTCCATAAGATGGCTTGATGATGTACGTGGTACCCAGAATACACAGGAGTGAACCCTGAATGGTTCCTATATGGCACACCACAAGAGAGTGGGAAGGATTGCGAACAATAGTTGGAGACCTTGCCAGACAAGGATCTGGAAGATAAGTTGGACTGGAACCATAGTAGCGCAGTTCCGGATACGCCAAACCAAGAAGAAAGTCGATGACGGAGGAAACTGTGATTAACGTTATCGAATATACGGAGGAGATGCAGCTGAGGGAGAGAGAGAGGCAGAAGACGTGGTAGTGGCTGACCGCAGAGACCAGTTTATCGTACAGAGAAGCAAGTATGTTTTCTTTCTGTGAAGTGGTGTTAAGTGAAGCCAGATTGTTGGGTGGTTGAGGAATAAGTTGGAAGAGAGGTATAGTCGTTGATCGGGATAAGACCAATTATATCACTCATCTTAGATAGAAAGGAAAAACAGGCAGTTGGATAGGTTTTCCTTGTCAATATTTGCCTTTTGAGAAGGTATGGTGTCTACGACCATTGAGAAGTTGATAGCAGAGAGCGAGATATTTTGATGTGTTCAGTGATTACCTGAAGGAGGATAGGGCACAATCAAGGTCGCATTGACTGTGGGAAAGTGGGTTTTGGAGGATGAACACTTCCATTTCAGTGGCAGAAAAGAGAATTGGAAGCGATTACAAAGAGGAAAGCGGAGTAGACTATAGGGGTGGGTAGATCAGTGCTGGAGAAGTGGAAGGATAAAATCGATTATCGTGTGAAGCGAAGGGATGAAAGTTTTACCGAGAAGAATGAACAAAAGGTATCTGAGATAGAAGGAAGGGGAATTGGGCTGGACGATGGAGTGTGTGATTTACGACGAAAAAGAGTTAGCTCTAAAGAGAGGACTTGGGTTGAAGGAGCTGGAGTAGGTGAGTAAGGAAGTGTATTTGCTCTTGGCAGCGGTTATCTGTTTCAAATTCTGGCATCTCTTTGTGGTTGATTTGAGGGCAGTGTGGGCCTTCGCTCTAGATGTGAGGTAAATGGGGTGTGTTCAAGGCTCTGCGGAAGGTTTTCATTACAAGGCTGAACAAATGTCAAGACGTATTTTAAAACGAAATTTTTCACAATTATATATTAATCCATTTTCACGTAATGTGAATTGTTTTCTTAAGCATTCTTCTCCTAGTGTCTGGCAATAGTTATTCTCGATTTGCAGCTCTTCTACTCTCGCATTTGATGCGCCGAAAGATGCAATGTTTGCGATTATAATTCTTGCGTATGCATTTACTATGCATCAAGTTTGCGCTGCAGAAAGTTTCTTATGCTACCGAGTGTGGTTTTCTATTGCGTTGGCGACGACTGCTCTGTGTATTTGGCCAGCGCCTTTCAATTCTGTTGCCGTCAAGAGGTGGCGGCGCGTCTGCGTCGTTGACGCCAGGCGGCGCTGTGAAGCCACCGGAAGTAGAGATGCGCCGCTGCGAGCGGACGTCGGCGGGAATAAGTGGAGTGTATCTGTGCAGTCTGTTGCTGAAGAGGAGTGGCATTGGAGTTGTTCGGAAGAAGTGGTCGCAGTGAAGGAGCTCACCGATCAGACACTGGACTATTTGCTTAAGCGACAGACCACACACCAACAGACATTAGCAGGTCAGTAAAACACTAATGGCAAGGAGGATTTGTAACGGAGTGGACTGTGTGGGATGGGTGCATTCGCCGACGAATTGGCGGATGTTTCCACTGATGAGTGTATGTTCTCGTGGAATCTATGCATGAATGGGTTCGCGTTGGCACGACGTCTAAGCATGGCATTGTATTCATGTATTGTATGAATGCATGTATTTTCATATTTATGTATGTATTTCCACTCAAAAATTTGGGTCTATATACATACTTGATAATTCACATAATTATTACGTATTCTGTATTCATTCGTTCATTCATTCTTTGAACGATATTCAACTACTAATGCATTGCATATAAAAAAAACAATGCAAAAAAAATGTGTATTGGACAGTGGGTGATGAGGCTATACGGCTCTGCGTCACACTTTTTGCCTTCTCGGGTTTAGAAGTGCAGTGTCGTAAAGTCGGGATATATTGGCTGTCGATGACGTCGTCAGATCAATATATGGTCGATTAATCAGGTGGCTCAAAAGAGAGGGAGAAACAAGGAATAGATGGAGAGACAAAGAGAGAGAGAGAGATGGAGAGACAAAGAGAGAGAGAGAGAGAGATGGAGAGACAAAGAGAGAGAGAGAGATGGAGAGACAAAGAGAGAGAGATGGAGAGACAAAGAGAGAGAGAGAGATGGAGAGACAAAGAGAGAGAGAGAGATGGAGAGACAAAGAGAGAGAGAGAGATGGAGAGACAAAGAGAGAGAGAGATGGAGAGACAAAGAGAGAGAGAGATGGAGAGACAAAGAGAGAGAGAGAGATGGAGAGACAAAGAGAGAGAGAGAGAGAGATGGAGAGACAAAGAGAGAGGGCAAAGAGAT
This sequence comes from Bimastos eiseni, assembly GCA_959347315.1. Classification (NCBI taxonomy): domain Eukaryota; kingdom Metazoa; phylum Annelida; class Clitellata; order Crassiclitellata; family Lumbricidae; genus Bimastos; species Bimastos eiseni. The sequence goes on along the minus strand of OY365808.1, from coordinate 28,775,822 downwards.
GGAGAGGATGATAAAGAGATATAGAGAAAGGTAGAGATAGAGATAGCTAGATAAGAGATATATAGAGAGAGGGAGACAGAGACAGAGACAGAGAGAGCGTATTTTAGGTTTTAAAAATAGCCTATAATCTGTGGTGGGGTATATAAAATGTGTACGTATTTCGCTGATTGGCTCAACTCATTTGCATAATTACTATCATTATAATAAACGTTACCTGTGCAACCGTAGTAATTTGTAGTCTATTGAATTATGAATTGAGTTATAATTGTTGTAGTCAGTGTTTTGCTGACGAAACGCGTTCCAACGCCTTTTTAAAACCTACTTAAAAGTAAAAATCGTAGTTGAGCAAAAACTCTGGAATTTAATATAGAACTATAAAAATCTTATGTTTTGCATTCTGAAATTTATTTGTGTGTAGACTGTGATCATTGTATCCTATAAAATTTGTTTCATTTGATCGCTAATTTTAGCGTCCTTAGCTTCCGGCACATTTTTGCTAGAAAAAAGCACTTGTTCTAGTTTGAACCAGCTTCGGAAGGCGCGAATGCTTCTGGCTGGAATTGTACTCTACATGTATATACGTTTACATTAAGAAACAAAGGCCTATTGATAAAGCAGTTGTGTATGGAATATCACACCCTCTATAGCATTAGCATGGGTCCGCAGAGTATGGCCCGCGGGTCGCGTGCGGCCTTCAAGCAGGCCTAATGCGGCAACTGATCGAATTTTCGAATTTTAAACAAGTTATAGGCTACTTAGGCCTATGTCCAATTTGACAAACGCATTTTTATTTTAATATTCATTTTGGCAGCATTCAACATTTCATCAGTTTAGCTGTTGAAAAATGCATTTTCAGTTTACAGAAAAACAAACTGCGTTTAGCCTATTTAAATTTTTCGGCACTTTACGCCGTGATTTGGTTTTTATATCTATGATACTGGCCGATCTAGTTTTGAAATCAAAATAGCAGAGAAAACAAGAGGTGGCAAAATTGCAAACTGCATTTTCAGCCCAGCAGGCGATCTTTAAGAAATTTAGTAAGATCAACGAAGCAAGTACTGACGCAAGCCATAATTTTTATTGTCGCTCATGAAACAGCAAAAAATGTGAGCCATTCAGTAACCGATTGCCTTATGAAATTGGTACATAAGGTGTTTTCCGAAAACATAAATGCATTCAAGGAAGTCAGTTTGTCAAGTCAAACTTATTACACGTTGCATTGAAAACCTTAGACAATGATAAAATCTTGAAAATCAACTTCAACTGAAGGCTGAAACGTTTGTTGCATATTCAATGGCAATGGGCGAGAGTACAGATATTGGGGACACTGCCGAGTTACTAATTTTTATTCGTGCGCGCAGGCCTAACTAAAACTTTTGAAATTGTTGAAGACGTCCTAGAATTGTGTAAGCCTAGCTTAAAAGGAAGAACAAGAGGAACAGATAGCCTATAATTTGAAGGTGAGTGCACACCAATCCAAGAAATCTCGTCAACTCACTGGAATAGGCCTAACTGCGGATGGAGATTCATCAATGGTCAGCGAAAAATTGGTCTTGTTGGTCTTATATAAAAGAAATCTGCTGCAGGACGGCGTGACATTCTTCATTACCACTGCACAATGCACCAAGAAGCACTTGTAGCAAATGTCTTAAAGATGGAACACGTTATGACTGTCGTTATAAAAACTGTAAAGTTTATTAAATCACGGGATTGAAGCATCGCGAGTTTCACAATTTATGATGAAGCTGATTTCGGTGATATACTATGTGATTTATTTTACAGCGGAGGTGCAACACTAAAATGTTTCTTTTAATCTCAGAAACGAAACTTCTGTTTTTCTGAAAAAAAGAAAATCATAAGTATTTGAAGAAGAATTAGCAAAACTGCTTAGTGCTGCTACAAAATACTGGACGGCTTAGTTTTTAGAGAACATCTTCACTTTTGAACGAACTTAATCTGAAACTGCAAGGCCATGGAAAGCTTATTGCTACTTTAGTGGACAGTGTGAAATCGTTTGTAAGACATTACTACAAAAACAACCGAGAGAATAGTAATTTAGCTTATTTCCCGACTTGCACAGAGATTTCAGACAAAAATGGACATGTTCTTGAGCTTTTGAATTCTAAAAATATTATGAGATAATTGGCAGCCAGTAATCTGAATTTGCCCGACGTTTCACTGACTTCAGATTGTACGAACAGTCATTTGTCATTTTCAAGAATCCGTTTACTTTTGAGCCAGAGATCGCGCCAATTGATTTGCAATTAGAACTGATCGATTTGCAGGAAAGTTCAGAGGCGCGAACTTCATTTCATGCACTAAGCTTGATGGAATTTTATCAAAGCCTATCGGTTTAAACTTATCCAACTATACAGCGTGTCGCGTCACTTTTGAGACCACGTACATTTGTGAGAAAACCTTTTCTTCAACGAATAGGGCCTATCAGAAAATCGAAGATGAGGTCGAGAACTCGAGATTAACTGATGATCATCTTCAAGCAATCCTTCGCATTGCAACAACAAACTTTGAACCTCAACTTCACAAATCGCGGTTGGGTGGGTGGGTGAGTGGGTGAGTGAGTGAGTAAGTGAGCGGGCGAGCGAGCGAGTGGGTCGAGTGCGTGAGTAAGTGAGTCAGTGCAACGCTATAACTAAGCTCATGGTACCGAATTATTCACGGGCGCTGCGTAGCGTTAGAAGGGTTGTCGTGAATCCAACAATTATTATATTGGAGCGTACATGTAAGCGTGTGCTTGACGAATTCCTGTTATTTCATCGGATTTTTTGTCAATTAGATCGTAGGCTTATCGGACGCCAAAATATTCTGAGGCAACTATATAGACGGAGAATTACATGTAAATTCAAGCCTTGGTGGATAGAAACCAACTGAACTAGACTTAGGTTCGTTCTATACGAAGCAAGATTCAATCAAGTGGTCGCAAATCTCAGATGAACACGAATACTGAGTTTTTGGGTGTTGCTGATGTAGAATGGTCCGCGTTGAACTCTCCTGGGCGAACTTATCGTTCCTCAATAATTAATCCGCGTTGATTTTGTAGTCAGTTTTAGTCATCCGCGGACTTTGAAAAGAATCGTTTGCTTCGTTTCGTTTTATGGATTATGTAAATTTCAGCTGTGGAGTTATTCAGTGCAAACAAACAAACCCTTTTTCGTTGCATTTGCAGCCTGTCATCTCAACGTTTTAACACTGACGACGTCATCATTATTCCGCACATTTCCGTCTGATCATATCCGGTGCAAGGATCAGTTTCATTCAGAAGATGTGACGTCTGAAGAGTTGATTAGGTCGGCCATAAATAATGTGAGAGAAAGAGAACGGTCGCAGGTGATGGTCTAAAGTGGTGCTGGTGCTGACATGGTGTCAGACTGGTGCTGGCGTTGTGTCAGGCTGGTGCTGACGTTGTGTCAGGCTGGTGCTGGCATGGTGTCAGACGGGTGTTGACATTGTGTCGAGATGGAGCTGGCGTGGCGTTAGGATGGAGCTGGCATGGTGGTCAGGTTAGGGCTGACGTGGTGTCAGGCTGGTACTGGCATGGTGTCAGACTGTTGTTGGCAATGTATTCGAGTCCATTCTGTGGCTATTTCTGCGCATCATTCGGATTACGAATCCCGATGCGTCGTTTCAATTTTGTGAATCTTTTGTGAAGCTAATCAGCGCGCGAAGAGCAATCCGATGGTCTCATTACAGTGCGCCTCCTCCGAATGACCAATAGATGCTTCCCTCGAGGATTCTCTGCTTCACAGGAAAGAATGTTCGTCTAATGGACGTCAATTACTTTGCATGTCTTCTAAGGACGACGCTGTCCGTTGCTTACCAATTCAATGTGACGCTGACGTGAATTCTGACCCTTTGGGTTTTGGAGAAGTAGAGCCGCATCTTGAACTCCTCTGGCGAACTTATCGATCCTCGACTGCATATCATTTACATGTAATTATATTAATTTAAGGTTGTTGGTGACATTGAAGAGACCTTCTTGTCATTCCGCACAGAACGGGCGTCGAATTTATATCGTAAATGTCTCGGCATGTGCTAACTGACTATCTATGCATTTGTGAAGCAACTACTTTGGCATTTGCGCTATAGACAAGAATTTATGTCAAATATTTCACAGAAGACTGACTCCAGCTGCAATGAAACGTAGCTCAACCAGTTATCTTATTTACACAAGTTGAAAATTCGCCAGAGCTCAATTCTTAAGGATTTCTCCACTACACTGATAAGACTTTGCATTTTTGCTTAACCAACAATAATGGGCCAAAACATTTACTTTTCACTTATTAACAGCGTCAAGGTGGATTATTTCAGTCATCAGGATCAAAACAACATAATTTTGCAATAAGTGTCTAAAATGGTATAGTCCCTGTGTACAGCTGACTTTTCTGGGGTGTGCAGCCTATAATATGAATTATTAATAGGGACTATTTTCGATCAGCCAACCTTTCTGGGTCAGGCGATTTAAAATCTCTTGGTTAGCGTATAGCATTTTCAATCGTCAGGTCGCCATACACGAAGCCAGTCATTTTGTGAAGATTTCGACTTCACTTGCGCTTCTTGGAGGCATAACTGTAATGGGAACACTTATCGTGTGCACTGTTTCAGATGAAGTGTCCAGTGTCTATATGAAGATCATGCAGTGGATGAGAGGACTAGAGCAACCCTGCATTGTGTAGACCCAAATTGTCACCCAATGCCGCGGCCATGTAAATAATAAAGACGCTATATATTTATATCCATGGCGTGACTTTAACGAACTGCCTTTAGTGTTTCTCAATCTCTTCTATTGCTTTTCTTCTCATTTCTTCTTCTTCTCTGTTTTAGTATTAATAATAATCTTCGTTTCTATTGCATTCAAACTAACACATCGCAGTATGATCACTAGTAGGCCGAAGCCTTAGAGCACGAACGAATGATAATAAGTTATTAAAGAAGTCGAATTAAACTGCAGGGCAGTCATGCATAGCGCTCATCAAGTTCTACGTCAAACTTATCCAACGTCGCTGCCTAGCGAATGGAAGGACTAGTCAACCTTGTTTGGCACGCGGGAATCGATCTCACGTGCTTCTGCTCCTCACGTCGGTGTGTGTGCTTTCTCTTGCTCTGTATGTTCTTTTGATTCGTATTCTTATATCTGGCAGCTATGCTTCAGCAACATGCAGAGCTGATGAAAAGGCGCTACATAAACACTCAGCTGCGCACGTGTACGTGCTTTTCTGCCAAGGACGATGACGACGCATGTCACTCCACATTACTTAGGTCATGTGAGGTCATTCTGCAAACCCGCTGTCTTTGAGAAACCCTTAACTCTAACTAGCTATCGTCCTGAATAGTATTAGCTAATTCGTACAATGTGCACACACTACCTTAAAAATTCAAAGTAACCAATTCCCTACTTACTTATTTCTCGACAAGTCTATGGCAGAATCACGTCTTCTTTTGAGTTAGAGGCTCCGCATCCGCTTGTCATTGGTTTGTCGCGGTAAGCTAATGCGTTTTCAACTGGCAATGACTTGATGCAAACGTGTGGCTCATCATTGAAAAAATACTCATCTACCATTATAGAGGAAACGAATGAAGTGAGTGCGTAGCAGTGACCGGAAGCTTTTGAAGGGCTCCCCCTGTAATGGAGAATTAGGAGATTCGTTTCAGACTTTGGAAAATTAGTCTTACTGTCAAGACAGTGAGATTTGTTGGATCAGGATAATCGGATATTATTTATCTAAAACGTCAACATCAACTGGTATATTGGTTTTAAATAGAAAGCCTGATTTGTGATAGATTGATAATCGCCTGCATTATATTGATAAGTAGTAGCCTACTATTTCAGCTACGTTAAAAGGTTGCACTTTTGCCGCATCACTTCACTTTAGTCCGGTGTTAGGTCGAGAAATGTATTTTCGCTAATGCAGTACATAATTAGACCGACCGTCGCTAGATAATAAAAAAACATGGTTCGACTGGGGACATGACTCTGATGCGCCTTTTCCCCATTTCCTCCCACTTTCTTTCTTACCAATTACTGCTATCGGAGGAAGCTCTCGAGTTCTTTTATAGGTATAATATCGACCTTAGAAGACCAGCGACAGGCAATTGATGCTGCTGCTGCTGCTGCTGCTGCTACCTCTAACAATACGGTTGTGTGGCCGTGGACTATGGCGCCTCAGAAACAGCAACGATAACCTGCATTTGTTGCAGTTGTCTGTTTTGTTTCCAGGGAGAGAGGAAGAAGAGGAATAGTAATGGAGTTGTCCAATCTGCCATTCAAGGACACAGACAATGTGTCGCACCTGTTCAGTTCCAAAATCAACTTCAGCTACTTCTGCGACATTGACGTAGGTCAGGTCGTCATGGAGACGTGGTCGGACAGCCGCCTCGACGTCTATAACCGTTGCATCTTCATCGTTGACGTCTTCGTCGTCAGCTTCTTCTGCCTCTTCGGTTTCTTAGGCAACGGGCTGTCGATTGTCGTTCTGAGGCGTGACCACGACAAGAAGAACGCCACCAATTGGCTGCTGCAGGCGCTGGCCGTCCTCGACACGCTCTACCTGGTGACGTGCATCTTTATCCAGCCTCTGAAAACGATCTGTCACCTCACCAACTGGTTGCCAGGACTCAGGGCAGCCTTCCCCTATATGGAGGTCTACGTCTGGACTTCCGCTTCCGTTGCACAGACGGCCACCATCTGGATGCTGGTCCTCGTCACTGGCGATCGCTTTGCCGCCGTCTGCCAGCCCCTCAAGGCCGACCTACGCAGCATCCATCGTGCCCGTGTTGCCGTCGGGGTGATGGTCGTCGCCGCCGTTCTCTACAACCTGCCTCTGTTCTTCGAAAGAGAAGTCATCCTTCGTCGATGTCGGGACGCCATCCATTGGAAGGCTGTCAACACACACCTGCGCAACAACTACCATTACTATCTTGTCTACAAGACCATACTGTTCTTCGTGTTTCGAACCATAGGTCCTCTGACGATCCTCATGGTCCTCAACCTGCGCCTCATCTCGGCATTGCGCGTCGTTCGCCAGCGCCGGAAGACCCTTCAGAAGCGACGAGGAACGGTCAAGAACCGCGAGAACATCACCCTGATGCTCGTAGTCGTCGTCAGTGCGTTCATCGTCTGTGAGATCCCGGACCTTGCTCTTCGCGTCACCGTGACGTTGATGGAACTATTTCCGGACGAGGACCTGATCGACCGCTACCCAATGGTCATCCAATTGGTCAACTCGTTGACCAACATGCTGCTGACCTTGAACTCGTCCTTCAACTTCGTCATCTACTGTCTGGTAGGGAAGAAGTTCCGCGGGATCCTCCACCAGATGTGTATGTGCCCATCTTCGGCAAAGCTTCAGCAACAGCCGCGCCAGACCGTCTCTGAGACGGAGCCACTGACCAACTACCGTCTCAACGCCAACAACCTCAACACGATAGTCACCACAAACGTTTAGGTGTTTGTCTATGAGGAATACAGCCGAGTGTGCAATTCTTACGATTAAGAGCATTATCTTTAGATACACTTATGGACACAGGTCAATGATTGAGATTGACTGGAACTCGACTGCATGCATGAGAGCACATCTGCAGCAACTGTCTCCGTTGACAGTTTGATTGTACTCATTGACTTCGCAGTTCTTCAAGACTGCTAAGATATTTTCATTTCGATTCAATTGCCTTTTGAATTCATTCAATACATATTGTCTGTTTGATTCAGATTATTCTTAAGTATGTTTATCTGCATTCGCTTTTTTCGTATCATCTTGATGCTCCCTGTCAATTTATTTGCATTACTTTGACCGATAGACTGCGGAAAATTATACGCAATGGATGCACTAACTGGTGAACAGTATACAGTATGTATTCAGCATACTATCATATAATGTATTTGCTTTATTAAATGATTGCTACGACGTCTTCAAAGAGCCGTAAATTACGATGTCTATTTATACAGAACTACACCTTCGATTTTAGAGTGATCAATAAACTCTGCTCTATTTTGTGGCCACTTCAAGAGTATGATATAATTGTTTCACCTTAACGGGCAACAAACAAAAGCCAGGATCAACAATACACAGGCTTCTATAGACATAACATAATTCAATAATCCATACTTTTATCTTTTTTCAACGCTTTGTCTGCCCAATGTCGCAGAACGTCCACCAATCGCTGAGCATGCAGCATTGTTTTACTGGAACCTGATTAATTGGTTTGATCTAAGCAAGAGAGGAAGAAAATAGTAATGATGATATCTCAACGATATCTTAAACATCCCTCATGTATGCACATAGATAAGCTATTCTAAATAACATTAACATTACTATAGCGCTTTAAGTTTTAACAGTTCTTGTACACTGTGCACCTAGCCTAGCCGCTAGCACATAGCCTAGCCGCTAGCCGCTAGCACCTAGCCGCTGTCCAAGTAGGTACAACTTCATTGGCTAGATGCCAACTTCAATTAGAAATGGAAACTAAATTCTTAGACAAGTTGAATTTTGAGAGCTAATCTGTTTTGATTATTATTATTATTATTATTACAGCAGTTTTATATAGCGCCCTTTTAAGATCTTCTACTCAGAAGCACTCCCAGCCCAACCACGGTCAAACAAGACAGTCTTAAGGCCAGAGAAAGACATAGATACATTGATAGATACATAGCATTCATGAGTCTATTCCCACGAGATCAATCTATCCTGCGATTTTTAAATATCATCATGTACACGCGTAGCTCGTTAACATGATTATGTACGGACCATGGTTACCAATGTCTTATCACTAGAAACTATGGATGGCTGTTGCTTTTCTGTTAGTTCACACAACCTATTCTAGGTGTTACATAACTGTGTGTTTATTTACTTCAAGATATATCTGTGATATTTACTTCTCATCGTATTATTATTTCACCCTTCCATATGAGGCTTTTTTCAGAGGCTTAACAAGGCGGACAGGGATGGATCGGATACGAATCCTGGAAGAAGTCCGGCTTTATCGTGGAGTGGAAAACTTCACGGGATGATGGATAGAGAAGAGTGAGGTGGAGATGGAGGAGGAGGTGGATGAGTGACGGACAAAATCCGTCTGCTATGGGCTCCGTGCGTTTGCGGAACCTGCTGTGAATAGTAGTCATCTGTTCGATTAATTATTGATTATTATCGACGATGTTAACTTAGATTAGTAGGGCATAGGCAGCACTTCCGTCAGGCAGCACAATACGCTGTAATTGGTTTATAAAAGAATACATACCCAGGTACATACACACATAAAAAACATACATACATGTATATACAAAACATACATACATGTATGCACATATTGCACGAATATACGCAAGCATACAGATATACCTATATAAAAACAGACGTACAAAGTGCTGCATATATAGTATTACATACATGCATGCACGCATACATACAAATTTACATGTATGCATATATAAATACATACATGCATACATGTACATGCATACGCAGTTGCACATATGCAACCATTATATATACACATACATGCATATATATATTTACATATATATATGTATCCATAAGATATCTTAATCATTGCTATTTCCAATACTTAAGATATCTTTTTCATTGCGTCTGCACTGATTGCGACTCCGTGTCTGCGATTTTCCAGAGTGGTTATTTTTACGCTGCATTGATCCCCAGCGACGCATCGTGAAGTGCATGCGTAGGCCTACGCCAAGCGGTGCCTTGAGATCTGCTCTTTTAGCCTCATTAGTGCAATGCTATTAGCACCGGTCCTCATAAAACATATAGACTGTAATTATTTCGCATGGGCAGAATAATCACTCTGTCAGTGAACGCAGTCTTTTTAGAAATCAGAATAATCTCTGGAGTCATTTTGTGTACTTTGCTGAGAAAGCCATTTCCTTGTGCGTCCTGCCCACTGACATTTGAAGCAGGCAGACAGACTTAAAATCTTAAACTAAGATATGTTTTTTGAAGGAGCCTGCGGCACAATTACTGAGCGAAACCATTCTTTGCCATTGAAGACGTCAATCTGAACGTGACTAAAGCCTGTCAGTATATCTCTTAAGCAGTTAAAATCTGCGTCAAAGAACGGCGTTCGTCAGTGGCATTTAGACAGCGAAGCTGGAACTAGAGAGGGAACAGCTGACAGAGGGGAGAGAGTGAGATTGGGGTGACACCAGAACGCCCTTCTGAGATAAACGGAAAGACCGAAGACGAGGCCAACGAAACGACCAATCAGTGTACGACGAGAGACCGCAAAAGACGGCATTAGAAATTGATCGATAATTACTGGTAAGACTGAAGTCAAGTGCAGGTGGAAAGCATTAATTAGGCATTAAGAAACGATCTATATACTTCTCGACACACTAGCTACTACTTAAGTAGCAAAGCTTTTAGAAACGATCTATTAACGCACACTGCAGATAAATAAACAACTGCCTAGGTATTTCAACACAAGGCTGGCCTTCTCCACGTATGAGCTTACAACTTAGTGGCCTTCTTCAAATATAAAGCAGTCTCACCTGTTTTAAGTATACAACACCTTGTCCTTCTCCACGTATGCAACAGCCTGGGCCTCTCCACGTATACCACAGCTTGTCCTTCTTCACGTATGCAACAGCCTGGCCTTCTTCACGTGTACAACAGTTTGTCTTTATAAAGCAGTATGCCCTTCTTCAATTATACAACAGCTTGTCCTTCCTCACGTATACAACAATTTGCCCTTCACGCATACAATAGCTTGGCACTCTTCACGTATATGTAACAGCCTGGCCCTCTTCGCGTGTAGCAGCCTGATTAGGCGTATATGTGCGAGTACTAGTCATCTATGTGAATTAATTCCAGCGTATCATGGTATGATAAAAAAACTCGATTGGATTGGAATCGGTTCCGCATGGACGCACATCTCATTTATGCGTTCGTCTTGCCTGCAGAGGCAAATTACGACCAGGTTTCTTCTTCTACTGCTGCATATGACCATTGTCGTCACGCGTTGCAACGGAAAATCATGTTCATGTAATAGCCTATGTTGCCCCGCCGACACAATTCATTACTTCGTCCAGAAGTCACCCAATCACCGAACACCATTATATTCCACAAATTCATCTGGCGCCCTTTGCTCCTCGTCTTACTGCTTCCTTTCCATGAATTTATTTCTTTTTCCACGTGTATATTCTAGATTCTTATTCCCCCCTAACGTTGATTCTCTGCCGGAAACATTCTGCGCGAAAGTGTTGAATGCATAATTAACTTATTTTGCTCTATTTCTGTAAAAAAATTTTATAAAACCAGAGGAAGTTCGCTCTATCAATCGTATTGCTCGCCCTGTCAATCGTAATTGCAAACGCATCTAGCAACTACTTTTCCTGGCTAGATTTACTTAGAACCTAAGTATATTCAATGGAAATACTCAGAACTGTCAGTATGCTAATAACTTACGTGACATCATACTCGTATTACACGGCTATTGATTTGCCTTTGGTTATATCTATGTCAACGTGGATTAGACAGTTTGCATGAATGATGAAAATGCCGCCTGTAGACCTCTTATACCTATCTTTATGTCAGACTCTATAGTATACGGCACTTTGACGTATCTGGCATGGCGTTCACTTGACACTCGGGCAAATAATTATTATTTATGGAAGGCTGCATTAAAGAGACCTCCGCTTAAATAACTGCTCCACTGGGAAGAGAAGTTAATGGATGATCTGACAGGATAGCAGAAAATCGATGAACTAATAACAATTGTCTCCGGCTTTCAAACTGAGCAATTTCTGTCAGTTCGATGTTGCTTTCTGCAACTGGCCAGGATGTGAGAGCTGCAACGATTAAAGAGGCATCTCATTGTCGTATCAAAGATGAAATTCAAAGTTTCAGTTTGATGTGATTTCAGTAATGATGGCGTAATTAAAGTATGGCGCATGCGCACTGGCTGAAAGGCTGAAGAAGAGCTCTATGTTGAGCATGCGGGTAAGCTCGCCGAGGGTCAGAGGTATCCTGGGGCCCTACGATTTCTTGGCCCGTACTGGGCTCGCACTCAACGCATGAAAAATATTATTAGGCTAGAAGTCATACAAAATTCATGATTTTTAGACATATATGTCTTTTTAAATATAATATTACTGACACTCAACTTAAGCATCTGAACATTACCGTACACATCATTTTTGCAATTAAAAGACGAACGCTTCCGTCTAAGAGGTTACTGCTTAGACCAAGAAATTCTCTGCCTATAGTTACCCAGCATTTCTATGCTTACTTGCTTAAGGGCCCAGAATTTCTCTGCTTATGGACTCGGAATTTCTGTTTAACCAAATATAATGGGCGATTGTTTGTAAACGCGCGAAAACTTTTTCCTCCTCTTTTTCCTGTTGATAATAACGTACGCATATAGAGGAATTGCACTGCTGCATGGACGCTCATGGACGGCGTCCAGGCTCTGCTGACCAAATAAGTGGCAGGACGGCGTCCAGCCTCGAAAATAAGTACCTGGACACCGTCCATAACCGTCCAGGCACACTTTAAGCCCTGACTGAAGATGATTTGTGGGCAACGTCGGCATCGTAAGCAAGTAGGTATGTGCCTCATTGAACCACCTGTAAACGCACTTCGGATGCATCAGATATGTAGGCCTATATAAGGTACAAAGAACGTACAATTACAAATATCATAATGAGTTGTGAGAGACTAAAGAGAAAGTAGTCAGCAGTAGAGATGGCGATCATCATAGGAACAGATTTATTTGTGTGGCATTCGGGTGATAAAACCACACCGGGTTAGTGCATCAGCACTTGGGATCTCTCGATTGTGCGATCGAGGAATGACGGAGGTAACACTATTTGAAAGAGGCAAAAGACAATCTGGCCATCCGGGATATGGCTAGGGTTCAGTAGCACGGATGAGATAAGATAGGAATCATCGCGATCACAGAGGTCATCAACAGTGACCTGGCCAAATGACAGAATCAAGAGCCGAATACTGTCTTTCGTAAGCCCGTTATTGCGATGAAATGCGTGCGCTGGCCAGCATTTGCTAAGTCAGATCATGTATTGTACCAGATGCATTGTGGAGGCGGGCTAACAAGATGACCCAAACAATATCATGTAGAAATTATAGGCACATCTTCGAGTGACTAGCGGCAATGAGCAACTAGGGATACTATAGTAGATTGCGATTGGTTGGCCTTTACAAAGGTCTGGTCAATATTTATGGGGATCAAAATTAAATCTATCAACAATGGTTTCCTCTAAAATAGCAGGTTCTACAACGCTCTCTACACCTGGTATTCGGTGGGAGATTTAGTGACATAAACCAGAATTTAAGGTTTTAGACAGGATCCACTCTGTTTACGTTAGTGGAATATGTTGAGCAAGCGGAAGATTGAAATTTAGAGTCGTAAAATACGACCGAAATGTATACGCATGTGTGTACTGTGCATGCATATAAATATATATATATATATATGTAAGTATGTATGTATGTATGCATGTATTTAAGTAGTTATGTATGTAAGTAAGTAAGTATGTATGTATGTATGTACGTATGTAAGTATGTAAGTATGTAAGAATGTATGTAAGTAAGTATGTATGCATGTATTTATGTATGTATGTATGTATGTATGCATATATTTAAGTATGTGTTTATGTATGTATGTATGTTCATGTATGTATGTATGTATGTATGTACGTATGTATGTATGTATGTATGTATGTATGTATGTATGTATGTATGCATGTTCATGTATGCATGTTCATGTATGTATGTATGTATGTATGTATGTATGTATGTATGTATGTATGTATGTATGTATGTATGTATGTATGTATGTATGTATGTATGTATGTATGTATGTTCGTATGTATGTATGTATGTATGTATGTATATATGCATGCATGCCTGTGTGAATGTATGTATGATTGTATGTATGCATGTTTGTGGCTGTGTAGGTATGCATGCATGTACGTGTGTGCATCATCATCATCATCATCATCACCACAACTCTCAACATCACCGTCACCGTCACAGTCATCGTCATCATCATCATCGTCATCATCATCATCATCAGCAGCAGCAGCAGCATCACCATCACCACCACCAGCACCACCAACTGCTGCCGCAGTAACATCGGCTTTATAGACGTTTTCTTATTGCTAGCAGCCCATTATTTGTAGTAGGGGCTCAGATAATTGTTAAAAATATTGACCTCTCTGACGCGAATACGCTTCAAGAAGAATATGCGTCTGACAAGGTCTTATATATTCCAGTAATCCGACCATAATCGTCTTTCCATGCATCAACACCCATTATGGGCCTTCATTCCATCCTTCCTTCATTCCATCCTTCCTTCATTCCGTCCTTCCTTCATTCCGTCCTTCCTTCATTCCGTCCTTCCTTCATTCCGTCCTTCCTTCATTCCGTCCTTCCTTCATTCCATCCTTCTCTCCTCAATCCCTTCGTCTGCAAATGACAATTCTCATTGCGCCATTTATCTTCCCAAGTCGAAGTTACCCTCCTTCCGTTTTTTAATGCTAACTGAATGAAGGGTTAGCTCAAGAAGCCATTGATCGGTTTCTTCTATGTTCCTATACATTCCTCGTTGCGCTGATATCCATCGATGTATGGCACAGAAATTGACCTCGACCGAGCAGAGATAAAGCACCGAATAATGATGGGAGTTGATTACTTCAGATCCGTCATTTATAACACGCTTTTTCGGAGTGGACGAGAGATGGAAGAGAGGAGGCAGAGGGAAACATCAAGAGGAGTAGAAGGAAGGTGGAGGATGAAAAGAGGATGATAACAGCTGATACCAAAACGCAAAAACCCTTAGTGTTACCTAAGAGAATAGGCATGTTGGCGAATAGTCGCATATTAGTAGGTCATTAATTCCAACGATATGTGTACAGGAAGACATAAATGTATACATCTGTGTAGATATTAGTATTTCATCCCTTTCAGCGATGTTTCTGGCAAATTCTGGGCAGCCAAGGTCGTTAATGAGACCCTAACTCACCAGTCGAGCCAAAGGCGAGGTCGAGGCCAAGACGCTCAAGACCGGATCATGACGTTGGAGGCTGAGGCCATGACCCTCGATGCTGGGGCCAGGACACTCAGCGATGAAGCCAAGACACTCGAAGCTGAGGCCAAGGCACTCAACGAGGAGGCCATGACCCTCGAGGCTGAGGCCAGGACACTCAGCGTTGAGGTTTTTCACCGTAGCAATGAAAGCTTAAGGAACAGATGCACTGAAGTATAATAATCTGCTTATCCTGCAATAATTTATCTGATAGTGATTCATGATCATTAAACGTTTTGTTATGCGGACAGCCAGGAACGACAAGCTGCGGACAGGCCGCAGATGCTGCAAGAACAGGAATGCCTTCCCACAGCTTCCGTCCTCAATCAAAGTGCCCCAGAATCTTCTTCACCTTGGCGAACGCCGGGTACCCCAGCTAGTTGAAAATAATTGGCTCTGCAAATGACGATTCTAGACCAATGACCCGGTTTATATGAGGTCACCTGGTCTGCCTCAATTAATCACGGAGACGTCCATCTATTGTCACTCAATTACATATATGACTTGTGTCGTGGTTGTTTCACGACAATGGTTACGCGCCGTCACACGCAAACAGAAAGTCATCGACTTCCAATTAATGAACCTATTATATACAACTCACTTGTTTTGTCTCAGCCCTTCCGTACTCAACGGGGCCAGCAGATGGCGCGCAGTATTGACACACGTCACTCTGTGGTAGGGTTACTAATTGGCTGCGTGGGTCTATCCACCTGGGAGGAGGTTGATGGATGCTGTTGATGCGAGTCAGTGAAGCATAACGACATCGAAAGCATTCATCTATTCATCAACTGTCAGAATCTGAATAGAATTACTCTTCCACTACTACTTCTCGTAATTAGGAAAGCATTTGCTAGACGTTCCCACGATACTGCATTAAATGTCCTATGGGATAAAGTATCAAGTCAAGTCTCTACGCATTATATTCGTGTTTATGTTTATCATTAACTCGAACTGAAACACCACAATATTATTATAAGTCATAGACTCATAGTATGAACGATTTATGCAAGCTATTAGAGGAGTTGAATTAGACTGTCTGGAAGCCCATAACGTCTCACCGCAGCTCGTTTTTCCATCGCCCATGCGAGTGGAGGGCTTAGTCGACCTCTTGAAGGGTAGCTGGGATCGATCCCACGTCCATGCTGATCGTCAGCTATTCGTGAAGGTGTATTTTTATCGTTCATTTTAACCGTTTCAAAGCGGTATTTACATAAGCGCGCAAAGCACTAGGTCCTCTTCCTCTCAGGCTGCTGCTGAAGAATTCAACAGGTGTCCAATCTATAGAGAGGCAAGATCAAAGATTTTTAAATAGCTCTAATGGGGTTCCTCGTCTCTTTCGACTTGCACACCCTACTCCGGTTTCCATGATTAAGCGCCTATCAACTTGGCTTTTGATTGCAATATTACAAGAAGCGACCTCCACATTATACCATATAGTTTTAGTTTAGACTAGATTCGATAATGGCTGAGATTTTCTAAGGCCGCAATGAGTGATAGTGTTTCTGCTGCCCTTGATATAATTAATTCGAGCAGTTTCAGGTCAAATGCATTGTCACTGCCCATGTAACTGACGTCATATATATGCGTATGAACGAGTCATTATAAAGATAACCACATAGACGGTCATCGACGTCAGCATATTAAAGATGCTGGAAGCTGCTGCTGCTGCTGGAGTCGCCATAGGCGCCATCTTCCTCTGCGGTCGCGGGTGCCAAAAACTCTTCTGCCGAAATTAATTGGACGATGACATTCTCTCACCGGTGAAAACACGCTGACTGACTGCTTCCTCAGCAGCTGGTCGATCAGCCAGCCAACCGCTGTTGCCTCAGCCGACATCACCTTAGCTGCCTTAGCCGCTGATCTTCGTCGGCGCTCTGTAAACAGCTGGTCATAAAACTAATTGATATGTATGCCATTTGCATGCAGTGTGTAGTCATGTAAAGCGAAAAGAGCATTTGACGTTATGTCCCCGAACCTGCACAATACATATGCTGGGTGATCTGTATGTATATCTAGTACAAACGTTATTGCAAATGCATCATTATGTCTTGTGGCATAATTTCTAAATGTGTCACCAGAGTGTCATACGTTTTAATATACGCCTATACATGGGCTATACGTAGGCCCCACGTGTTGCTGTTGTTTAAACTGGACATTTATATGGCGGTGCTTCTGGGAACCTATCAACGAATAATATTTTACAGGTGATAGGCAAATGTCACGCCTGCATTCAGCATAATATTATAAGTATACCTATTTATCCCACTTCCACCGTTTCCCCGTCTATGTCTGCTGCCATGTTTATCGGTTTCGATAAGTTTTTCCGCCGGATTGAGTCCTTTAAAATCTGTGGCTCTATCGTTGTATATCAATCAACGATGTTCTCGTCGTCGAATCATTTGCAGCTGATGATCTGGCTACTTACGAGCAGCCGAGTGGTAATAGTCAAGACTTCCAGATGTGACCCTGATGACTACTGTGATCTCTCACGATAAGAATGGACTCTTATAGCCAGCGGCTGAACAGTAAAGACATAAAAGCCCTGTCTTGATGATCTGGTAACCAACTGTCGAATAGTAAATGCAAAGAAGTCTAGACATCCAGATCTGATCTTCGAGAACTGCCTTTACTTTAACTGTTTGCAATAGCAACGGACTGACGTGTGCGCGTGATTATAAGCAGCATATAGTGCCATTGTTATAATATGATCCATGAAGTTGGGGACCGGACACTCATTAATTTATAATGGATGTAAAAGTTTTGCTTTCAGTATCAATTTCTCTGAAAATCTCTCTAGCTCAATTTTGGTCCGAGGGGAAAGAACGCAGATGCCATAATGTCTTTCAGCCATATTTTCAAAATGGCCGCCATCTAAAAATTACTAAATGTTAGTAAATGAGCATGCCATTCGCCTTCTGGGAAATCTCATGCGTATTAATCCAATTCTGTAAAGGTTGCTGTAAATGAAGAATCATATGATGTCAGTGTATAAATAG
Source organism: Bimastos eiseni (assembly GCA_959347315.1). Lineage (NCBI taxonomy): Eukaryota > Metazoa > Annelida > Clitellata > Crassiclitellata > Lumbricidae > Bimastos > Bimastos eiseni. Next base: position 28,757,754 of record OY365808.1, on the reverse strand, counting down.
ATTTTTTTAAATATTCGTGTTTGACTGAGATATGAAATATGGTTGCAAGATCAGGTTTATCTATAATATGCCTCACAATTTGCATCGCGAAAAAGATTAGTATGAAAATCAAAGACATTTTTTCTACGCATAATGCAAACACTGAATCATAGATGGTGTGATGGTAATAACGACCACACACGGCCTACGAATTGTAGTTATGATACATTTGGAGTGTGAAAAATATTTGACCTTTGATGCATAAACATTGCAGTTATTTAAATTGTTTGTTTCTGTTTTTATAAGAACGTCATTGAGATGGATGAGACAATAAGATTAACATAGCAGTTGCATGCTTTGAGCCAGAAACATATATTGAGGATGAGCTAGAATGTTAGTCTTTTAGTAAATTCAGTCATCAGTAAGCGAGAGGAAGGGACATGATTGTATGTAGCCTGTATAAGGAAATGATATGCCATGTAAGTCAATTTCAGAGCAGCTGGTAATGCTCGCTATACAGACACGGAACTTCCTGATGAAATATTTATGCGGAGGAATCGTTCATCCGTTGCACGCGCAGAACTATGTAATTTCAAAGGATTGTCGACTTCAAGGGAAAGATTCCGGCGGACTGATCACAAGGGAACCTATTATTCGTAATCTATGTCACTTCTATGGTGACAAGACCAATGAAGCAAATCATAATTTCCAGGGCTTCAACTCACTTAGCAGATGTATCACAAGGCGGTATCGCTAATAGATGAAGGTAATAATAGCATTATTAATTATAGCAGCACCAGCAGCTGTAGTAGAAGTCTAGCAGTGGTACTTCTTGTGAAGGGCGATCTCATCGTCATTGAAGCAAACTTTCACGTGAATTGCTATACATGTGGCCGACATTGGTCTCAACCGCCGTTAGGATACAATTTGTAAACAGAATACAACTGGAGAAAACATCGAGGCCATAGCAAAAAAATTGTTATTAATCATAAAAGAAGTTGCTGGAGGCTGTGGAGTTTTGCATTGCAGGATCGGAAAGAAATTATGACGGAGAGATCACAGCAACTTGCATGAATCCAGAGAACAGTGAATTTGATATAGGAGACTAAGTGGCTAGAAATAATGTAATAATCTGATGCAGCTCAAGCAAGAGATGAGGAAGCACGTTAGCACGCGTTGAAAATTGCTAATGTCAGTTTCCATTCTCGGTAGAGCTGCATTGTGTTATAATATTCCGTAAAAGGTCAGTGTTATAATAATTAACCATAATAATAACTAAAATATTCCAACCAACATGCGCAACAACTCCACAAACTTAACAGCTGCCTAGATAGACACAAAAATATTTGCGAGTGTTGCCCAAACTGTATCACGTCTCTCATTTGATGAAGGGTAAAAGATGGAGGTGGTGCATATAACCTAGATATCGTCTTCTAAAAACGACCAATTATTTAAATTGATTCGGGTTTGATGACTCAAACATAGTTGTCCACGGGTCGGGTTGAGCCGGGTCGGGTCACGAATATCTGTAGATCTGGCGGGTCGGGTCGAGTCGGGTCGGGTCAAGATCCCGATGGATCGGATTGAGTCGGGTCCCAACCCTGGACCCATTTCAACACACCAATTCATTGTAGAGTTCAATTTTCAACTCAATTCATAATGTTAATCAGTTACTGTCAAGTAAATTGAATGTGGCGAAAGAATTAGCGCTAAATACGAAGGGCAACACCGAATTTGTTCCTTTTTACATCAAACTCTGCTCAAACTGTCGTATGGAATAATCTCTCATGAATTTATAAAAAAAACGAAAGGTCAACATATTTAAAAAAGCGTGTGTGTTAGCTGGGTAGGCAACCCTGCGGCGTGCGAAGCGGACTCATACATGTACTTACCTAATAATACCTGGAATTCTATTGCATGTATTTATGGAGAAAGTAAGTTTAGGCCAAAACAATTGGAATAAACGAAAGGTATCTTCCCTGATCCGTTCACACAAATCAATATTATGACTGTGCTGCGTTTTTACGACATTAGAATTTGACTATAAATGATAATCTTATTAGTAAAATAAGCAAGAAAGGCGGGTTCGCGTCGGGTCAGATGAAGCACGTCGTGGGTCTGGTCAGGTCAGATATTTGGATATTTGGCTTTAGAAGTCGGGTCGGGTCCATTTTAAATGGGTCGGGTGGTTCGTGAAAGTTGGACCCGTGGACATCTCTGGGCTCTTTCTCACTGGATACACACTCACATCCCGACAGTTGCAAAGTACGTTCCACAGCGTATAAAACATTTCTTCCATCAACTCTTCGAAGGACCCAACTAATGCAGGACCAGAGAATTCCAGGAAGATCCAGGTCTGCAAGTTTGCAGGTGGTCAAGCTGAGTATGACTTCTCTCTCTCTCTGTCTGTCTCTCTGTCTCTCTGTCTCTCTCTGTCTGTCTGTCTGTCTCTCTCTCTCTCTGTCAACTTGAATTGTGACCCTCCCCCATCAGTGTTCCGTGCCCTCAAAATGTATAGCCAAACAAGAAGCAAGACGTAGTTAGATGTACTTCACAAAATAATATGCTCTTAGTGTCTCATGCAATGAAATTCTTACACTAGACTATGCACTGACTATTTCATCTCAAATAAGGAACAACGCTTATATTGTCTCTCCTGCGAGTGTGAGTCAATACATTTCCACAGTCACAGACTAACCGCCCTGGATAACTTGGATCAAAACCCACATCGCGCATTACTAGCCTATCCTTCAGTGAAATTAGGATTTTAATTTTTCAGTTCCCTTCATCATAAAGGTTTGGGATGGACGAGGAATACCTACAGTTCAACTTAGAGAAAGCAGGAGTAGGCAGCAGTGGATACGCTCTACCTCGTTCATGTATACGTTTATTCACTTGTGTGTACCGAAATCTTGTATATCAATCTTGTAACCTTCAATAAGAAGTGTGCATTCAGTGAGAAAGAGTTCACTCGATGAGGAGAAAGAGGTCTGACTGACTGCAGTGCAAGGCATCCTGCATGTGGATTCTGACAGAGGAAATGGAAATCCTGTGCTGTAGCCTTCATTCCGTGCTGCTCGATCTGACGCTGTTGGACAACCGGAAAAATGCACCAAAACCCTTCTTACACTAGAAGGCATCCACACCAGAAATTACTCAACACGAAATGGATCTGAATGGAAAAGATAATTCAGCACCTCAGCCCACACTAAGTCCCTGCGTTAGTTGTGAACCAAAATATGGCAATGAGCTTTTCGGGGAAGAACAAGTATGTGGTGATTTTTGGTAAATCCTTCATTTTGAAGTGGCTTTATGGAGCATCGAGGATGATCTTCTGCGTGGGTCAGGATGACTTGAAGTCCTTAAAGAAGCTGGGGTAGTGAAGACTGACGCAGCAGCAATACCTTTTTCTGAAAGCACCCAATACATGTACATCTAGAGCAAGATATGTCCATCTGGTCACTGTGGTGGTATTCGATAGCCGCATGAAGCGTATCTACGAGCAGAGTGGAGCCGAGATGTCCGTTGAGGAGGATTGGGACATGGTAGGGTCTCAACGGAGTCCAACCTTTGAGTTCTGATGTATACGAATGAAAGAGAGGCATAATTCTGACATAAAACTAGCGACTGTAACCGATGCAGATCAGTCTTAAGACAAATGAATTCGAGCATAGCAACAGCTGCTGCCTCATACTTGACAACTTTATGTCGTCATACATGGCAATACATGCGTCGTCAAATACCCATTACATATTATATACATACATATATATACAGAAAACATGTACATGTATGTAGATGGACATTTATATAGCGCCTCACATACTGTGCCATCAGCGTTTTTCTGTTCTGATGGTCGGGGATTATGGTTACACGACGGATTTTGTGAGCAGTTACTGAAATGTAACGATGTTGATGATGACGACGATTAAGATAGTGGTGCTGATAATAATGATAACAACGTTGACGACGACGATGAAAATAACCAGTGCCTTTCCTTGAAAAAATGTGGCTGAACGCATCTGTAGGCTATTGTCGAAAGAAAGGACGTTAAAATTAGCTACAAAATAAAATTAATTTTATTGGGTAAATTTATCACAATCTATAAACCTACGCTTTAATAATTATAAATCGCAGAGTGTAATAATTGAAATTATGAAGTTTTATATCAATTCCACAGTTTTTGCACAACTAAAATTTTTATTTTTAGTATTGAATGAAGGTGCAGGAACGTTCCGCCAGAAAAAGAGCACTAGCGATAACGACGAAGTAGGCAATGACGATATCGATTCTTATATATCGTAACAAAGAGCCAAAAACAAGTGACATCTATAGACGTTCGGCAGAACAGTCGCATTCCGTGCGTATGAAATTATGTTAGCCTATACAATCCGGCAATAAGGCTGGTGAAGCCAAGACCCCCGAGACAGAAGCCTAAGCCAGGTCCCTTGTACGACGCCGAAACGCCCAAGGCATAAAGTCTACTAATACACTGTATGAGATCCTTCTGGCATGGACGACACTCGACATACTCTCAGCAGTCTGTCTCTGCGTGTTTCAGTCTGTATCTGCCTGCCTGGCCTCCTGCCTGCCCGCCTGCCTACCGGCCTGCCTGCCTGTCCGCTCGCCTACCCATCTGCCTGCATGTCTGGCTTCCTTTATACCTGCCTGTCTGTCTCTTCCCACTGAGGTCTTGGCGTGTCCTTGATGCATGCCGTTCGAACTGTTCTATGGGATATACCGTGATCGGCGACTGAAGCCCAAAGGGAAACGGTGTTCGACGGTAACTAACTATTGCCGAGAGGCTAAGAGTCAACAATGTAGTCAGGCAAGGGATCGCATGACTTGGAAACAACGCTGGACAGACACTATAGTCGTGGTGTAGAATTGTAGAATATAGAGAACGACCAGTTATGAATGAGCGACCTACATCGTCGAAGTTCAGTGTGTCACAATAGAAAATCTGCAAAACAACTTGTTTATTGAACCGGATGACGACGGATAACGAAAAGATTATGGCCTAAATGAAGGTTGAACTGTGTAGGCCTAAAGAAATTCTGAGAAACCATTTAGAAATTCACAGATGGGTCAGATGAAAAGTATTTGTGAATTTTATGAATCTGTCTTGTTGTTGAACTTTGACCCTTACAATACTAATCTGTGCAGTATTCCAGACAGATTGACCAGAATAACTTTAACACGTTTAGCCTGTAGGTTATTCATAGGGCATCACGTGATGCAACTACAGTGCTGCCCCGAAAAAGCGACGACGCAATTCTCAAGGCATTCGAATTCTGAATTTATTATTAGTCTCATCACTCGACCAATGTTTCACCTCTGCATAAGCCATAAGGAGAACTGTGCATCGATGGCTCATACGCATATAATTGAGTGATTGTCTGGATGGTGAAATTAGTGTATCGACCGTTAGTGAAGATATCAATAGAACTTAGGTTTTCATGGTCTGCTATTCTATTCTAATTACGGATTTATAAAGCGCCTCTCACAGTACAACCTAATCAGAGGAGCTCCCAGTGCGAAAAGCCCTTAGAGCAAAGAAAACTCTTAAGAGAACGAGGAGAAACAGTTGTGCTACTAGATAAGATTGCAGCACAATTCGTGCAAGAATACAATAACAGCTTTTATTAGCAGTAATAGACTAGTAGTAATTGTAACTAGTAATACTACTAGTAATTGTAACAGTCATATCAAAAATAATAAATACCTAAGCCACGGACGCGTATCTCTCATTCCGTTATACTTTAACGTTTCGCTAATCGACACGGGTTTGCGTAAACCTTAACTACAAACCTTAGCACATCCGGTACTGATGTTGCGTCCGGCGTATGTGATTAGATTTACCTTAATATTATGTCGCAAAAACCTTACTGCATCCGGTGCTGTTGTTGCGTAAATCCTAGGTAAACAAAGTTAAAATGGCTGACCTCTGATTTTTTTATAAGGTTCAAATAAATGAGCAACGGAAGTTAATGATACATGAAAAAGAAGTTTTATTGACGTGTTTGAGTTATGTATACATCGTAAGTATACTTGCAGTTATTAACATTAACTTAATAGATGAAACTCGAGAACGCGCCAATTGTGGTCGAATGGTGAGCGAATGCAAAGATCGCTATCAAAAGACTTCTCAGCGATCCCTCATTTATCACGGGTCAAGTACAATCCGTGATTTTTCACGGGTCAACAGCTAGTCATTATTAATAGCAGTAGCAGTGGTACCAATGTAGTTATAGTGGTGGTGGTTGTGGAAGAAGTAGTATGGTGGTAGTAATAGTAGGAGCAAGGGTGGCAGTGGGGGAAGTGCTGGTTGTTGTTTTAAAAAGTAGGCCTATCGACTGTGATGGTGATATATTGCCACAAAATAGATGTTTACAAATTATTGCTATGGAATGCGAATTAATCCAACGTTAAGATGTAGGAATAGGATGTCAAATAGATCTTCTTATCGCTGGATCGATTGATTGGCAAATGCGTCTAAAGGCAACCGTATAGTAGCCCTGGACACAGAACAAAAGACGTCGAATGGGAAAGATGGCAGCACACGATGTCCAGCATTGTATGCCTCACGAGACAGCTGACCACCGACAGTCAAGCGATGGTTAAGCGAAACCTGTCTCTTCACTTCGGGATGTCTGCACCTTGAAGTGCTTCATTCTATGTGTCGCTGTATGCCTCACTGTATACCTCACTCTGTTCCTCGCTGTATGCCTCGCTGTACGCCTCACTGTACGCCTCACTGTACGCCTCACGAGCTGTATGTCTCTATATCTGCCAAGGTCAAGGGATGCCTATGCTTCAGTGAGACCAATATTTCTTTTGTCCATGGTCAGCTTCTCTTCGCTACGAATGGCAGAGATTTATATCGCCTTCTTCAATGCTACTTGAGTGTTGACGCCAAATATTTGTCAGGATTGCGTTTCCGTTTCTACGATCTTCTGTGGAATGCAGTCCATCTTTGGTCGAATGGTTGCTAACGCTTCAGTCTCCGATTCGCAATGTGAGACATTTATATCGTCTTCGTGATATTCAGTGCTTTATTTGTTCTTCGTTTCACCAACACAGCTGCTCCAAAAAATCGTCAAAGCGGGCTAAGTACGCAACGCAACGCAAAGAGAGACAGACAGACAGACACACGCACACACAGACAGGTATGATTGTGGTTAAAATTAAAATTAATTTATTTGATTTCATTTTCTATAGTTTGTGTAAATAGTTTATGTTTGCTTTAATACCCAATAATTATTGTAGTTGTAGTATACACTCTGTATCATACGCTGTTAAATAGATAGAGTCGTACCTCGAACCTATGGATAAATACCTGATAGTGCAATATTAAACCAATGAATTCTGTGTGATACTGTAATCCTCATTTCTAGTGCAAAACAGGAGGGAAACAAAAATGGTGTTTTTAGATAGAATTTACGTCACTACCATGTATTACCATGCTGTAGGCTATTAGTACGCTTTGTTGTTGCTTCAGGGGTGGGGTAGGTAGCATGTCTATTATATAATATAGGGGTGGGAGGGGGTTCACAGTTGCTGTTATATAACGTTATTAGGAGTAGGGGGTGGGTCAAAAATTGAGATTTTGTGCGTTATATAATATGTGAACGGCCCCATATATATATACAGAGATCAGGTGAAAAATCATGTGAACGGTATGACACGGTCGATAGATGTACTTCGTCCGATTACGGCCGTGGATGTCAGGCGATTATTATTATTATTATTATTATTATTATTATTATTATTATTATTATTATTATTTCGCCTGCGACACGCTCTTGGTGGTTGTGCCAGTATGTTGGAGGCAAACCACATCAACTGACGCCAAGCCTCAACTCCAGCTGGGTTGTTATTTATGGAGTGCAGGATATCAGTGAGGGCACGGGAGCAGGCGAAACGGGCTCCTTTGGGGACATGCTTCAGCAATCTGCCGCCATTCTGCTTAGGGTGTCGGGCAACACTATATGTGACCGCCTCACCTTATTATTATTATTATTATTATTATTATTATTATTATTATTATTATTATTACGAGCTGTATGTTCCTATATCTGCCAAGGTCAAGGGATGCCTATGCTTCAGTGAGACCAATATTTCTTTTGTCCATGGTCAGCTTCTCTTCGCTACGAATGGCAGAGATTTATCATCATTATCAATATAATCGTCATCATCATCATCATCATCATCGTCATCATCATCATCATCATCATCATCGTCATTAGCATTATCAATATCATCATTGTATTCGTCACTAACCTCAGCACCAGCATCAACAGTGTCAGCATTACGACGGTCATTGACTCTTTCCCTTCTTACGCTTTCAGTCCCTTTGTCTGCCTCTCTGTTCCTCTGTCTCTCTCTCTCTCTTTTTCCCTGCGAGTATAATTAATCAGTCATCATTCAATTTAATAATTATATGGTTCTGTCCTTCTGCGTCTGTTTGGATTCTTTTCTCTTTTAATTCGATCGTCATTGCAAATCGACGGAAGTGGTTCACTTTGAGAATGACATTCGTCCATTTTCAATTCTCAGATCGTGTAACTGCTTTCCAATCAGAAACGATATCGAATGTCCACCTAAACCCGCACACACACACACGCACACAAACGATCAGACGTTCACAGTCAGATGTGCACAAGGGCTGCACAGAAATGCCTCTGACCGCAGAGGAATCAAGCAAACATGCACTAAATCACGCTCAAGCATCAAGACAGAACCACGTGCAGACGCACTTACACATGCGTAGATACTAACGATTAGGAATAAGTCCGTTTCAAGCGCTACACATACATACATACAGTTAGACACACCTGATAAACCTGCTTGACAATGCTTGCAGAACCAGAACACACACACACACAAGCACGCATACAAAGACATAAAAACATCCTTTCTTATGTGCAAATATATGTGCGTGCAAAACGACAGATGGTCGTGCGTGCGTGTATGTGTGCGCGTGCTGTTCTGTCATCTTCTGTGGGAGGATTCAAGAAAGAGGAGCTAAGGAAATGACACGAGTTTGGCTAAAGCAGAAATTGATAGGAGAGGAAACAGGTAGAAGGTATGCAAGATAGGTATTTGTACGTATAGCTGATACTAGATGGAGTAGTTAGCTCTCATGATTGAGATCGATCAACGACTGTGTTTGCGTTGTTTTAAGGAGAGAATATCATCACCATCATGTCTTCAACCACCGACTGATTGAAAATGACTCGTCTACAGCAACAGAGATCACCAGACAATGCGATTATGGGAACTCATTCAATATGAGTATATATATGTTTGTATACATACATGTATGAATACGAGTATGCTTGTATGCGTGTATGATTGTACTCATCCATATGTAAGTAATTAAGTAAGTATGTACGTATATATGTATGTATGTATGTATGAATGCATGCATGCATGCATGTACGATTGCACTCACGTGTGTATGTATCTATATATGTATGTATGCATATATGATTGTACTCATGTACTGTATGTTCATATGTATGTATGTAGTTACGTATCTACATATATGTATATGTATATATATTTGTGTGCACTGTGCCATTGCCCTCTGATGGATTAATTATTATTGCTTCAGCGCTGTAATTGTTTTCCTCCTCATTCCTCCCCATCCTTCTCCTCCTCCTCCTCCTCCTTCCACATCCTTCTTCTCCTTCTTTCCATCCACTCCTCCTCCTCCTCCTCCTTCCACATCCTTCTCCTCCTTCTTTCCATCCACTCCTCCTCCTCCTCCTTCCACATCCTTCTCCTCCTTCTTTCCATCCACTCCTCCTCCTCCTCCTCCTCCTTCCACATCCTTCTCCTTCTCCACATCTCCTCCCTTTCCACACCATATCCTCATTATAGTCACTGCACTTGAGTCGCTCTTTAAAATGGCGCTAAGCATGAATTGCTCGATTTAACAGCAGCTGCGATTTTGGCAAAAGACTTCTGCAATTATTTCGTAAAGAGAGACATTCGAGTATAGGGAAAAGTCAGATGCTGTATATATTTAACATACAAACCTAGTCAGTCGGTCATTCGGTCAATCGGTCCTTCTATCGGTCATTCGTTCGGTCGTTAAGTTGATCGTTAGGTCGGTTCTTCGGTCGTTCGTTCCATCGGTCGGTCTGCTGGTCAGTCGGTCGGCCGTTGGGCTTGTGGTTCGTTCGTTCGGTCAGTCGTTTGGTCGGTCGTTCGGTCGGTTTTTCGGTCGGTCGGTGGATCGGTCTTTTAGTCGTTCTGTGACGTTACGGGGCTGCTGGATGGTTCTTAACCGTAACGCACCGGGTAGCTGAACGTTCCAGGAACCTATAGTCCAAAAGGCGTCGAATTGTCAGTCCTCACGTAAGAACTGCATTCGCTTTTTGGCAGAGAGACTTACTGGCAACGGTGTCTGGTTTCAAACTAGTGCCGTCCTCAGTCTCTGAATAAGAAGACTACGACAGGATGTATGCCGTATGTATTGTAATCCAAAAGACAGAGCTTGCGAACACCAACAAGAACGCTCCTACGCTAGTCTAATGTCACTGTATTCTAGTGCTAGATAAAGGTTCTAAACGAACATCGACAAATTTGCTTAAGGCACTCACCGTCGAATAACTCTCCCGACGAACTCGCTGACGACGATTTCGATGACGAACCTCCTTTCTCCTCATTTTCAACTCCCCGAACTCTCATCGCCCTCTTCTTAAAAACCTTCTCTCCGACCTCTGACCTTTTGAACACGTTTCTTCACCATCTGACCTTTGCACACGGCGCTTTACTCTCTGACCTTTTGCACACAACTCTACTCTTTTACCTCTTTGCACACGGCTCGTTCTGATCTCCATGACCTCTCTGACAACGGACCTTTTGCCCACGGCACCTTACTCTCTTACCTCTTGCTTACGGCGCACAGCTCTCTGACCTCTTGCTTACGGCGCACAGCTCTCTGACCTCTTGCTTACGGCGCACAATTCTTTGTCCTCAGACCTCAGATAATCGATAGCAAGCAAGAGTTATCACATACAATTAATAAGTACTATAATCAAAAACTCGCGAACCGCCACAATTCGTTCGGTTGGTTGGAATGTTTGTAATTGCTCAGAATAGACACTGTCTATTTCAGAGACTCTGAAAATGATGCCATCTAGCTGTCAATTATTGTGTATTCGTTGTTCTGGCTCTACATGTGTGCGTGGGTACGCAATTGTAACTCTTCCAGTTTTCTATGCGCTGATTTGTTGCTAATGAGATGTTTGTTTTAATGACATTTAACAGCACATGCATGTAGATTGACAAAAGCAGTGCTTTTTGTGAAGTGCTGAAGAAACGATAGATGTAAACGTTCATATTAACACACATGCATTCGAGTAGATAACTGTGATTATAGATTGGAATCAATGGAGCCACAAAACGCGTTCATCCGTCTCCTGTCATTCGTCATTTGGTGTTGTCGGCCAATTGCTACATTTAACTCATTTGTTTATCTGTCTGTTCAACATATGTCTTGTCTCACCGTTCGTCTCTTTCAGTCTCCCCATCAGTCTGCTTGTGTTCTAATTCATACGTATTGTGTAGTCATTAATTTGTATAGCTCCGGTACCAGCAGTGGCCAAGCAGTAGCGCCACTGTATCAATGTGTGCACGTATATCGATGCATGCATGCTTTGCTGTACAGCTGCTTCTCTCTGTCTCTCGCTTGCACTCGCTCTGTCTCTGTCTCTGTCTGTCTGTCTCTGTCTCTGTCTCTCTCTGTCTGTCTCTGTCTCTCTCCCCCTCTCTCTGTCTGTCTCTCTGTCTCACTCTGTCACTCTCTGTCTGTCTCTCTCTCTGTCACTTTCTGGCTGTGTCTGTCTCTCTGTCTCTGTCTGTCTGTCTCTGTCTCTGTCTCTTTGTCTGTTTCTGTCTGTCTCTGTCTCTCTGTCTCTGACTGTCTCTGTCTGTCTCTGTCTCTCTAACTCTCTGTCTCTGTCTCTCTCTGTCCCTGTCTGTCTGTCTTTCTCTTTGTCCCTCTCTCTCTCTGTCTCTCTGTCTCTCTGTCTCACAGAGGGAGCAAGGGATGGACGGAGGGAGCGAGGAATGTACACAGAGAGAGGGATGGACGGAGGGAGCAAGGGATGGACAGAGGGAGCAAGGGATGAACAGAAGAAGCAAGAGATGGACAGAGGGAGAGAGGGAAGGACAAAAGGAATGGACGGAGGGAGAGAGGGATGGACAGGGGAGAGAGGGATGGACGGAGGGAGCAAGGGATGGACGGAAGGAGAGATGGGATGGACGGACGGAGCAAGGGACGGACAGATTGATCGTGGGATGGACGGAGGGAGCGTGAGTTGTGAGGTAAGTAATGATTCCGGCACATTTACCTTTGCCCTGTCACGTGACACCCTATGACGTCATCCATTATCTAGGCGGAACCCTAGCCCCGCCCACCTGTCAAACATCCATTATTGTGAGAGCACACTTGACCTTTGTACTGTACGCAACCTGTCAATCATCCATCGTTCACGAGGTTGCACTTTGCACTGAGCATCTGGCGCCCTATCATTAGCCATTGTATACATCACCACCTTCTTCCCTATCCTTCTTCTTCTTCTTCCCCGTCCTTTTATCCTCCTTCTTCTTCCCATCCTTATCCTCCTCCTTCTGGGCGGGGCTAGGTTTCCGCCTAGACAATGGATGACGTCATAGGGTGTCACGTGACAGGGAAAGGGCAAATGCGCCAGAAGTATTACTTACCTCACTACTAGCGTGTAATGGACAGCAGGGAGTGAGTGATGGACAGAGGGAGTGAGAAATGAACCGAGAGAGTGAGTGACGAACGAACGGATGGATGCAGAGAGGCG
>OY365808.1:28518676-28744727 GCA_959347315.1 Bimastos eiseni | reverse complement strand
CAATCGGCCAAATACCGATAAGCTAATTGGACCACTATTCGGCTCCGAAGCGAATATTATGTACAACCCTAAATGATAGTATAAGTAATGGCGTTAAAAGCATTAGGGACTGCTCCATCATTCCTATTTCTCACGTGCTACCGGTATAATATTCTCACGTTTAGGCTACGTCTTACAGAACATATGATTATGTAAGCCCATACAAACGCATATCTACACAAACTTTAGTTTTCTGTTGTATACATTTAACGAGTCAGCAGATTTCTGCAAAAGAGGATTGTGTAAGAGTGGCATGACGTAATTGATGAGTCGGTGAGCTTGTCTCTTTTTCCTACCTGTATCGTCTGCCTTGGTCTGTGACTAGCATTAAAACGTTGGGCTGAGGTCAGCAATGATTCTTGTCTGGCCATGTCTGCTTCAGGCATCTGACAGTGGCGGGCGTCTTCACACATTGAGTGTTCAACTGACGTTAACGGTCATTCGCACTCTAAAGCAGCGGTTCCCAGCCTTCTCTTTACGTTGTATCCCCAAACTAAAAAAATATTTGTGTGCGTCCTCCCAATTGCAAACACTTTTCAAAAAGGTCCTTAGGTAATTTTAAAAAATTAGAATAGATTATTAGAATTCGAATACTGGTCATACTATTATTAATATGATTTGCTAAATTTATTGTATTAAAGTTATGATTATTATTGTACAATATACACTTTGTACAGTATCCCGGTAGCCTACAGCTGAGTAAGACTCAAGTTATAATAAAACTATATTTATGCGTAAATATGGCATTTCTAAACCTGCAATTGGTATCTGTTTGCACCAAAAATAGTTATTTAAAATTCTAAAAATTTCTTGTGTACCCCTTGGCAACAGCTGGCGTACCCCTAGCGCCTAGGGGTATGCGTACCGCCGGTTGAAAACCGCTGCTCTATAGTCAACCAGCCCAGTTAGTTTGAAAGTATACGTAGGTAGAGACAGCGCCTGAAGAGCGTTGAAGCTATGGTAGAGCAGCAATTTGTTCAGCTTCTTTGATTGATTGGGTTACAAGAGGTAGACCTACTGAGTATTTCTTATTTAGGCAATTAACAAATATTTGTACAAACATAGATACACACATATTTCATGATATAAATTATGCAGTTTAAACAGACATGTGTGTACATGTCTAGTGGTATACACATACATGCATAAGTATAAGCAGGATTGCGCTCATATAGGCCTATTATGCTAAAACACGAGAAGGAAGTCGTATGAAAATATAGACGGGACAGGAATGACAAAGGCCTATGAGTAAGATCATGACGTCTTTGAACAGAACAGTTTCCGTGTAACTGCAAAGCCTATACTGGTGAACGAGATAAACTCGGGTGATATATATATATATATATATATATATGTATATATACATATTGTTGTATACTCGCATAGTACAACTGAGCTTCCACGGTAGTAGGTGTCTAGGCAGATAGGTATGGTTAGGTACTTCTGGCTGAAGGAAGGTCAGCAGGTATATAAGAAGGTTAGGACAAGGTGTGTTCGCAGACTGCAGACTGGTTCGCAGACTGGTCCATTTCTTAGAGAGAGCACCCGTTGTGCAGAGGCCAGGTCTGTCGTTTGAGTTTTAAGGTTTGAGTGTTAAGGTTTGGTGTTGTGTTGGGTATCGTGAGACCCAGGTGAAACCTTCACTTTTGTTGTACCTTCACTTTTGTTGTCGAGCGTTCGTGATGAATTTGCTAAAGCCACGAGTTGGCTGGTTCGGTTGACTTGTCTTCGTTGAGGAGAAGTCGCCTTCGGTTTTGTGCAGTATTATGATTTTCTTTTGTTATTAACTGTAAATACTTGTGCTTAAATATACATTTAAAATTTAGCATTGAGTTTTATGTTTGATTCGCTAGAACTCGGGACCATAAACTAGCTGAATCCAATATATATATATATATATATATATATATATATATATATAACATAACTAAAAAATGGAGGACATGAATAGAAACCGAACAGAATGAAAGGAAAGCAGAGATCGAAACTTTCTGGTAGTCAAGGAAAGAAGAAAAACTCAAACTGAGAAAACAATAGGTAAAAAATTCGACATAGACCTGAAATTGAGAAATCAAGTTATGCCGAGTATAAAAAATGGAGAGGATAACTGAGTTATGGCGATACATTCCTTGTAGACCATTAAAAATCTGAAGCCATCAGACAAAGACTTTTATGACATCCGTACTTTACACGTCGACGGCAACACAAAACGATGATAACGACGAAGATGGTGGCGACGCTCGTCGACGTTCACTGCTTACGTTCTATTATGTCCAATTACGACATGGCAGTTACATCGACCGACGGAAGGACGGACAGATGGAAAGAAGGATGGATAAATGGACAGGTGGATGGATATGTGAATGAGTGGATGGGTAGATGGATGGGTGGATGGACGGGTGGATGGACGGGTGGATGAATATGTGAATGAGTGGATGGGTAGATGGATGGGTGGATGGACGGGTGGATGGATATGTGAATGAGTGGATGGGTAGATGGATGGGTGGATGGACGGGTGGATGGATATGTGAATGAGTGGATGGGTAGATGGATGGGTGGATGGACGGGTGGATGAATATGTGAATGAGTGGATGGGTAGATGGATGGGTGGATGGACGGGTGGATGAATATGTGAATGAGTGGATGGGTAGATGGATGGGTGGATGGACGGGTGGATGAATATGTGAATGAGTTAATGGGTGGATGGACGGGTGGATGGACGGGTGGATGAACGGGTGGATGGACGGGTGGATGGACGGGTGGATGGACGGGTGGATGGATATGTGAATGAGTAGATGGGTAGATGGACGGGTGGATGGATATGTGAATGAGTAGATGGGTAGATGGATGGGTGGATGGGTGGAAGGATGGATGGACAGATGAATGGATGGGTGGATGGACGGGTGGATGAATATGTGAATGAGTGGATGGGTGGATGGACGGGTGGATGAATATGTGAATGAGTGGATGGGTAGATGGACGGGTGGATGAATATGTGAATGAGTGGATGGGTAGATGGATGGGTGGATGGACGGGTGGATGAATATGTGAATGAGTGGATGGGTAGATGGACGGGTGGATGGATATGTGAATGAGTGGATGGGTAGATGGATGGGTGGATGGACGAGTGGATGGACGGGTGGATGAATATGTGAATGAGTGGATGGGTAGATGGACGGGTGGATGAATATGTGAATGAGTGGATGGGTAGATGGATGGGTGGATGGACGGGTGGATGGACGGGTGGATGAATATGTGAATGAGTGGATGGGTAGATGGATGGGTGAATGGACGGGTGGATGAATATGTGAATGAGTAGATGGGTAGATGGATGGGTGGATGGGTGGAAGGATGGATGGACAGATGAGTGGATGGGTGGATGGACGGGTGGATGAATATGTGAATGAGTGGATGGGTAGATGGATGGGTGGATGGACGGGTGGATGAATATGTGAATGAGTGGATGGGTAGATGGATGGGTGGATGGACGGGTGGATGAATATGTGAATGAGTTAATGGGTGGATGGACGGGTGGATGGACGGGTGGATAGACGGGTGGATGGACGGGTGGATGGACGGGTGGATGGATATGTGAATGAGTTGATGGGTAGATGGACGGGTGGATGGATATGTGAATGAGTAGATGGGTAGATGGATGGGTGGATGGGTGGAAGGATGGATGGACAGATGAATGGATGGGTGGATGGACGGGTGGATGAATATGTGAATGAGTGGATGGGTAGATGGACGGGTGGATGAATGTGTGAATGAGTGGATGGGTAGATGGATGGGTGGATGGACGGGTGGATGAATATGTGAATGAGTGGATGGGTAGATGGATGGGTGGATGGACGGGTGGATGAATATGTGAATGAGTTAATGGGTGGATGGACGGGTGGATGGACGGGTGGATGGACGGGTGGATGGACGGGTGGATGGACGGGTGGATGGATATGTGAATGAGTAGATGGGTAGATGGACGGGTGGATGGATATGTGAATGAGTAGATGGGTAGATGGATGGGTGAATGGGTGGAAGGATGGATGGACAGATGAATGGATGGGTGGATGGACGGGTGGATGAATATGTGAATGAGTGGATGGGTAGATGGACGGGTGGATGAATGTGTGAATGAGTGGATGGGTAGATGGATGGGTGGATGGACGGGTGGATGAATATGTGAATGAGTGGATGGGTAGATGGATGGGTGGATGGACGGGTGGATGAATATGTGAATGAGTTAATGGGTGGATGGACGGGTGGATGGACGGGTGGATGGACGGGTGGATGGACGGGTGGATGGACGGGTGGATGGATATGTGAATGAGTAGATGGGTAGATGGACGGGTGGATGGATATGTGAATGAGTAGATGGGTAGATGGATGGGTGGATGGGTGGAAGGATGGATGGACAGATGAATGGATGGGTGGATGGACGGGTGGATGAATATGTGAATGAGTGAATGGGTGGATGGACGGGTGGATGAATATGTGAATGAGTGGATGGGTAGATGGACGGGTGGATGAATATGTGAATGAGTGGATGGGTAGATGGATGGGTGGATGGACGGGTGGATGGGTAGATGGATGGGTGGATGGACGGGTGGATGGACGGGTGGATGAATATGTGAATGAGTGGATGGGTAGATGGACGGGTGGATGGATATGTGAATGAGTGGATGGGTAGATGGATGGGTGGATGGACGGGTGGATGGACGGGTGGATGAATATGTGAATGAGTGGATGGGTAGATGGACGGGTGGATGAATATGTGAATGAGTGGATGGGTGGATGGACGGGTGGATGGATATGTGAATGAGTGGATGGGTAGATGGATGGGTGGATGGACGGGTGGATGAATATGTGAATGAGTGGATGGGTAGATGGACGGGTGGATGGATATGTGAATGAGTGGATGGGTAGATGGACGGGTGGATGAATATGTGAATGAGTGGATGGGTAGATGGACGGGTGGATGAATATGTGAATGAGTGGATGGGTAGATGGACGGGTGGATGAATATGTGAATGAGTGGATGGGTGGATGGACGGGTGGATGAATATGTGAATGAGTGGATGGGTAGATGGACGGGTGGATGGATATGTGAATGAGTGGATGGGTAGATGGACGGGTGGATGGATATGTGAATGAGTGGATGGGTAGATGGATGGGTGGGTGGACGGTGGATGAATATGTGAATGAGTGGATGGGTGGATGGACGGGTGGATGAATATGTGAATGAGTGGATGGGTAGATGGACGGGTGGATGAATATGTGAATGAGTGAATGGGTGGATGGACGGGTGGATGAATATGTGAATGAGTGGATGGGTAGATGGATGGGTGGATGGACGGGTGGATGAATATGTGAATGAGTGGATGGGTAGATGGATGGGTGGATGGACGGGTGGATGGATATGTGAATGAGTAGATGGGTAGATGGATGGGTGGATGGACGGGTGGATGGATATGTGAATGAGTGGATGGGTAGATAGATGGGTGGATGAATATGTGAATGAGTGGATGGGTAGATGGACGGGTGGATGAATATGTGAATGAGTGGATGGGTAGATGGACGGGTGGATGAATATGTGAATGAGTGGATGGGTGGATGGACGGGTGGATGAATATGTGAATGAGTGGATGGGTAGATGGACGGGTGGATGAATATGTGAATGAGTGGATGGGTGGATGGACGGGTGGATGAATATGTGAATGAGTGGATGGGTAGATGGATGGGTGGATGGACGGGTGGATGAATATGTGAATGAGTGGATGGGTAGATGGATGGGTGGGTGGACGGGTGGATGAATATGTGAATGAGTTAATGGGTAGATGGACGGGTGGATGGACGGGTGGATGGACGGGTGGATGGATATGTGAATGAGTGGATGGGTAGATGGACGGGTGGATGGATATGTGAATGAGTGGATGGGTAGATGGATGGGTAGATAGATGGGTGGATGAATATGTGAATGAGTGGATGGGTAGATGGACGGGTGGATGAATATGTGAATGAGTGGATGGGTAGATGGACGGGTGGATGAATATGTGAATGAGTGGATGGGTAGATGGACGGGTGGATGAATATGTGAATGAGTGGATGGGTGGATGGACGGGTGGATGAATATGTGAATGAGTGGATGGGTAGATGGATGGGTGGATGGATGGGTGGATGAATATGTGAATGAGTGGATGGGTAGATGGATGGGTGGGTGGACGGGTGGATGAATATGTGAATGAGTTAATGGGTAGATGGACGGGTGGATGGACGGGTGGATGGACGGGTGGATGGATATGTGAATGAGTGGATGGGTAGATGGATGGGTGGATGGACGGGTGGATGGATATGTGAATGAGTCGATGGGTAGATGGACGGGTGGATGAATATGTGAATGAGTGGATGGGTGGATGGACGGGAGGATGAATATGTGAATGAGTGGATGGGTAGATGGATGGGTGGATGGACGGGTGGATGAATATGTGAATGAGTGGATGGGTAGATGGACGGGTGGATGGATATGTGAATGAGTGGATGGGTAGATGGACGGGTGGATGGATATGTGAATGAGTGGATGGGTGGATGGACGGGTGGATGAATATGTGAATGAGTGGATGGGTAGATGGACGGGTGGATGGACGGGTGGATGAATATGTGAATGAGTGGATGGGTAGATGGATGGGTGGATGGACGGGTGGATGGATATGTGAATGAGTAGATGGGTAGATGGATGGGTGGATGGACGGGTGGATGGATATGTGAATGAGTGGATGGGTAGATGGATGGGTGGATGGACGGGTGGATGAATATGTGAATGAGTAGATGGGTAGATGGATGGGTGGATGGACGGGTGGATGGATATGTGAATGAGTGGATGGGTAGATAGATGGATGGATGGACGGGTGGATGAATATGTGAATGAGTGGATGGGTAGATGGATGGGTGGATGGACGGGTGGATGAATATGTGAATGAGTGGATGGGTAGATGGACGGGTGGATGAATATGTGAATGAGTGGATGGGTAGATGGACGGGTGGATGGATATGTGAATGAGTGGATGGGTAGATGGATGGGTGGGTGGACGGTGGATGAATATGTGAATGAGTGGATGGGTGGATGGACGGGTGGATGAATATGTGAATGAGTGGATGGGTAGATGGACGTGTGGATGAATATGTGAATGAGTGGATGGGTGGATGGACGGGTGGAAGAATATGTGAATGAGTGGATGGGTCGATGGATGGGTGGATGGGCGGGTGGATGAATATGTGAATGAGTGGATGGGTAGATGGATGGGTGGATGGACGGGTGGATGGATATGTGAATGAGTAGATGGGTAGATGGATGGGTGGATGGACGGGTGGATGGATATGTGAATGAGTGGATGGGTAGATGGATGGGTGGATGGACGGGTAGTTGGATGTGTGAATGAGTGGATGGGTAGATGGATGGGTGGGTGGATGGGTGGATGGACGGGTGGATGGATATGTGAATGAGTGGATGGGTAGATGGATGGGTGGGTGGATGGGTGGATGGGTGGATGGACGGGTGGATGGATATGTGAATGAGTGGATGGGTAGATGGATGGGTGGATGAGTGGAAGGATGGATGGACAGATGAATGGATGGGTGGATGGACGGGTGGATGAATATGTGAATGAGTGGATGGGTAGATGGACGGGTGGATGAATATGTGAATGAGTGGATGGGTGGATGGACGGGTGGATGAATATGTGAATGAGTGGATGGGTAGATGGATGGGTGGATGGACGGGTGGATGGATATGTGAATGAGTGGATGGGTAGATGGACGGGTGGATGGATATGTGAATGAGTGGATGGGTAGATGGATGGGTGGGTGGACGGTGGATGAATATGTGAATGAGTGGATGGGTGGATGGACGGGTGGATGAATATGTGAATGAGTGGATGGGTAGATGGACGGGTGGATGAATATGTGAATGAGTGGATGGGTGGATGGACGGGTGGATGAATATGTGAATGAGTGGATGGGTAGATGGATGGGTGGATGGACGTGTGGATGAATATGTGAATGAGTGGATGGGTAGATGGACGGGTGGATGGATATGTGAATGAGTGGATGGGTAGATGGACGGGTGGATGGATATGTGAATGAGTGGATGGGTAGATGGATGGGTGGGTGGGCGGGTGGATGAATATGTGAATGAGTTAATGGGTAGATGGACGGGTGGATGGACGGGTGGATGGACGGGTGGATGGATATGTGAATGAGTGGATGGGTGGATGGATGGGTGGATGGACGGGTGGATGGATATGTGAATGAGTAGATGGGTAGATGGATGGGTGGATGGACGGGTGGATGGATATGTGAATGAGTGGATGGGTAGATGGATGGGTGGATGGACGGGTGGATGAATATGTGAATGAGTAGATGGGTAGATGGATGGGTGGATGGACGGGTGGATGGATATGTGAATGAGTGGATGGGTAGATAGATGGGTGGATGGACGGGTGGATGAATATGTGAATGAGTGGATGAGTAGATGGATGGGTGGATGGACGGGTGGATGGATATGTGAATGAGTGGATGGGTAGATGGATGGGTAGATGGACGGGTAGTTGGATGTGTGAATGAGTGGATGGGTAGATGGATGGGTGGGTGGATGGGTGGATGGACGGGTGGATGGATATGTGAATGAGTGGATGGGTAGATGGATGGGTGGGTGGATGGGTGGATGGACGGGTGGATGGATATGTGAATGAGTGGATGGGTAGATGGATGGGTGGATGAGTGGAAGGATGGATGGACAGATGAATGGATGGGTGGATGGACGGGTGGATGAATATGTGAATGAGTGGATGGGTAGATGGATGGGTGGATGGACGTGTGGATGAATATGTGAATGAGTGGATGGGTAGATGGATGGGTGGATGGACGGGTGGATGAATATGTGAATGAGTTAATGGGTGGATGGACGGGTGGATGGACGGGTGGATGGACGGGTGGATGGATATGTGAATGAGTGGATGGGTAGATGGATGGGTGGATGGACGGGTGGATGGATATGTGAATGAGTGGATGGGTAGATGGATGGGTGGATGGACGGGTGGATGAATATGTGAATGAGTGCATGGGTAGATGGATGGGTGGGTGCATGAATATGTGAATGAGTGGATGGGTAGATGGATGGGTGGGTGGCTGGGTGGATGAATATGTGAATGAGTGGATGGGTAGATGGATGGGTGCGTGGACGGGTGGATGGACGGGTGAATGGATATGTGAATGAGTGGATGGGTAGATGGATGGGTGGGTGGATGGGTGGATGGACGGGTAAATGGATATGTGAATGAGTGGATGGGTAGATGGATGGGTGGGTGGACGGGTGGATGGACGGGTAAATGGATATGTGAATGAGTGGATGGGTAGATGGATGGGTGGATGGGTGGAAGGATGGCTGGACAGATGAATGGATGGGTGGATGAGTGGATGGATGGGTGGGCGGGTTTTTGGGCAGATGGGTGGATGGATGATTGGGTGGGTGGGTGGGCAGATGGGTGGGTGGATGGTGGACAGGTGAATGGATGGGTGGATGAGTGGCTGGATGGATGGATAGATGGGTGGTTGGATGGGTGTAAGGATGGATGGGTAAATGGACGGGTGGATGGGTGGACCGGTGAATGATTGGGTGAAAGGATGGGTGGATGTGTGAATGGGTTGACGACCGTCGTTCTTCGTCACTGAGCAGATAGTCTGGGGCTAAGTATGGGGCTTCCTATACAAGCTATATATATAGGATCTTCGCTCGGTCTATATATATGATAATAAAAATTATGTATGTCCACACTCAGATAGAGAGACAGACAGACACACACATAGAGAGAGAGAGCGACAGAGTCAGAGAGAGTGAGAGAAGAGTTCAGATATTTGGCTGCAGCACTATGTTAGATTTTCATCCTATGAAAATTGCATGAGACACTACATGCGTCCAATGGACGAACGACCATTAAGTCGTCGTCGCTCTCTGTTGAGTCGGTTGAGTCTGGGTCTCGTGTCGGGATTAGGCGACGAACAAACGAATGTGGCATTCGAAGAAGTACGACGACGAGATACCATGGACCAATCTTTTCATCACCATCACTCTGTTTGGTGGTTTCAAGCAGAACTGTCGTCTTTTTCGTCTTCCTCCTCCTCCTTCTCCCCCTCCTTATCATCCTCCTCCTCCTCTTCCTCCCATTCCTCTTCCCTTTCCTGTTCCCATTCGTCTTTCTCTTCTTCCCTGCACTCGCGTTCAGGTGTAGAGTGCATTCGAATTCATTTTCGAAGGCTTGGTCTTGGTCTTGGTCGTGGTCTTGCAAGACGACCAGAGTCAAGACTCGACTTGAGTTAAATGGTGATTATCCGAGGCCGCGTGTCTGTTCCAATTGTTAGTCTTTGATATCAAATATTTAAAGAAGTTGAAACTGTGTCGAACAATCAAGAATTTCAATTACATGGAGCGATGACTTGACATTGTGCGCATACTCTGGTTAGATTAATTTTACTGAATAATAGGCGTACATTGCGACAGTGGACTAAGTTACAATCGTTACCGCGGTTATTATCGCGTTTTTATTTCCTTCTTCACGGTAATACCGCAGGCCTTGGGGCCATCACCACGGTATTATCGCCTCTTCCACACCATCACTGTGGATGTTACCGTACCGAGTTTGCTTTCCGCATTATCGTAATGTAATGTAATTTTAATGTGATGTAAATCTGCGAAAATGTCTCAGCGCCCACAAAAACCAGGTCAGGGAGACCAGCTTATTCACCGGCGCACGTGTCCCCTTCCATTACCATGGTCATGAATATGCTTACCCGGGCCATACGCAAGCACTGGTCACCATTGTTACTTAATTAAGGGAAGGAATTCAAAATCCTTGTACATCTCTGAAAAGAAAATACTCATTTTAGCTATCGCCCCTGTCAAAAGACTGTAAGAAGTTCTGATAGTCTCATTAAGTCACTGCCCTTAATGTCCTTTGATGAGTTGTACGGTTTTTACTGTGTTTACTGCGCCATCTGTGTTAGTCATCATTGTTATATTTTGAATCTGCATATTACATACATTCTGGAATAGTTGTTCAAAACGTGGATTGTTATTGGAAAAAATTCGCAGACTACCCCTTCGTCGCAGCAGCGCCTGTAGGGAGGGAGTCCGCCCCTCTGATCCACGGACCCCACAATGCCGGAGGAGGGGTTATGCCAGCCGAGTAATGGCGGTAAGGTAAGGGCGGACAAACAACACCGTGGAGTGATGATCTCTTCAACCGATGAACAGTTAAATCACGAAGAGCATTAAGTGACTGACTATACATAGCCCTGCTTCAAAAACTGTTTACTTGTCTGTCAAAGCCAGAATTCTCCGTGAGGTTGACTTAAAAATATTCATGCTTTCAATCTTTCTGAGCTTCTATACAGCCGATGGCGATTTTATGTTATTTGGATTCCATCTGGGTTGGCGCACAATCATTTCCTGAAGTTTATGTTGGCTGAGCATCAGATTGCATTCGAAAGCCTCTGCAGCTGAGGTATGGTCTATAGCTCCGATTTTATCGTATATTATATTCTTATATGGTCCATCCTTATTGAATGATCTATACCGGATGACTCACATAACGCATCTCCGCTGCATTAGTTCAAGACGAAATTAATAACTTTCCCATTGTTTAGCTGTTGTGATGTATTATTGTTGCTAGTACCTCATGTCAAGACAATAATTTATTCTATGGTATATAGGCCTACATTCGGTATACACGTATACACGCTCGTTGGCAGGCTTGCTGACAAAGTTCGGACTCCCAGGCACAGAAATTCTGGGTCCATGGGCAAAGCGTGTCACTCTTAGATGTGTTCTTCTATTGCAAATAAATGATAAATATTCAGATACCTGAAGTTTAAACTGATGACAGTTAGGCCTAAATGTCAGCCATATTTTATTTATAAATAAAAAAGTCATAAGGTGTTGGCCTATATAATTGATGATGAAATTTTGCTAAAGTTAATTCAGGCCCCAAAGATTTCCGAACAGCTGGGCATTTGCCTCTGCCCCCTCTCGGTGGGCATCTCGATATTACCTACGAAATAGAATTTGCAATTGATGAATTACTCGATTTGCCGTATGATGCATGGATCTGGACGACCGCTGTCAGCGGAAAGGTGATTTTCTTGAGGTCTTTGCATTTGTTCAATGCGTGTTAATTTGCTTCAGATTCATTACTTCCGTAGCCTACTTGTCAAATTCTTCTTTTTTCTTCGGTGAATAGCGTAGAACTGATTGCTTGCTTGCTTGATTGATCGATCGATCGTGATTTATTGATTGATTGATTGATCAAGTGTTGTGTTGATCTGCAGATCAGAGGTCTTGAGTTTGCTTACTGGACGTTTAATGTCTGTGTCAGTCAATAATTGCTGTGATTTCTGTATGACATTATCACAGGAATGTTCACGTATTGCTGATCTTATGAAGAGTAAAGAGTTTCCCAAGGCACTGCTTTGAAGCACCGTCGGACACTGCTAAAAATAATCCTCGTCTTCATCATTGCTTTGAACTTATCGCCGTCATCTATATACTTATTGGATATGAACTTAAATGTTGGTAAACAAACGGTTGCGTTCTATTCGAGATATGTGAACCTGCCAGATAGCTCTGAACTCTCGGTTACTAATCATAATCCATGCCTAATGACTTCTGACACACCCCAATATGATCGCCAGTATAGTATGAACGAATGATCACAAGTTATTACAGGAGTCAAATGTAGTTATTCGGCAGCATTGCAAGGCGCTAATCTCGTCCTACATCTAATTTTAACCAACGCCACCGCCTAGCTCTATCATATATATTAGGTGCCGAATTGTTCTGAATTTACTTATATTGATGACTTAACCAACGCTTCTTCTCGTGTTCTCTGTATTGTTTGTTCTCTGTATTGTTTGTTCTCTGTATTGTTTGTTCTCTGTATTATTTGTTCTCTGTATTGTTTGTTCTCTGTATTGTTTGTTCTCTGTATTGTTTGTTCTCTGTATTGTTTGTTCTCTGTATTGTTTGTTCTCTGTATTGTTTGTTCTCTGTATTGTTTGTTCTCTGTATTGTTTGTTCTCTGTATTGTTTGTTCTCTGTATTGTTTGTTCTCTGTATTGTTTGTTCTCTGTATTGTTTGTTCTCTGTATTGTTTGTTCTCTGTATTGTTTGTTCTCTGTATTGTTTGTTCTCTGTATTGTTTGTCGACGATTCAAAAGCATTCCATTCTTATACTTCCGTTTACACTCTTTTCCACAGCGTTAAAAAAATGCAGAGTTACAATTTATCGCTGAATGATTCCAAGATAATAAATGGGTATTCGTCGATCATTACCTATTCTGAAAAGAACACATTTAAAACATCTCTACCAAAATAACCATAGACATCGGTATACTCTTTCAAACGTCACCGCTATTACAGCACGAAATCCTAAAGACCTTATACGACACCTATATATGATTTATCTATCCATTTATTGGCATATAATAACATAACCTGCAGGGCTTCGACTTATTATCCAGTCTGACAAGATCAGCTATCCTACAAAATCGTTCTGCTCGATATGTGGCTTATATCCCTTATAAGGTCACACAGTGAATTAATTTTCTGAGATTAACTTCCTGATTATCGACAAGATAAGGCGACCAGATGAAGCATCCACAGAAGATAAGGGAGTTAATATTCAGATATATACTCATGGCCTATTATACCCTAGCATTCGGCAAATTCTTTCGTCGTACGACTGACGTCCATACTCTGATACTCACCAGACCAGAAATTCAAATCTGTAAGCTATAGTATCTATAGTATACTAAAAACCTTTTATCCACACAAGCACCGACTCTTATTCTTCTAAACCTACATCTTCTAAATGCGATTTAAAGGAAACCTTTATTGCCTCATGTTAATTACTGGAACAATTGTCTTGGTCATCCATTGTAAATTGACTGCTTATATTTTTGCGTGATGTCGAGTCGTTAGTTAGGATTTATGGCTTTGTTTTGCATTGTAATCCAGACGATTAGTCAGACTGTATACACGTCTACGTAGTCCTACATGTACTTAGCCTGGTTGTAAGACCCCTTCAGAGTTCTCTGCCTACCCGAACTAGTCATTCTCTTCAAGTGATACTGTCCTTAGTTGGTTACTCAAATAATTATAATTAATCTGAGGTGTTTCATTTGGTGTACCTGAATCGCACTCAACCGACGCATTTGAGTGTGCTTACGAGTCGTAGGCTTTTGATTTATTTATCTGCTGACCATGTATGTTGCCGACCAATCGAACACATTCATAATTACAGCACATCTTGTCAATGATTTTTAGAATGGAATGACCAGATCAGCTGTGCCAGATTCATCTCCTCGTTGAATCGTTCGTTACACAAGAAATATTGATGAACTGAATAAGAGATGTAGACCTACATAGTTGTAGCAAAATACATTCAGACTCAGTTGATTCATTGCTGGCAATATGCAATGCTCAATGATGCTCATGTATGGCTAAATGCGAGCTTATTGTATCATCTTCAAATACACTTTTCAGAGTTTGCGATTCAGAATAAACTTCAAACTAAACTTCAAACTTCAAGGAGCTCAGTTTAACCGGACAGAGGCAATGGCAGGCACTTGAAGCACGTTGTAAAAACAAATCGTAGCAAAAATCATTGTTAGAAATAAGAAATAATTATAAGAACTTGCTGAATATATTTTAAGTAAGGGAGGGTTGGGTGAATGAGTGCATGGATGGGATTGAGTGAGTGAGTGAGTGAGTGAGTGAGTGAGTGAGTGAGTGAGTGAGTGAGTGAGTGAGTGAGTGAGTGAGTGAGTGAGTGAGTGAGTGAGTGAGTGAGTGAGTGAGTGAGTGAGTGAGTGAGTGAGTGAGTGAGTGAGTGAGTGAGTGAGTGAGTGAGTGAGTGAGTGAGTGAGTGAGTGAGTGAGTGAGTGAGTGAGTGAGTGAGTGAGTGAGTGAGTGAGTGAGTGAGTGAGTGAGTGAGTGAGTGAGTGAGTGAGTGAGTGAGTGAGTGAGTGAGTGAGTGAGTGAGTGAGTGAGTGAGTGAGTGAGTGAGTGAGTGAGTGAGTGAGTGAGTGAGTGAGTGAGTGAGTGAGTGAGTGAGTGAGTGAGTGAGTGAGTGAGTGAGTGAGTGAGTGAGTGAGTGAGTGAGTGAGTGAGTGAGTGAGTGAGTGAGTGAGTGAGTGAGTGAGTGAGTGAGTGAGTGAGTGAGTGAGTGAGTGAGTGAGTGAGTGAGTGAGTGAGTGAGTGAGTGAGTGAGTGAGTGAGTGAGTGAGTGAGTGAGTGAGTGAGTGAGTGAGTGAGTGAGTGAGTGAGTGAGTGAGTGAGTGAGTGAGTGAGTGAGTGAGTGAGTGAGTGAGTGAGTGAGTGAGTGAGTGAGTGAGTGAGTGAGTGAGTGAGTGAGTGAGTGAGTGAGTGAGTGAGTGAGTGAGTGAGTGAGTGAGTGAGTGAGTGAGTGAGTGAGTGAGTGAGTGAGTGAGTGAGTGAGTGAGTGAGTGAGTGAGTGAGTGAGTGAGTGAGTGAGTGAGTGAGTGAGTGAGTGAGTGAGTGAGTGAGTGAGTGAGTGAGTGAGTGAGTGAGTGAGTGAGTGAGTGAGTGAGTGAGTGAGTGAGTGAGTGAGTGTGTGAGTGTGTGAGTGTGTGAGTGTGTGAGTGTGTGAGTGTGTGAGTGTGTGAGTGTGTGAGTGTGTGAGTGTGTGAGTGTGTGAGTGTGTGAGTGTGTGAGTGTGTGAGTGAGTGAGTGTGTGAGTGAGTGAGTGAGTGAGTGAGTGAGTGAGTGTGTGTGTGTGTGAGTGTGTGAGTGTGTGAGTGTGTGAGTGTGTGAGTGAGTCGGTGGGTGGGTTGCATAGGTGAGTTGGTGGGTGAGTGAGTGAGTGAGTAAGATCATGCATCTGTCTGTTACCATCCGTGCTGATCGCATTTCTATAGCGCTGTTGTTTATCAACTCACAAGAGAAGAATCTCATGACATGGATTTATGTAAGATATTGATGGCGCATGATCTAATTATAGAGGTCGTGATGGTCGAAGCCAGGATGATTCTCTGCTGTTTTCCTGGCCACGTCATTGTCGTCATCGTCATCTTCTCAAAGAGTAAGAGGTGGGTTAGAGTGCGTCGGTCGATGCAACAGCACGCACATCCTCCTCCTCCTCCTGATATGCTCTCTTCTCCTTCTGATATGCTCCCTCCACCTCCTCCTCCTCTTCCTCCTGGTATGCTCCCTCCTCCTCCTCTTCCTCCTCCTCTTCCTCCTGGTATGCTCCCTCCTCCTCCTCTTCCTCCTCCTCTTCCTCCTGGTATGCTCCCTCCTCCTCCTCTTCCTCCTCCTCTTCCTCCTGGTATGCTCCCTCCTCCTCCTCTTCCTCCTCCTCTTCCTCCTGGTATGCTCCCTCCTCCTCCTCTTCCTCTTCCTCCTCCTCTTCCTCCTGGTATGCTCCCTCCTCCTCCTCTTCCTCCTCCTCCTCCTCTTCCTCCTCCTCCTCCTCTTCCTCCTGGTATGCTCCCTCCTCCTCCTCTTCCTCCTGGTATGCTCCCTCCTCCTCCTCTTCCTCCTCCTCTTCCTCCTGGTATGCTCCCTCCTCCTCCTCCTCCTCCTCCTCCTCCTGGTATGCTCCCTCTTTCTCCTCCTCCTCCTCCTCCTCCTGGTATGCTCCCTCCTCCTCCTCTTCCTCCTGGTATGCTCCCTCTTTCTCCTCCTCCTCCTGGTATGCTCCCTCTTTCTCCTCCTCCTCCTCCTCCTCCTGGTATGCTCCCTCCTCCTCCTCTTCCTCCTGGTATGCTCCCTCCTCCTCCTCCTCCTCCTGGTATGCTCCCTCCTCCTCCTCTTCCTCCTCCTCTTCCTCCTGGTATGCTCCCTCCTCCTCCTCTTCCTCCTCCTCTTCCTCCTGGTATGCTCCCTCCTCCTCCTCCTCTTCCTCCTCCTCTTCCTCCTGGTATGCTCCCTCCTCCTCCTCTTCCTCCTCCTCTTCCTCCTGGTATGCTCCCTCCTCCTCCTCTTCCTCCTCCTCTTCCTCCTGGTATGCTCCCTCCTCCTCCTCTTCCTCCTCCTCTTCCTCCTGGTATGCTCCCTCCTCCTCCTCTTCCTCCTCCTCTTCCTCCTGGTATGCTCCCTCCTCCTCCTCTTCCTCCTCCTCTTCCTCCTGGTATGCTCCCTCCTCCTCCTCTTCCTCCTCCTCTTCCTCCTGGTATGCTCCCTCCTCCTCCTCTTCCTCCTCCTCTTCCTCCTGGTATGCTCCCTCCTCCTCCTCTTCCTCCTCCTCTTCCTCCTGGTATGCTCCCTCCTCCTCCTCTTCCTCCTCCTCTTCCTCCTCCTCTTCCTCCTGGTATGCTCCCTCCTCCTCCTCCTCTTCCTCCTCCTCTTCCTCCTGGTATGCTCCCTCCTCCTCCTCTTCCTCCTCCTCTTCCTCCTGGTATGCTCCCTCCTCCTCCTCTTCCTCTTCCTCCTCCTCTTCCTCCTGGTATGCTCCCTCCTCCTCCTCTTCCTCCTCCTCCTCCTCCTCCTCCTCTTCCTCCTGGTATGCTCCCTCCTCCTCCTCTTCCTCCTGGTATGCTCCCTCCTCCTCCTCTTCTTCCTCCTCTTCCTCCTGGTATGCTCCCTCCTCCTCCTCCTCCTCCTCCTCCTCCTCCTGGTATGCTCCCTCTTTCTCCTCCTCCTCCTCCTCCTCCTGGTATGCTCCCTCCTCCTCCTCTTCCTCCTGGTATGCTCCCTCCTCCTCCTCCTCCTCCTCCTGGTATGCTCCCTCTTTCTCCTCCTCCTCCTCCTCCTCCTGGTATGCTCCCTCCTCCTCCTCTTCCTCCTGGTATGCTCCCTCCTCCTCCTCCTCCTCCTCCTGGTATGCTCCCTCTTTCTCCTCCTCCTCCTCCTCCTCCTGGTATGCTCCCTCCTCCTCCTACCCCTATCCTTTTCTTTCTCTTCGTGTTCCTCTCTCTCACCCCTTATATTAGTCCCCTCTACAATTCCCTTTTTCACGTTGTTCGTCTTTAATGCACATCTCCGAAAGATCTGTGATCGCTTTATGAAGCCCGTTCTTGAGGCTTTATGACGGCCTCAGACATGTAAGAATCCCTTTTCTCTGCCGCCGCCGCCTCCGTCTTTTCCGAGGGAAGGAGGGAGGCACAGCGGCGGCAGAGGAAGGAGAGTATGAAGGCACGCAGTCACGCGGAGATACACGCAGAGACGAAGGCTAGCAGACGACTGTGATGCTGTGGCAAAGCGTCCTCACAGACACTTAGAAGCATCCGTCCGTCCGTCTAAAAGAAGTGGCCGAGATGAAAATAACACCAGAAGCAACGCAATTCATAATATACTCATTTTATCCGCGACAAAAGCATTATACGATTAGCCTAATATGTTCCAAAAGAATAACACATGACACACTCTTAAAAGGACAACAAAACCATCTTATAATGCTAGCAACCTACAGCAACATCGCTACTTCACAAAGACTAAAGGTTAGTCCGGATACCTTAGAATAACGCTATGGCAGAGAATGCAACAGGTCGCACGTCTTGCAGTTGGAATGGCGACGTGCAGTATGTAGTTTGACATAGGTGCGTGTAGTGTAAAGGTATCGGATGGCATATCAACGTAGCCTATTAGCACTACATGTGAATGCCGACGCATGAATTTCGTTTTAATAATCGATATAGTTGCAAACATTTTTAGCCTATTGGCGTTTACGTCCTGTAACCTGAACTGTTACCGTAGAATCGTAACTATAGACACGAAAGAAACTTACGATAATACAATTGACATCATTAAAAGAAGCGTGTTAACTTAAATTACTCTTTTCTGTTTTTCCAGCAACACATTCACGTAGTTTTGTCAATTGAGATCTTCGTTGCATTGTCATTGTAGGCTTTGCATTAAGAATTTGAGCGCTTGATAGCTCGAAATTTGTCCTCTGTAAAGGAGAGTTTTTAAAATTTATTTTCTGCTTCACTGGTCCAGTGGTCCTTACAAGTATTGTCAAGTACAGTCGTAGACGCAGCAGTAAAATTGGGGAAAACTTCAATTAGGACGTGCAGCGAAAGTGCAGGAGTGACAAGAACGCAGTGATTGCTGGAGGTTTTCTCAAGAGAATCGACCAGATGGAGGGGGCTCTTCTGTAGCCTTGGGCATGCCGATTGCCAAAGACTGAGAATTGAAGATACATGACTCATCTGCTTAAATAACTTCAGGTTAAACTGCAACAATTGAAACCTCATTCTCTGAAACATACAGAATACCTATAAACAAATTAAATTCAAATCGGCTTGCCCAATGAAGTTAAAGTTAAGGATTGTCATGTACAGATGTTTTTTGGCAAAATTGGTGGCCGATTGGTTCGAGCGACCGGCCTATAACGCACAGAAAGCGCGGGTTCGATCCTCGTCCGAGGAGTTAGGACTACGGGCCTTCAAATATCGTAGCAAATATTTTTGCGGCTCTAATAACAGTACTGTAAGTCGACAGTTTTAAGCGAACGAAAAAGTTACAACAACGCTACAGCTGCCTATTTAGAGGAAATAATTACTAGAATTAGAATGTAACTAAAAGACACATTAACAAGAAGTGTTTAGATAATAATTTTTTATTTTAAAATTCTTGAAATTTGATATCGCCCTTCTTCCAACATCTTTTTCTCAGAAGTGTAGGCCTACACGCCTCGATGGCGCAATTGCAGTTGTACTGCTGAGCAATTGTGCGCGAAGGACTTGCTCAAGGTCAATGAGATGCCGCCAATAGTTAATCCGGCCCTGGTCACTGAGTCACTGGACTTGCTTCACCGGATCCCTCACTCTGTAATAATAAATATTGTGCTTGAACGAATTCTTCTGGTTGAAAGAACTTGAATTGGAAATGTATAGACTTTCGAGCAATGCAAAGCCTCAGCTGCTTTTACCCATTCAGATTGTCATCGGTGAAAATCAAATTCAATTGTTTTGCATTACAATTCGTAGGCCTATAATTGTCTAAAGGAACTCACTACATTAGGCCTACTACTGTTGCATATTCATGCACACCCAGACCATACACCATTATTACCTCTTCCAACTAAAGATGAGCTGATATCTAACAAATATGACTGAAAGTATCCATGGACAAGCAAAGCCTCGACACCGACTGCGTAGGCCCTACATGCATCTCAAAAGGTCTATTCATTGTTCCCTATAATTGCTTACGAAACATCTTAAAAAATAAATCTCTTGTATTAACTGTTCTCTGACCATAAACGTCATTGTAGCCAGGATTTAATTGGACACGAGATCTATAAAAGAGGAAGAGAAGCAAATTGGAAGGAGACGATTGAGGAATGGACAAATGAATACGAAAGAGGAGTTGTAGATATAACAAGAAGCATTGATTGGAATACAGAAAATAATATTGTGATATCGCCCAACACTAGAATGGACTACACCGAATGTCATTGACTAATAGACATATATAAATGTAGAGCGGCTAATGGAGAAAGCGAACATCTCTCAAGAATTCCATTACGGAGAAGTCCCTTACATATGGATCGTCTAGGGAATCGGAGGGTGGCTGTCATGGGTGTGTCAGCTAAAGTCGTTGGCTATGCATTATATACATTCACCATACAACTCTTGCGCAAGACAAAATAGTCAGAGGTCAGACGCCACTATTTATTGACACATATTATATATATATATTATATAAATATTATATATATATTATTTATGTGTGTATTTATTGTCTGTGTATAAATATGAATGAGTAAAACAGAAACATGTTATGCGATGGCAAATCGAATTCTTTCTGCTACGACTGCTAAGAGAACGAGGGAGGGACGGAGGGAGGGAGGGAGAGAGGGAGACAGATAGAGGGAGGGACGGAGGGAGGGACGGAGGGAGGGACGGAGGGAGGGACGGAGATAGAGAGGGACAGAGACAGACAGACAGACAATGTGTGAGAGACAGACAGAGAGGGAGAGAGAGATACAGAGAGAGAGAGAGAGAGAGAGAGAGAGAGATACAGAGAAAAAGAGAGAGAGAGATACAGAGAAAGAGAGAGAGACAGACAAACACACCCATAGATATGCGGACAGACAGACAGAGACGCACATAATAAAGAAAGCTGACATGAAACGGACAGTATGAGAGTCGGGGATTTTGTGATTGAGACGGAGTGTGATCGAATATAGATTGATAGAGTCCACGTGTGGACTATGGAGTAGCGTAGCAAAGATCCCTTGGGAGCGACACTGATCAGGGAAAAGAATAGGAAGACAGACAGGCGAGCATTGGCCTTCATGTAATTTCACAATCACAATAGCAGTTTGTTTTAGCATTTGAGATTATAATTGCTAATGATTTCAGCGCTTAAATATAAGATGGTGACCTTAACTTGGATATCGAGTGTCGCTTCAGAGGTTTGGAGATTATGATTACAATGATCACGATTACGACCATGATGGTAATTGTAATCTATGATAACTATGGTGTTATTGCTGTTGTTGTTGTTGGTGATGATGATGACGACTATGATCACCCTCATTGCCGTGATGCATCACGACGACGATGATGGTGATGACGATGATTATACTGATGATGATATTGAAGACGACGACGACGACGACGAAATGCGGAATTGTCCACAGCTTGGATCGACCTATGTCTGTATTTTGCCTTCCTCGCAGACGATCATGGGTGAACAGCTTGCCCCAGGTCACTACGGAGTGACTTGAGGTGGGTTAGAATCTAAGACCCGTCGGTTGCGAGGCACAGAATATAAGTAAGTAAGTATTTTCTTTATTAAAATTGCCTGCAGGTGCACAGCACGAACATAAAACGGAGCAAAGATCCCTTGGAAGCGACACTGATCAGGGAAAAGACTAGGAAGACAAATAGACGAACATTGGCCTAACTTCACAATCACAATAGCAATTTGTTTTAGCAATAATTGAGACTATGATTGTAAATGATTTCAGCGCTCGTGAATAAGATGGTGATCTTAGCTTGGATATCGAGTGTCGCTTCAGAGGTTGGGAGATTATGATTACGATGATCACGATTACGACTACAATGGTAATTGTAACCTGTTATAAATATGTAATTATGGTGTTATTGTTGTTGTTGCGTTGGTGGTGATGATGATGATGACGACGATCATCACATCATCGTCGTGATGACGACGACGATGATGGTGATGACGATGATTATGCTGATGATATACCGCTACGACACCACTTCCCATTGTGTTTACTTATGATTAAAAGAGTAGATTATATTAATACTATTCAATCGTCTGTGTTTGGATTTATTTGGAATGAAGTCATGGAGAAAGTAAGTTTAGGCCAAATGTTGCATTCATGGTAAAAACGAAGGCTATCTTTCCTGATGCATTTAATAATTATGAAATCTGAGTATCAAAATAATTATTCCTAATGGCGGTCTGATCATGTTACGTTTTACCAACATTAAAATTTGGGTCGTGTCTTGCACTTCAGAGGCCGGGTCTGGTCAGAGATTCTAGCATATAGAACCAGGCGAACAGATGCATTCAGAAAAAAAGGCAGACTACAGTGGTTTTACTCAATATGAGTCTAACCTTTAAGTTTAGAAAATGAATATGACTACAATCCTACATGACAGCAGTACGAAATGGAATTTTTAAAAATTAAATCATGAAAATGGCTTTGTTTATGTAATAGCTTCCATGCATCTAATCATCCATTCACGCATTCATTCATTCATCAATCCATCCATTCACTCATCAATCCATTCATCCATTGATGCATCCATCCATCCATCTACCATCCAACCATCCATCCATCTTTCCGTCCGTCCAACCATCAATCCATCAATCCATCTATCTATCCATCCATCCATCCGACCATCGATCGATCGATCCATCCATCCATCTATCCCTCCATCCATCCATCCAACCATCCATCCACCCATCCATTCAACCATCCATCTATCTATCCATCCATCCATCCATCCAAATATCTCTTCCCATTTTTCAGTATACATGAATCTATTTATTTTTCTATTTATCCATCACTATGCCACTATATATATATATATAGTATATCTATCATCTTCATCATCGTCATAATTCAGTTTCTTACACCAGCCATTTTGGCAACGATGGGTACGAAGAAATAACTCCATTGTCTTCGATCATTTGTCACGTCCATTGCCTGTCTTATAATAGCGAGGCCAAGTGATGCCTATGTCCTCTGTAATATTGTTTGTTTAGCGCAGTAATCATCTGCCTTCGTTTCCTTTTCCATTGAATGGTCGATTCAGTGGTTTGTGCGGAATTTGGTCAACTGGTATTCTCTTTCCATAAGCATAAAATCATCGGAGTCTTCGTTCAAAGAGTTTGTCCACAGTTGTCAGTTTTTGTTGACATTCGTATCCCGACTGTCTTCTTGTTTTCTGTAAATCTATCTGTCCGTCCGTACGTCCATCCGTCGTCCGTCCGTCCGTCTGTCTGTCGGTCTGTCTGTCTGTTCGTCTGTCTGTCTGTCTATCTATCTATCTATCTATCTATCTATCTATCTATCTATCTATCTATCATATGTATCCATTCCTGCGTTCATCAATCAATCAACTTATTTTGCTAGCTATCTCGATGTATGAATTCAAAATACTTGCAATATTTTTCGTTCTAGTTTTCTTTGTCTCTGAGAAGACAAAATATTTGAGAATAAAATTCACAGAAAACCGACCAAAGAAGCGACTCAGCGCAATGTAATGTAACAGAATACTTCTGTAGCGCATCATAAGAGTCTCATCAGAGTCGCTTTCATTCAGCTATCATCAGTCAGCAGAGAGTAGAATGCTCGAGCAAATGCAGCGCAGTCAGCAATAATTATATGGAACTGAGCGAATTTCAGAAGGTAAATTATAGTATTACCATCAGATGGCAGATATGCAACGACGATAGAGAGAACCTGACGCACAATCAGATTCATATTAGCAGTGACGCTGGCTGCTGACTGGTCTATTACACAGTGTGTTTACTGTACTGTAGGCCTATTTGAACGCATGCGCTGCTGGTAATAGTCGTCCTCTGTAATAGCTGACTGCAGTGACGCCCATACACATAGGACCTACTAAATACACAATAGAAGGCGTGTTGGTGATAATGATCGGTGTTTTAGAGAGTAATAAGTTTCGATACTTCTGTACGAATGATGTAGGCTGACTGTGTTTGGCCGACGCTGCTACCCCCGCCCCTGCCGACGTCACACGGGGGTACGATGCCCACGGTGTCGAATACGGTAGCTTCCTCCCATACAAGGCAACGTCTTCGTTGCCATGGAATCAACGCCAGTCCGTCGGGTAGTTTCTCGTCTGTTCTCGAGAGACCGGGTGGTTCCTTGAAATTAGGCACCCCTTGCATGGCATGCAGTGCGTGTGAGGCTGCAGCGAATTACCGAATCGTGATGAAAGTCTCATGAAAGTCCGTCTGACCAATCTGCTATCACCACCGCTCCACAGGAACACACGTCAGCCTTGCATATCTACATGCATGTTCCCAGGCGGAGTCCCGTCGCTATCCTTACAGCCTATAGTTATCATTATTACTATCGTTATTAATATTTTTATTATTATTACTAATATTAGTAGTAGTAACAATCACTGTAACAATAATGACAATGATGCTGATTATAATACTAATATTAATAACACTGCTCAATATATTATATTGATCAGTGTTATCATTATTATTATTATTATCATTATTATTATTATTATTATTATTAATTATTATTATTATTATTATTATGCTATTATTATTATATTATTATTATCAGAGTCTTCAATTTAACTTAATGGTGATGTCGTCCGGTGTAGCCCTGCTCGTTGGACTTCTGAGCAGCGAAAGTTCCATTGAAAGCAACTGCGTTGTAGTGTTGAATAGTCATCGAGATGCGCTGGTAGAGGAAAGTCGTCTCCCTCTGCTCCCCAGTGACAGTGACGGCGCTCAGTTTGTTATTATTACTATTATTATTATTATTATTATTATTATTATTATGTTTTGTCCCGAGGTAGATCTGATCCCTCAGGTGATAATAAGAATTGTCCGGAGACTGAGAAATTGGGTTATCTGGAACGGTTACGTCTCCACCGGAAGAAGAAGCTCAGATGGAAAGAAGAATTTGAGAGATATCCAAAACAATTGTCTCTGAACTATGATACTCACTGGTCCTAACAAGGTTTAATCATGTCCTTACAGTTCTTTATTTACAAAATCTAAGCAAGAAATCTGCTAGTTTTCCTATGAGTTCTTTCACGGTGCATTTCACTAGTTTCTACGACCTGTGACGTCGGAGATGACTTCTCTGGCTGTGAATCTATAATTATGATCTTTTATTACTTGAATCGACGTCGCAATGGAATGAGGGAGATGAGATGAAAGTCTGTACCCCGACGTCAGCGACACTCCACAGCTCAGCTTCTTCTCTCTGGAAACAAAACATCATTTTATTAATTTGTGTGCAGAAGGTTTGAACAGATGATGCCCTCAAACCAAGTGATGATCAGATGAATAACTAGACGAGTATTCCATCAGGACTGTTCCAGACTTAGAAAATAGTTAAAGATAGCTATTGATTCCGTCTGTTTGTTTGTCTGTGTTGTATGTCTGTCCGTCTGTTTGTCTTGTCTGTCTGTCCGTCCGTCTGTCTCTCTCTCGCTCGTAAAGGTAAGCTCGCAATTTATAAAGCGCTAGTCAAAAACAAAGCGCAGGTCTTAAATTAGATGTAGGCCTGTAATATTGTTATAGCGTTAATGTTATTATGACAGTTAACAACGACGTCGTTAGATGGCGGCACATGGTAACAATTGATTACATAGGAGCAGATGAGAAACAGGGTTATTTTATATTCTACTATGCTATAATGACATGTGACTTACTTATAAATTGCATTATATTGCATACTTTCATGTTTCGAAGTAACTTTTCTGTGAATGACCGAATTAAATAGTTATAATACCGTTAGTAAGATTTGTCATTGAGAACTTATTTTAGATGCCCAGACACGCTATAAAAGACCTCTGGATAATATTAAGTCGTTATCGCTTCTCGGCCTTTTGGCTAAGATCAAAGCGTTTACTTGTCAGCTTAATACCTGATACGTACATTAACTACGGTTGCATGACGCCGATGTTACTGGCTCTCGGCCTAGGATGGTGATCAGATAATCCCTGATCCGCTATCCCTGGTTTTGGTACGTTGTTGGCGTTGAGATGATGGGGAGAAGCTACGGTATCCTCCGGCTTCTCACTCTCCCCAGTGGTCCCCACTGAGGGACCAATTCAAAAAAAAAGATAAAACAGCCTAGGTCTACTAGGTTCCGGGCGTGCTGGTTCGTAACATTCCCTTCTGAGGAATCTCTGCAGAGTGGGTCTTCGGCTGTTTGCTAGGGTGCTCAAAGGGAGAAAGGCTAGAAGTTGAATGAAAACTTCCGATCAGCCAAAAAAACACATGTTATTACAAAGCAGAAGCTCTACAGGTAGTGTTAGACCGAAAGGTAGTGCTGTCCAAGTTCAAACACGCGGATCGCATGCGGCCCGTGGGTGGATATTAAGTGGCCCGCTCGGGCTTGCAGAATTAGCAATTTAAAAAATGAAGTAAAGGCAAGTCACTTGCCTATTTTCATACTTGGTTCATCTAACATGATGATAATCATCATTGTCATTATGTCATTATCATCGCTATCCTCAAAAATAATCACCATGAACATCGTCGTCGTAACTAGTTTACTTTGTTACGGGCGGTATATCACCAGTTTGCATCGCTACATCCACATGGTAGGCCTAGAGGTGATCCAATTTCAGACCAAATGTCATGTTCCCCATTAAATTATAACCGCGCTTCGTAGGTTGTTGTAGTGCGATGGTGCATCAGCGCCCCGATTAACGCCCTAGAAACACATTCTTTAGTACTCAGAAATTGGCAAAACAAAATAGGTCATGGCGATGTCCATGACATCAGGATGCCAAATCTGTAAAAAAAATATTGACTTTATCTGCAGAAATAAAAAAAGTTTCTCAATTCCCCGATTTCCGGGGTTTTCGGTTTCCGGATTCCCATTTCCCTGATTGACCAATTAACAGCGGGGGAACTTTAGAGGTCTAGCAGCTGGGTCTGTGGTCGTCGATTGAGTGGTCAGTTAATGTGACTGTTATGGAACAATGAATTATTGGAACAGTGCCTCTCTTTTAATGGGCGCACTATTTGAGGTGAAGATTTAGTCCATTTACATTTCAATATTAATATGGGTCGCAAAGAACAGACCTACACATACAGACACAAACACCTATTGAAAGAGAGGCACTGTTCCAATCTAATTTCATTGTTCCATAACAGTCACATTAACTGAAATTTCAAACGCCCGGTAAACGTTTCCAAATTGATATAGTCACCATTAACTTGATAGGTCATACATGTCACTTATCTGTTAGTACGTCCCTATATAATTGACTCGAGGCATACGTGTACATGTATGCACGTATCGAAATTTTCGCTTGATGATGAGTGACTGCTATTATACTTGTATCTAGACTTGATCCATTTACCAAATGACGTTTTAGCTTTCACGTCACACATGCGTGTGCAAGAAGCCTCCCCTCTGCTGTGAGTGACGCTTGTTATTTCCGAATTGGGAAATCCCAAAACAGCAACTGCATCAGCAGCAGCAGTAGCCGTCGTCTCACCAGCCTCTGCAGCCGGGGAAGCCGTGCATTGACGGCATTCAACAGGTGCCAGCGCCACCAAAGACCTTGGCTCATTGGCGAGTGACCGCATGCTGAGTAATTGCTCGACGATCCGTGTCTCTCATTGGCGCCTGAAGTCGTCTCGATTAGGCTGAAGAGTACGTGCAGCGTATGATATGGCATCGGATTTCACGCTTCTGAATAACAATGGCCTCAGCAAATCTAATAAACGCCACTGCCGACCACCGCTAACAGTGATAAGCCTACTGATATATAGGCCTACTATATATATTTATATATATATATATATATAAATGATACTATAATAAATAAATAATTATATATAGCATTATTATGTTCATATATAAATATATTAACCTTGTATAATATGATACGACTATATATATATAACATTTGTTCGTTGTGTATATTTATAACAGTTCAAGTGTGAGTTGCATGAGTGTTGCTGTGTCTGTTGAGTCACTTCTGAACGATCGCTAAGAATGCCATTCGGTTTGTTTCGCTTCGTCAGAGTAGGTGGAAGTCTGCCATTTAATAGTTGTTGTGGATCATGGAATTGCAATAAAGGAAATGGCGATCAACAGAGGAAAACCATCACACAGATGTTCAATCAGACAAACAGACGGACAACAGGTGTATAGGCCTATATACATGGGGGTTCCCGGACAATTTGGCGCCGGACAATTTGGCGCCGGACAATTCGGCGACGGACAATCCGGCGTGCGGACAATTTGGCGCCAAATGAGTTTGTAAGTGTATGTAGGCCAGATTTCGGTATGTAGCAATTGGCAGTTTTAAAATATTGAGAATGGGAGCGAATTAGTATTCTCCATATTATCGAGCACATGTCTGGTTATTAATAGAGACTGGTGAAGACAACGGCCCTAAAATACTGACTTTGAGTAATTGCGATTAAAGAGTACAGTAACATTAAGACATGGATTTATCAACTTCTACTGCCGTCAGTAAATACTATGTGAGTCAGAAACCGAAATCGATATAATTTGTAATATTCTTTAGTTTTCTCTACAGTGGAGAACTACTCTAGTTAGAAGGTAACACGGTCACTATTTGTTGACTATGACTCTACAATAACCAACCATGTGCTAAATAATACGGAGAATATTATTTCGCCTCTTCTGAATATTTTTAAAATGTCAGTTACTACAAACCGATATCTGGTCTAAATACACTGACAAACTCATCCGGCACCGAATTGTCCGTCGCCGAATTGTCCGGTCACCATACATGGGCGCCCGCAGGATTGTTTGTAGGGGGGGGGGGGTCAGCCATGGCAGGGAGAATTTGTTGCGTTGCAGCCAGAACGAAGTCATACTTATGTGCTCATTATTATACACTATATTGTCTATACACACAAAAAGTTTCATATTACATCTCTTTCTCTCTCTCTCTCTCTCTCTCTCTCTCTCTCTATATATATATATATATATATATATATACATGGTGACCCGATAAAAGTGAGAACGTCTTGGACAATGTAATGCAACTAGAACTTAAAACTGTAATTTTGATGCAGTAATCCAAGCGCAAACGACAGCGCTTATTATATGTATGTATGTATATATATATATACACTAGGGCTGTACCGAATATTCGCTTCGTATTCAATTAGCTATTCGGTATTCGGCTGAATAGAGCCTACTGGCGGTCGGACCGAAAAAAGAATAGTGGTCACGTGACATCTGTTTCTGCACATGCGGAGACAGCAATATCGAGTGGATTGAAGCAACTCTTCACTGTCTGGACCACGATATCGCCGTGTCACTTCTAAGTTTATAGTTAAATTAGTTCCATTCCTATAATTTAAAGTTAAACAGACTGGCAGAAGAAATTACACGTAGTAACTGTTTACGTTTAGTTTAGGCATATGTGTTAAATTTAGACCTACTGAATTAAAACTTTTGTTTACCATTAAAATGTTTTAATTTGTCGGTAGACCTATTGTATATACCGTTCGTATTCGGCCGACTAGTTGATCCAATTATTCGTATTCGGCCGACTAGTTGATCCAATTATTCGTATTCGGCCGACTAGTGAAAATCATCTATTTGGTATAGCATTATGATAATAATGTCACATGATCTCCACT
Organism: Bimastos eiseni; assembly: GCA_959347315.1. Classification (NCBI taxonomy): domain Eukaryota; kingdom Metazoa; phylum Annelida; class Clitellata; order Crassiclitellata; family Lumbricidae; genus Bimastos; species Bimastos eiseni. Next base: position 28,714,825 of record OY365808.1, on the reverse strand, counting down.
AATGGATGTCGGCCAACCGATTTAACGCCTCTAAGACCCAACTGATCTGGTTTGGAATAAAACAACAGCTCCTTAAACTCAATCTCCCACTTCTCACGTCGATGTACCCTGATGTCACATTTGCATCCGGTGTCCGTTACTTAGGTGTCACCTTTGATAGCACCCTGTCCTTCTCCGAGCACCTCTTGGAGTTGACGCGCTCATGATACTATCACCTGAGGCAGGCATCTGAGAGCCATCAGAAGATTCGTATCCTCTCCTGTATTCACAACAATAGTCCATGCCTTCATCTGTTGTCGCATTGACTGCTGCAATTCACTATTTGCTGGGCTCCCCAAGGCACTCTGATCCTCCCTGCAGTCTGTTATGAACTCTGCAGCCAGACTCATTGCTCGTCTCCCTCGCTACTCCCACATTTCTACCTACATGACCGACGTCCTACACTGGGCTTCCAACTCCATCTCGCATCCAGTACGAGGTACTCCTCTTTCTCCTTAGAATTCAACAGGGTAAAGCTCCTAAATATCTCTGCGGTTTAATGAGAAAACTTCTGTCTGCTGTCTCCTCCGTCCTCTCCGCGGTCTGCGCAGGGCCGTTTTAAGGTCGTCGTAGGCCCTGTAGCCTTGCACAAAACATTAAACGTGTAAACCTAAACACACACACTCACATTATTTTTTTAAGTCGTGAATGGTTTGTATGCAGACTGAATTTTCTTGTGGTTGATTAATGTATAACTTTGTGAGAAGAACGTTTTATTACATTGACTACATACATGTTTTCTACACTGGGAATTACTTAGTGCTGCTTCACGTTCGACGGTTCGAAAAACAAAAAGAAATATCTCTTTTTTCTATTTTTTTATTTTAAAAAAATGTCTAAAAAATGTCGTAGTCCCTGATAACTTTGTGGGCCCTAGGCACTGTGCCTACTGAATAAGGTGGCCCTGGGTCTGTGGATCGACTTGATCTTTTTGTTCCACGGACAAGGACTGCTATAACTCAACACCGCGCATTTTCCATTGTGGGTCTTCTATGTAGAATGACATACCCCCATTATCCGTAGCAAGCTTTTAATCGGGCACCCACCGTCATCCATTCGCTGCCTGAAAATTTCCTATTTCCTCGGGACTGTACGCCATGCTGAGAGCGCTTCTGAATAGCTAGTACTGGAAGAAGCGGTATATGAATATTCAGATACGATACGATAAGTCTGCCATCCGGCTCGATACATTTCCCTTGGCACACCATTATGTATCACCGATTAAGTATGGGGTTTCCCACTCCCTCCAACACAGAAACATATCAACGGATTTTGACAAATGCCATTATAGGTCGCTCAGGCTGCATCTGGGTGAGTCAATGAAGAACTCGAAAGCCACAACCGCCCCAGAACAAAATGCATTAGCCACAACCACCCCAGAACAAAATGCCTTAGCCACAACAAACCCAGAACAAAATGCATTAGCCACAACCATCCCAGAACAAAATGCATTAGCCACAACCACCCCAGAACAAAATGCATTAGCCACAACCACCCCAGAACAAAATGCATTAGCCACAACCACCCCAGAACAAAATGTATTAGCCACAACCACCTCAGAATAAAGTACATTAGCCACAACCACCCCAGAACAAAATGCAACACGGGCGTTGCCCGTAATTGCCCGGTCGAGTGCTGCTGTCTACCATAATGCAGTAAAAATAAGTAAGTCAGTGAGTTTTCCTGAGGGGGTCACGCGACCCTTCTTGACCTATGCTGCGGGTGCCCATGCCTATATAACATATTATGTGCCAGTTCAGACGTGTGTAAAACTGTATGCATATTACCAAATCTTTTCGGACTCTATATTGTGACGTCGTTATTGTGACGTATTATACGTCGTTGTCCACGTGCTCGTGACGGTTACGTGCTCATGACAGCCATGTGCACAGTATTATAGCTTCAGGCGTCATAAAAAAAGTTGAAATCCGCGCGTTCAAAAATATGTTATTTCCATAAAGCACAAAAAGAAATGTTTTTATGGTGGTAAAATGGACAATTCGTCGATAACAGTTTCTGTTCATTAATTGCCAAATATTGCGAGACAGAGAGGTGTAGTAGGCTACGATATAGGCTTCGAAACTGTGAAACGGGGATTTGATTGCAGCAATTAGCACCTTAGGGTTGACGATACTAGTGAGAGGCTGCATGGTGCGACGTGTAATGCTGAAGAAAAGGCTTAATATATATATATATTAAGTGTCAACATGTAGACGACATCTTGGCTTGCAGTTATGCATAGGCCTATTGTAGTTGTAATTTATAGTTGGCAATTTCTATAGCACCTGTGTATAATACACAGGGCATCGACCGATGGCACTTCCAAACCATTCGTAAGCCTAATCGATATCCAGAAGTTCAATACATACCATTGCAAGACAAATATATATGTAGACTAAACACAAAACATTAACGATCGGGTCAAGTGCCCTATCCCGCCCCTTCTGAGAAACCCCTCTCATGAGATAAGCTGGAAATACGTTTCTGGTATCCCTTCCTCCGTCAGTTTCGTCCACCACTCAGACTGTCCACTTAAAATCTAAGTATGACCCCTCTTCATGATTTCCCACAATCCACTAATCCGCCTTACGATCTCTCTTGCCCTACACGATAACCAGTCTTGCATATCCTGCTGCCTCCTTTTCTCTCTTGTATTCTTGCGGCGACCGAACTTTGCTCTTCATTTGAGATCCCTAGACACCCGTAGCTCTTACGCGACGCAGCTCTCGTGAATAAACTGATGCCCCGCGCTTGGCTTTTAAGTAACGCATTAGAATTTACGATAACGATTATAATAATGCTCACCAGATGGAAGGCAGGCATCCGGTGAAGAGACGAGATAAAAGGAGTCGGATTGCCACAGGAATAAATGGAACAAGCGAAAGACACTGCAGTGATACTAGGACATATGAACGACATCAGACACACTGACACACACCGGGATTTAGTATACGAACGGGTACATGTACACAACATAGGCAGACAAATGGACGGGAATTTGGGCGAACAAATCTTGGGTCTTTGGTAGGGGTCCGTACGTATATTATGCTTCAATTGTCATTCTTCTCTTTTTCTTGTGCATCTATTGTAGCTCATCGGTACATTAACCCCGTCGGCACATTCACGCCAGGACATTCACCCCGGACATACACCCCGCGGACATTCACCCCCGGACATTCACCCCAGACACTCACCCCGGACATTCACCTCGCGGACATTCACCCCCTGACATTCACCCCGGACATTCACCCCCGGACATTCACCCCGGACACTCACCCCGGACATTCACCTCGCGGACATTCACCCCCTGACATTCACCCCGGACATTCACCCCCGGACATTCACCTCCGAATGTTCGCTCCCCTACTAGTACAATGTCCCGAGAGTGAATGTCCAATCCCCAGCTCATCGCTGCATGCTTTCTTCGTATAGCATTTTCTGTGGGCAGAGTTCGCTAATGATAATATTTTATTTTTGTTTCAAAATTTAGTCCTTCTACGCGCAAAAAAACCGTTTACAAATCGTTGCAATCTTTACAAATATGATGCGAAGCTGGGATGTGCAACGATGGCTCCATACAAATCCACTCAATCAAGCTTCAAATCGAAAAACTAACAAGTGGTCTGCATGAAGGCTCTCGGCATCTATTTATATATATATAATTTCCAGGAATTGGTCATGTAAAAATAGTGCATTGTAAATTACAGGCAACAGTTTTGCAATTCAAAACTTACAAACTGACCATAGGCCTACTGACGCCAGATTTAGACAAAAAACGAAATTCAGACCATTTACTTCTCTTTATCGTCATAAGATCTCCAAACTGCTGAGCATAATCGCAGGTATAAGAAACTGCACCTCCTTCTCCTCCTCCTCTTCATCAGGCACCAGCGACTGCAGGTGAAAATAAACCGGCATTTGGACAATAATATCACCTACGCCGAGTGTAGTACAAAGAGCAGCATTGGAAAAAAGCATAATTTCATTTAATCCAGTTATATTAGGATTGATTTTGACCGACAGATTATAGGCTCTCTAATACTCAAATTGTATCTCTTCTCTGTCACCTATTAACGTAAATAGGTAAATAATTACTCATTCAAAGCGGCTGTATGTATCAAAAATATGCCCTCGTTACAGCATACATGCGTGATGTCCTGCACTGGCTTCCTGTCTCGCAGCGCATCAGCTGCAGGATAGCATCGCTTGTTTGGCGGTGCCTTGTTGGTAGCGCTCCGTCCTATTTAAGTAGTCTCTTTTTCCGATTTCTGATATATCCTATCGTAGGGACCTCCGCTCCTCGTATAGGGGCGGGGCTATTGGTACCGTGAACTCGATCTTCTCGGTTTTGTGTCCCTCAATTTGGAATGGGCGAACGCTAGCGCTGCGCATGCTCCCTAGGAACAGTCTGCCAGCCTTCTCAAGTCTTTTTTTGGCCCAGCCTGGCTGAGAGCGCATCTGAGTAGGTTTGTTGAAGGGGCGCTATAAATATTTTTTAGAATAAATGAATGAATATAGGCCTTACATAGCGCCCCTTAGAGATACCCACTTAAGAGGCGCTTCCAGTCCAAGCAAATCCGGCGTTAAATAATTATAACAGTTCTCATCATCTCATGTGTTTTTTAACGTAATGCCTTAACGACGAATCCTACATGCATGCCTACTGCATGGTTTCCTAGTCACTTTTAGGGGAACGGACAATTGCCCTCGGACAATTCCCTCCCCAGACTAGGACAATTGCCCCACCTGGGTTAGACCGTAAGCTCACCCAAAGTTATAACACGCACACACCAGAAACAAGATGTTATAGGATGATAACCCGAACGCGTGTCACTTTAGCTCATAATAAATTTTCATAAGCGATTACTTTTAACGGCAGATGATAAAAAGGGTCACTGATTGTATTAAGTATTAATGCATCTAACAAGAGAAAGAAAAATTCTTAAGTTAACTTGTCCTTTGACATAATGTCCATATTTGTTGGATACATTATTAAACTGACCCCAACGAATCAATACAATTGCTTGCTGATTATTGTATCGCTTAATTTGTCTCCTACGTGGCATAATAATTTGTTGCTTAAGTTTCCTGTTTCAAGAGAAGCTGAATTGATTTTAAAAGATCGTGCTTTAATAGAAGTTGGACTGAAGGCATATATTTTTACTAATTAATATGAGTAAATAAGCAACTTATCATCATCATCCGTTAATACTGTACATGTAAGTTGTAATCATGTTGTGGTCTTTGTCATTTTAAAATTAAACCTATATTATTATAATATTTTTTATTAAGTTGGATTGAGAATAAATATATTTTGCTTTCAACTTTTACATAGGGGGAAATTATCCGGGAGCAAATGTCCTACGCAAAAACGGGGAGGGGCAGTTGTCGGGAACTGTCTTACAGTCCACTTTTAGTAGACGCACGTTGCTAAATGGTTAAAGATTATATAGGCGAGTCCTTAGTTAAATGAAAAGCAGATCTGAATGAAGGTTGTTTCATGCGGTCGACCCAACCACTGAAAAGAAACGAAATTACATCTTGAACAAGCACCAAGGGAACATCAAGTTCAACCTGCGATGCGTAACGAAGAACTCCATGGCCAGCCAAACCTGAGATGGTCGACAGAGCTCCAACCACGGGCGGAGACTTAGGGAGGACAGCGGGGTACGATTCCCCAAAATTTGGAGTGCGGGGGATGGAGTAGCTTATATCCCCGCAAATTTCAGACGATTGAACGTGTGCTTACTGTTATATTTCCTATGTCTGAGACTGGTTTCAGGAAACTAGAAGTTTTACAGATAGGGTAAAGTAAAATTAAATTAGTAACGGGTGATTGTGCGCTCAAGTGGGGAATACATGCTTAATCCCAAGGTTGACCGATATGACTCACAGCAGGTCACCTTATACCCTAAACAAAGACAGGCAGCAAACACAGACCCCGGCTGGTATGCACCCTGGGTGGTGCGGCTGATGCCGATGCTGCAACCAACTGTTGCCGCTTCAGGCCAACCATGAAAAGGTCAGAGTTCACGATATTGGCCAGGCCCCAAGGACAGTACTGAGTGGGTGCAGTAACCTCCAGTCGTCAGAACGGGACTCTACCAGTTTGCTGATCAGAAAAAAGAAAAGCTGCAAGTGTCAGTCCATCCGATTTTTAAGAAGAAAGCTATTGTCGGAGACTCCTACCGCACATCGCCGCTATATACATGGATGGTATGAATCTGTGATTATATGAGGAAGCGCGATCCCTGACAATAGAGATACTCATAGACGGCCTAATAGTTTGAATGATAAAACCCTTCAACAAAATTAAAAATAATTGGGAGGAGAGAAATCGCACGGTTCTTTGACAACTGCTACGAGTTAGGCTTAAAGTCTAGGAATAAGAACTGGTTGTTATATGTTATATTATTATATACTGGTTGTTATATAGTACGATGCCTATTTTCTTTTAATAATGATAAGAATAATATCTCAGATTTCTCTGTGCAGAATTGGTCAGTGGTGTCACTAGGGGAGCGGGGGCGGACAGCACCGGGTGGGAGCGGGGGCGGACAGCACCGGGTGGGAGCGGGGGCGGACAGCACCGGGTGGGAGCGGGGGCGGACAGCACCGGGTGGGAGCGGGGGCGGACAGCACCGGGTGAAGCCATCAGAGGGGCGACACCAAAATAACACGATGACTGTCTAAAAAGCGTATGTGCAGAATTTCAGCAAAATTTAATGATTTTAAATTTAAAAACCAGGTAAAAAAAATATTGTCTTACATGTCTATGATCAAAGATGTCAAGACAAGACATGTTCGGAGGCAAATGCTCCAATTTCAGGTAGGGGGATATTTTTGAGTCTTAGGGGGACATCTTCAAGTCTCTAACAAACTTTTAAATTATTGTAACAATGTAACTAATTATAACGTATTTATTTAAATAAATAAATTATAAATTAATGTTACTCACAGCTTCAGATTATGAAACAAGTTAGTAATCTGGTACTAGGTCTACTACAAAGAACCAGCAATTGGTTACATATCCACTTTAAGTTGTTTATTTTCTTGTTTTTGGTTCCTGTTGCCATCTGCTGTTGCAAAGATTGCTAACTTTTCATCTAAAAAATCGTTAGCTACATGTTTGCAAAATGAGTGTAGGACATTTGCCCCCTCTCCCGAACATCTGACCATGGGACGATTTCTCCCATGTAAATGTTGAATGGAAACTATATTTATCATCAATCCAACACAAAAATAATGATACTAAAAATAGTAATACTAATACTAATAATGATAATAAGTTAATAATAATAATAATAATAATAATAATGATAATGATAATAATAATAATAATAATAATTTAGTTTAATTTCACACTGAGAGACTGTGGCATGATTACAAGTACAGTATGAATTTGCGATGATATGTTATTGGCAGTGTTTGAACTTCTATTGAACTTCTATTAAATTAAGCAAAATATATTTGCGTCAATCAAACTTCTTTTTAAGACCACAAATTATTTTTAATCGATACAGCTTCACTTTAAACTAGTAGACAAAGCGAGGTAACAATTACCAAGCAATTGTATTGTATTTAAGTATTTATAAAGCGCCTCCAGTAGGGTGATCCATTCAGAAGCGTTGCCAGTGCGCAAGGTCCGGCAAGAAGAAGTAGGTTTTGAGAAATGCAAAGAGGATAAGAGATAGAATTTTAGAACGAGCAGATGGAGAAAGCGCATTTCACAGACAGGGACCGATTGAAGTAAAATATCTAGACTGAACCTCTGCTGTTGTAGTTTGGGAATTGAACTTTTTACGACCTGTCCACAACCCAAATTTTGTCGATCTGTACCCCCCTCCCCAAACTCAGAGCCAAGTCTCCGCCTATGGCTCCAACAACTAACCCAGAAAATTGCTTAACTGGGACCGACAGGCACAGACCGAATCCCTTAATTCAATACGCTGTTAATGAATAGCCAATGAAACACGTCACGCATAGAAAATGCGAGACGTGATGAAATTTTGAAATACCGCCAATAAACCCATCTACGGTATGCACATCAGACGCTCCAACTTCCCAATGCGTTGCAAGGGGAGTTCTAAGTGGAAGCAGCGTACAGACAGAAGGTAAAATCGACGAAGAGCACAGAATGCATACAGAGGCGGACTGGACAAAAGCTGCAGACCGGGCAATTTGCTATCTTGGCGGGCCATTGAGGTTATAGGGCCATTGAGGTTATAGGTCCGTCGACGTGCTGTGAGATTTGAGTGTATACGACGTCTGTCCCCCCCCCCCAGAAATTTCCCTACATACCCGAACACAAGCCCCCTATGCAAAGGTTGAATGCAAAATATTTATCATAGATCCAACTTAAAAATAATAATAATTATTATAATTAGTTTAATTTCAAACTGAAAAACCGCAAAATATGGTTACAAATTAGTATAAATGAATGTAGGCCTACATCTAACAAACTCAATGACACAACTTTAAATGAATGATGCCAAGATATTCATTTTGCTTCTAGCCTATTATGAAACATATTTTATGTCTATCCAATTTCTAGTTAAGCATAAACTATTTTTCATCCATGCAGCCTCTCTTTACAAAAGAAACCAAGCAACTGATCATCACATCATTTAATTATGAGACAAAGCGAGACAACAATCTACGTAGGCCTAATTGTGTTGATTCATTGGTGTCAATTTAATACTTTGTCGAAGAAATCAACTATTTTTCAAAAGACAAGTCAGCTTATGAATCCTGTCTCCTGTAAAATGCATAAAATAATAGGTTACTAATTACACTCAATGGCACGTATTATCCTGCCGTTGTTTATGAGCTGATGTGACACGTATTTTCACAATAACATCTTGTTTTGGTTTGTAGGCCTACGTATTAGGCTTTTGTGCGAGCTTATGGTTTAACCGGGGCCCTAACCGGAGGGGGCTTTTGTCCTAGTCTGGGAGCTTTTGTCCAATTGTTCGTTCCCGCAACGGGTAGGCCTAGATGCTAACTTTTAGAGAAAACTTTGATAAAAAGTGTGACGTAAAGGTTAATTCCTTCCTAACTGCAAGAAACTAAGTTAGGCCTATGCAACGATTAAGATAGGCCTGCATGTATAGCATATATTACAAAATGCAATTTCATCAAATAAATAAATAAATAATAAAATGTGGGAAAATATAAACGAATAACAACTGACTACAACTGAAATTCTAATACATTATATAAATTCTTTTTAAAAGTTCGAGCTTTTTCGCAACTTCATCAGGCCTAATCTCTTAAGGGTTTAAATGACATGATCGCGTCTTTTTCTCACGACAAAGGCGTAAATGCGTCCGAATAAATTATAATCTTGAGTTAATGAGTTTCTTAGACGGTTATTTTTATTTTTTAATTGTACAACTTCGCTCGCCTGCACCTAGCGTAGACAAGGTGGACAATAAGAGAAGAAATTTCTAAGCCAAAAAGATTGCACAATAAGCATAATGCATTAATTACACGTATAAATATATACTTACATAAATATAATGAATCTATTTCTATACAAACACACCCGGCTTGACGTCGACAGCTATAGGGTCCAGCGCTAGGCTGCCCGGCTGATGGGTCGCATTGGACGAATCTCGGGGTTCATGTAAACATGCGGGATGTTCTCCGCTAAAGATAACATACACGCAGCGCCTTGCCTGCACGGCCGTGTAGCCTACGTAGGCTATTATTATGTGCTTGAAGTGATCATAGCCAGACTCTAAATAATTCCCTGTATCAGCATGTGTGTGAACTTATAATGAAAAAAATATTTTATCAACTTGATTTTATCAACTGGTACACTCGGTGTACCAGTCCGCTTCTGAATGCTGTGTCCGGAAATAAAAAAAGGGACCTCCTAATGATAATACAAAAATAAATACTAAATATACGTCGATTTTTTAAGTTTCAAAACCGTTTAAGACCTGATACATTTATCTATTACTGCATAATAATATGATAGTTCCTGTCATTTAGTAGTAACCTCAGAACGACGTCATTTGCATCAAATTTCATATACTAAGGACGGCCTAAGATTCAGCGCCAGAAGCTTCAACACTAAAAATTTCATCGATAAACCGCCATAAAATCAGTTAGAAATTTTTTTCGAATAATATTACAAGGTAATACTACAATACTACAAGGTGTGTTCAAAGTGTCCGCCTTTCAACTTAACACAAGTTTAACGCCGCGTGCGTCATTGGCCAATAAAAGCATCAATGACCATTGACCATGTATACATGCAGCTTATCAAATCCCTCCAAGGCATTAATTATGTAATTTGAAGACGTCACTATGACGTACTTTATTAGACGGGACGTTCATAAACTACAAATTTGTGGAAAAATATGTCAGGATTAAACCGGTTTTCGAATTTTAGAAATCGACGAATATTTACTATTTATTTTCATGTTATCATTTAGAGGGTCCCTTTATTTCCGGACACAGTGTATTGATATAATTATATTGAACACAACATGGGTGCCGCAGGATTTTTTTTAAGGGTGGGTCAGTCACGGCAGGGAGAATTTGTTGCGTTGCAGGCTGCAGCCAAAGCAACGTCATATTTATATGCACATGTGCAATAATATAAATAAGAGATTGGAATGGAACCGCTCGTTACTTTTGCATCACCGTAGGAACAGTTTTGCGGCTGAATAGTAGGCCTAAGTAAAACACGCGCGATGGAATCGCAGTTATTGTTCTCTTTCCAAACATTTTGCCAATTGCATCCCTAACCTACTCCCGCTAGATTTCAGCTCGTCAGCCATTTAGAAAGGTTGCTTTGCTGCTGCGGCAGCCACTGATAGATCAAATGCCGTAGATTCGGCTATGAACGCAGTTATTCAGTATTCAATAACGAATCCACGCGCTGGAATCAGTGTGTCAAGGCATCATGCTTGTACACAGTTTCGAGTCATTACGTCACTTTAAAATCGAATGCTTATGTCCGATTCGCTTTCGAATCGAAAATCAAAGCTTCACAGGTCCGTAAGACAACCATATTTTCACAACTGTAATAAGCAACCTAGCAATCTGGAACATGAGATCCGTTGCCTCTCTGCTTGCATTTGAAACAAAACTGGTTTTGAGGTGCTAGAACGAGATCGCTTCTCAAGGTTCTCATGAGTTTCTTAAAATGTCTATATACTTGAAGGAACTAAAATCACATTAATAACGAACTTAATGACGTCACATGTTAGCAGCAACGCCAGCAAGTAGAAAATACGAGAGTCATTGACATTTCGTTGCGCATCAGTCTGCTTAACATTGGATTTAAAGACCTACCGGTACTTAATTGACTATTTTTAAACATTGTACATCATCTTCCGGTTCACCTGTTCTTATTTCTGAAAATTTTATATGGGACGGATGCACCGCTCACGTTATCGGGCTATCCGAGACTTTACAAGCTTGAATGAACCAGCAAGGAGGGAGGGAGAGAGAACAGAATGAGAGGATAGAGACGGACACAGACGACCTAGAATGACGTTCAGCAACAAACAGAGACATACAAGCAGAAGAAGAGAAAGAGGGAGGAATAGATAGGTACAACATTGGCTAAAGAACAGAGGATATGCGACAAGAAAGAGACCAGACTATGTGGTTGAATGAGATAGAGGACGAGAACACAAAGAGTGGCAGCCAGATAAAGAGCGCATGATACACTGAGACACACAATATATATATATATATAAGACTTTCTGTGTGTCCCTCTGTCCGACGATGCATTTCCACAGTTTTACAGCTATTGACTCGAAACCTTCGCCGTTGGTTCGAGGAACACCTGGGACACGCAGTAGAGGGATTTTAGAACTCCATGGCCAAAAACCTACGGCGCACCTCTCACACACGCATAAAAGCAAAGTTTCCGTTTAATTCGCTAGGATCGTGTCGCCTGCGACATATCGTACACGTACCAGGTAGGCCAATGCAGTATCGTTTGCACAGTTGGTCATGTGGGTATGTACTATAAACACTATTTATTTACATGTATATCTAGACTATGTGTAGGCTTATGTGTCTGTCTCACCCGTTAGGCATTTTTACACTTTTACAGCTATTCACTCGAAACCTTCGCCGTTCGCTCGAGGAACACCTCGGACACCCAGTAGAGGGGCGGCTGTCGTCTTCCTCCTCGCCAGCGCCAAAAACCTGTCTATACCCGGGCACCGGGTGCCCCAGCTAGTATATAAATATGATATATATATACATAATATATATATGTATACATTATGTATATATATATATGTGTGTGTGTGTGTGTGTGTGTGTGAGTGTGTAATATAGAAGGCTTATTAGATCCAGGATTCCAGGTACATGTCTTGTTGAAGGAAAAGCCCCGTGAGGACGTCCATCGACCACTGGCTGGTATATCCATCACGGTTATACCTGAACGCTTTGTTGCTCTTCTGACTCCGTAAATGCTTTGAAGAGAGGACCGAGGGAAAAGGAGATACTTCACCCACAGCCTGTGGCTCACGACCCCTTTCATCCATGGGTCGTGTTTCTCTGTCGTATACTGCATAGACCTATTGCCATCCAGTTCTATTCATTTGGGTGTTGTATTCAGCAACATAATGGCGAAGATGAAGAGGAGGAAGCACATTATCTGCATCCATATGTCATTAGAAGCATCGTTATTCTCCGGTGGACAACACAGGCCATAAATATTGATTGTCTAGTCAACGTTATTACCGAATGTTACTTCAGCAGAATGACAGATTGGTCTATTCACTCGACGTTCAGAGTAATACGGAACCAGGTGCCTAGGCCTATTAGGCAAACCGAAATAAATATCAATTTTAGTAGACATATAAACATTAATTTAAATACAGGAATTGACAACAATTCTTCGTTGTAAAGACGTCTTCGTTCCGTAAGAAGATGCAACGCTTGTCCTGCAGACAGCGTATAAACATCGTTGGCTTCTCTTCTTACATGCAAATACGAATCAACTCCAAGACCAGGTCGACTGCTAAGAACTAACTAGGCTTAATGTTACTGCGTCGAAAGGAAGAATGGGATAACCTAATAGTATATCATCTCATAATATCCATCCCTTTCGTACTGACTGACTCATCTGAATATTTTAGGAGAGGGAAGCTTGGATATTGAATGACAGAAGATTATATCGACTTCATGTGAATAGATGTAAAACGCACATTGCAATGTATAGGCCTGCGTGGACGATGTTGTCGACTAGGATTAGGCCTATAGGCCTATACCGCGCCGAGATCATGTCAGCCATCTAGCCAAGTAGGCTACAATCTGATGGTCGTGTTGCCTTTGTATAATTTTATAGGCATCTAGTTGACATAACATATCTGGGCACTTAGTCCATTGATAATGGGGCGCAGAATGATGCAATAACTGCAGCAACAGCAGCCTGTAATTCTGATGACCGCGACAAAACTGATTCTGTTAGTTATAGGGTAGAGCTACAGTGTAGATGACCTTGTATTATGAATTGTTGCTGAAATTAGGAAAAGGGGTAGCGATAGACAAAGGACAGGCAAAGGATAGGCAACGGACAGGCAAAGGACAGGCAAAGGATAGGCAACGGACAGGCAAAGGATAGGCAACGGACAGGCAAAGGACAGGCGTAGGACAGGCAAAGGACAGGCAAAGGACAGGCAAAGGATAGGCAACGGACAGGCAAAGGATAGGCAACGGACAGGCAAAGGACAGGCGTAGGACAGGCAAAGGACAGACAACGGACAGGCAAAGGACAGGCGTAGGACAGGCAAAGGACAGACAACGGACAGGCAAAGGACAGGCGAAGGACAGGCAAAGGACAGGCAAAGGATAGGCAACGGACAGGCAAAGGACAGGCAAAGGATAGGCAACGGACAGGCAAAGGATAGGCAACGGACAGGCAAAGGACAGGCGTAGGACAGGCAAAGGACAGACAACGGACAGGCAAAGGACAGGCGTAGGACAGGCAAAGGACAGACAACGGACAGGCAAAGGACAGGCGAAGGACAGGCAAAGGACAGGCAAAGGATAGGCAAAGGACAGGCGAAGGACAGGCAAAGGACAGGCAACGGACAGGCAAAGGACAGGCGTAGGACAGGCAAAGGACAGACAACGGACAGGCAAAGGACAGGCGTAGGACAGGCAAAGGACAGACAACGGACAGGCAAAGGACAGGCGAAGGACAGGCAAAGGACAGGCAAAGGATAGGCAAAGGACAGGCGAAGGACAGGCAACGGACAGGCAAAGGACAGGCGTAGGACAGGCAAAGGACAGACAAAGAACAGGCGAAGGACAGGCAAAGGACAGGCAAAGGATAGGCAACGGAGAGGCAAAGGACAGGCGAAGGACAGGCAAAGGACAGGCGAAGGACAGGCAAAGGACAGGCAAAGGATAGACAACGGACAGGCAAAGGACAGGCGAAGGACAGGCAAAGGACAGGCAAAGGACAGGCAAAGGATAGGCAACGGAGAGGCAAAGGACAGGCGAAGGACAGGCAAAGGATAGGCAACAGAGAGGCAAAGGACAGGCGAAGGACAGGCAAAGGACAGGCGAAGGACAGGCAAAGAGAGGTTTACAAAGAGAAACAAAAGAGAGAGACTGAGAAACTCCTGTCACAGGTTACTATCACGTGGCCAACATAAATAACTGTTTTCTTTTACTTCTAATACCTGAGATACGCTGAGGGTACTATATCACCTCGGGCTGCGGAATAAATGTATACCAGTTGTCAGTAGGCCTACGTCGTCTGAATACAGGTTGCTGAAAAAGACTCGAATAGAACTTGAGAAGTTAAGAGTGCCTTTGCTGCCTGTGTCGGGAATGATCAGACATTATGCTCCGATTTACTTGAGCGGATCATTTGTCTAGAGCGAAAGTTGGTAGTATTGTAATTTGGTGGCGGTTCAAATGGAATGTCAATTTCTATAGCACTACAGTATTATCTCAAGGATATGACGCAATAGAAGTAACAGATTGAAGTGATTGTGAAAACGAACACACCCGAAACCGAACACACCCGAAAGATAGCTAAGGTGTGGCCTTTGTTATGCGTTGGCCTATGAAACGTAGGAATAACAATGAGTTGTTGCATATCTAACCCATTCATCATATCAAGAACTGATGAAGAACAATGATTAGCCATAAACAATATGAATAAAATGTCACTCATAATAACTATCTGAGAATGAGAGGAAATCAAATATCTATGATGTGACTTATATTCACTCGAAAAGTAGGCTAATTGCGTCAGAGGAAAGGATGGTGGGTGTTGAAGGTCTTATAATATATTTATTCAAAAGCAATCTAAGCTATCTTGATTTCGAGAGAACTCTCCAGCTATATGAAAGGTTTCTGCGTTATCTGACCTATAGATCAAGTGTCCTTTCGAAATCACCCACTCACCATCGAAGGACAGGCTTGTTTAACATAGGCCTGAAATTAATTGGCATCAACAGACTGATTCCTGTCATTTGGTATTTACGGTATTTTGACAGCGTAGGCCTAGGCCTACGTCATGCTGCCATGCACTCATCATCTCCCGCACGCCTAGCAGCGCCGCTGTTGTCCACGACTCGCCGCGTTAGAAGAGGGAATGTATTGATGTCTAGTTACATCACAGTATTTACTGTTGTGGGAGTTGATAGTGAGCAACTGCAAGTCCAACTGCAATTGCGCCGTCGAGGCGTGTGTATGCACTTCTGAGCAAAAAGATGTTGGAAGAAGGGCGGTAGCAAATTTCGGAAATGAATGAATGAATAAATCTATGCATTCTAGTTCTTGCAAGGCCGCATTTTTTGATGAGCTGTGCTACTATTCCGGATTTTTGTCTGATGATCTTTGTTCGGTGTCCAAATTCATTCGTGATGTTGTTTACTTTGTTTTGCAGGCAACCGTGGCCTTGACCCTAACCCTAATTGATCTGGATACTCATCTTACTAATGACTCACCTTAACCGCATTATGAGTTTGACCTGATTGTTCTGTTTCTGGGTTGCTCTAGCTCCAATGTTTTTTTCAAATTGAGGTCAAATTTAGGTCAAGTAGGCATATATATATATATATGTATGTATATATATACATATATATATATGTATATAGATATATATAGCTTTTCAGACAACGGGGTATGTATATATATGTATATATATATATACATACCCCGTTGTCTGAAAAGCTATGGTGCAAAGCCGCGAAACATAAGGTTCCTCTATTACTAGTTCTAATAGTACTGCACCCAGAACGTACAAGGTAGGTCACGTAGGCCTAATAATGCCCAACAGTCCGAAACAGACGAACTCAACGTTCTGCAGAATTATTCTACCTCTGCTGTCGTTCGAGGTCTTTGTAACTATAGTAACTAATTAATGTTGATGGGTGATGTTACTGCTGCTTGTGCAGGCGGTAATAATTATTGTTTCTGATGAAGACAGACAGACGCTGAGAACCAGACAAACACAAAAAAACAAACAGACAAGCACTCCATTTCTTCATGTCTTTAAAATATAGTAAAAAAATATATAAATTCAGTTTTAAATATATATAGGCCTACCATTTTGCATTTTTTGCACCGTAGAAGCCACATGACACTACTTAGGCTATGTCATGTAAATCGATGTAGGTCTAATTATTATTATGCCAGAGAGGAAAAACTGAAACTAAAGTTCTGACAAAGCCATGCATAGCCGTAAGCACGTTCAGACAAACAAACAGACAGACAGACAGACAGACTCGAAGGAGGGAGAATAGGACATCATGGAAAGTCATCTCTTCGATTCGCCTGTCAGGCTGTTTCTGACTAGATACTATTCACATGTATTGCGTTAGTAGTCAGGCTGGAGATCGATGTGGGCGTACTTTTCAATGGCTAAGACGTTTCCTTTAGCTCCGTGATCTAGAATTAGGCTACGACTTATGCTGAAGACCAGCTGACAGTCCTAAGATGGTCTTCGGCTTAAGGGCCTCAGCAGGGCCGATCGAGGTCGCGAGTTATGTTCCTCTGCACATTCCGACGCACCGTCAATGGCACCCACGGCTGGCTGTCCATAGACAAGATGTCGACCTAATGGACGCTGTTCATTCCTCCGCTGGAGATTACTTTCAACAGACCTCGTAACGTCTGCTTTGCAGTGTGTATAGTTCATGACATCACACGAGTCATTCGGACTCAAATGTCGCCCGCGATGCCGTTTAGGACAGACTGGCTTTCCCGTAAATTATCCATAGCTTCTTTTGGATAATGAGACTCAGCGACTCAGCGTAACCTAGACATAAATAAGTAAGTATCGAATTTAATTCGCAGTAATGTTGCAGACCGCATTCTGAGTTACAAACGGCCGACATGATACCTAAACGTGTACATTCACAAACAAGAATAATGAGAAAATAACATAGGAAAAAGATAAATTATCGCGTCAGACGAATGGCTCAAAACACCGGTCTCTACCTTATTATTTATAAGAGTGACAGTGCAGAATAACAAACAAACTAGTTCGAGTATAAAGGGCCGACCAGGTTTCGCCCGGTACAGTCCTTACAATTCTTAAATGTGTCGAACATTGCTTCCCCGTTCTCGCCTATTTATAAGGAGATATCTATTATAATATATATAAACAGAGAATTCGGTCTGTCTACGTGTCTCTATCCGGCGATGCATATGCATAGTTTTAGAGCTATTCACTCGAAACCTTCACAGTTGGCTCGGAGAACATCTGACACACGCAGTCGAGGGGTTCGTGAAGCCCGCGGTCGCCCCCTTCCTACTCTCCATGGCCAAAAACCTGTCTCAGGGCTCCCAAGGAAAGTTTCCTTCTCAGTCACCAGGAGCCTCTCGCCGAGACACCTGCATGTGATATCTCTCTGCTACACCTTTTACTCTGGAGATATAGGCCTGCGCTTGCACAGTCGGTCAGATGGGTTTGTACTTGGTACGCATTTGCACACTTTTACAGCTATTGACTCTAAACCTTCGCCGTTCGCTCGGAGAATGAATGGACGGTTTGGAAGATATACGTTTGCACAGTTGCTCAGGTCGGTATGTACTTTGTACGCATTTGCACACTTTTAGACCAATTGACTCGAAACTTTCGCCGTTCGCTCGGGGAACACCTCGGACACCCAGCAGAGGGGTTGGTGCAGCCCGCGGCCGCCGTATTCCTCCTCTCCAGGGCCATAAACCTGCCTCAACCCGGGGGAACGCTGGGTACCCCAGCTAGTTTGCAATATGTACAAATGACGGGCCAGTTTTGGTAGGTAGACTATTTGCACATAATTGTAAATGCTTCCTTGTAGGCGAGCATGGAGAAGGGGTAACATTTTGGGATCGCGAACTCCCTATGTTTTTCTCGGCTGCTAAAAGGTATTTGTGCAAAATTTGAGAGCAAACGCTCGAGTTGATAAAAAGTTTTTGGTGGAATATAGACCTACATAGTTACATGCATAGGCCTATTTTCTTCTTTAAGCCAATATATATATATATATATACACGACGTAGAAAGCGCCATACAGTTTCTGGAGTATATGTGCTGTATATATAGGCCCATGGCAATTCCCTTATGACCATCAACAGTTATCAAAAGGCTGTTTTGAGGCAAATCTGAGCAATTTCTAGCAATCGTTGAAACATATTGAAGAAACTCCTTGCTGTGTATACAACAGGCGCACATGACATAAACTATAGTGTGATCCGCTTTCAGAGTCAATTTGAGCGACAAAGAAAGTTTGATTCCAGTTGCCTTTGGAGAATTTCTTTCATGAGTGATTGATTTGATTCTTCTGAGATAGTATGAGAGGCCGTGAGAGACACCTTATTTTTAGTTTTTAAAATATTCATTGTTGACCACCTACGTTTAAGACAGATTGTACTACGTAACTACAGCAATGGAAACTGGACGAGGAGGATCTGACATGGCTTAATATCGGCTAATTCATCAATCATCGGGGACAGTACTGAACAAAACAGATCTGATAGGGCCTATAGGAACTGATATCGGTCTTCATACATCATGGTCTCATATGTCTCAGGGTGGAATTGCTTGGCGTCGTGGGGAGACTGATGCTCTGTGAAATTGTGGGCGCGTGTTCGCCACCCCACAGAGAATATGATAATGATGATGATGATGATAATAGTAATGAAAATAAAATAATAATAATAATAATAATAATGACAGTTCGTTTTTGTGACACCCTCTTTCCCCTCCGTAAAAAATTTGGAGGCTTGCGCCCGATCGTCATCTGGCTATACTTTGTTGAGTGCCCCGATGTCGGTCGATAATGGAAGTAGTTGTAGTAGTAGAAATGGAAACAGTAGACTAGTGGTACTGGAAGTTGAAGGGGAAGGGGGAAGTAGTAGTAGTACCGTAATAATGACGTTCGATAAAGTAATAATAGTAATAATATTAAAAAAATAATAGGCCTAATTATAATAAAACTCTTCAGACAGTGTCTCGAAGCCTGAGCGATTATTTATATGTCGGGCAATGCTTATGATGACTATGTTGAGCAGGATTGGACAAATAAGAATGGCACGAAAGAGAAGCAGAGATTCAAGATATGCATAAGACTATCATTGGGAAGGATCGATGCATTGCAGTGAGAGGTGTTCTCTGAATAATCACACAACTTGAGGCCAGAGATATAATTGAAGAACTGGCAGCAACATTTATAAGCTAGGGGTAAATCCCTCCGAGCATAAGCTATCGACTTATGGAACGGTTGCATCACACAGTAGGCCTACTGTCTCATTGGACGCTGACAAGGCTAGCAAGAGGCCAGCGATGATCTATGAAGCATTCCAGGCACCTGGCAGTGACTCTAGCTAACACGGGTAGCGCGTCTTTTGTAACTATGATCAAAACTCCTCTTGCGCTGAGTGTGTGTGTGTGTGAGAGAGAGAGAGAGAGAGAGAGAGAGAGAGAGAGAGAGAGAGAGAGAGAGAGAGAGAGAGAGAGAGAGAGAGAGAGAGAGAGAGAGAGAGAGAGAGAGAGAGAGAGAGAGAGAGAGAGAGAAGAGAGAGAGAGAGAGAGAGAGGTGTTTTGATATGTTATGTCAACTACTTAGCCTAAGTCTAACAGGATGACTTCAAAGAGTTTCTGGCCACCAACTGCAGGTAGTCTACATGATTCCGTGGGGAGCCTGTTTGTGAATAGCGGTCGACTTCAAAGCTTAGTCCCGCCGCGCATTCAAGGAATCTGCTGCATGCTTCGACATCGATGTCTTGCTAATTAGGTTTCTCAAACCGAATGACGAGCCAGGTATAAATGTTGTTCTCGTGTCAGCACGCGCTGTCGTAAGCCGTGATTGCCCTAGCCATCATGGTGATCCCAGCTAAGTTAAAAAGAAGTTGCCTAATTAAGAGCTCCGTAAGGTCAGCATCATATCATGTATGTTCAGTTCTGCTGCGTTATCTCGCTACTATATGATTATTATGACAGCCAGTGAGTTAGTTAGTGCGTAAGTTAATAAGTACTGGTTATGGCTATTAGCTATACAAGTAGGCTTGACAAATTATGACATCACAGGCCTTTGCTGTGGAAAAATGTTGATGCACCCTCAACTAGCACGAAACGTATTTCGATCGAGATTAGCCATTGTAAATAAGTAAGCAAAGAAACTATGAAGACGACGATAGCCACTGGTTAAAAATACAAGAAATTATTTATTTGGTAAATGAAAATAAGAAGACAAGAAATGGTTGATGAAATAATTGTTTTTAAGATGCCAACAAGAAATCTATAATTATATAGAACTCTTTTGGAAGCCCTCAATATGACCCTCTGTCGACCCCTTTATAGATATAAGATATCCCTATAACTCTGGCCACTGATAACCAACAGGGCGATCGGTAAAAGATCACAGGACCTAATTTAAATTAGACTCCAGATCGGATTGTAGTGAACTGTAATTTAGATGGAGTTTAATCAATATAGAATTATCTGTACAGAGCTGCTAAAGAAGTCTGCTCATGTAGGCCTACACAAATGAATGTGGAGGGTAAATTTCATCAAAAATAGCAATTAATTAATTCTGATGCTGGTTTGGGTAGGTAATGAGAGTATGCATGATTAGTGAAATTTCATGCATAGAGGCATGCATAATTAATTAATCAAAAGACTCACACTACATAATAACAAAACCGGATCAGTATTTAATTGATGTAATTTTCATAACATGATTGATAATAAAATGCTATGTACACAACTCTGTAATTATGCACAATTTACTCATGCATGGTATTGCATACTACAATTGAGCTTAAAATTAAAATGGCAGATTGACATGGACCAAATCTCTGTTAGAGTTATATTCATATTTCTTCAGTTTATGATAAAAATTGCATTCTAGAATGACTTCTAATGACTTCTTTCTATAAGTGCTTGGATGCACAGGAATCGGCTGTCTGTGCATGTAATCATAATAATACTTTTCATGAATATTTAGTAGAGTAATATATTTCACTTAAAATATCACATGAAATATTTTGACAATTTTCATGCAAAATACTCTCTTCATCAGTCACATGGATTGCAAATCTCTTCACGTAATGGGCCAGACAACATATTTTACGTTACGCAAAATGATGCATTCACAAATATTAGTAAAAATTGAAACCAATTTGGTCCTAAAATCAATAAAATAGGATCGATTCTTATTGTTTTAGTTTCTAATTCATGTTACTAAGAGGACCAAAAGTACAGCAAAATTATTGTAGTAAAAATGTTGATGAATAACCGCTATGAGTTGCCTCCAAAACAACAACGGCCGCATGTGATCACATGGACTCAAACACTTCAACTCGGTGCTTGGTGTTTCCAGCTCGGATCTGCTTCAACGTCTTGTATTTGTCACGGCCCTCACTCTGGTTCTTCCGATAGATCACATCGTTCCTGGTCACCTCTGAATCCAATTTGCTAGCAGCCAGTTCATCACTCAGTGCCTGCAGAAATGAAAACAGTAAGTCACAGAAAAATATAAAACACACAGAATAATTGTTTCCCACAAGTGTTGAGCACTGAGTTCGTAAATTCATCAAGTGTCAACACATTTCTGTGCCAACCTTAAAGTCTAAATTATAGACAAAATAATTAACTCTGTGGCCAATTGTTGCTGTGTATACAGCACTGGTATTTATGGCAATGTTAAGCAAACACATCTGACTGGAATTTACATAGTGACCTTCAACTGGAAAGTCCACAAAATTTTTGCCCACTCGGTCTCCTTCAGCCTTTTGAGTTTTGGTAAACATGTGTGATTGCAAAGTTAGAGATTAAAAAGGCATCACATCACTTGACTGTCAAACAACCCTTTAAACTCTGGCCAAAAGATTCATGTAAACAATTGCATCAACTGTACTCAGCTCATTAAAATTCTGATATTCATTTTGAAGCCTAAATATACTAATATAAACAAAAACAAGAAAATATGCTTAAATTCACTAATGTTTACTAGTAAATGATGAAGCACAGGAGTATGTCACAAGAAGTGACAAATTCTTGCCTTAACGCGTGCATCCTTGTTCGCCACAATGACACGATCGTAACTTGGTGGTTCCAGAACATCATTGTCACTTAGTAAATCATGACCTACAAAGATCATGTTAAGTCACTGGATGAATAGACAGAAACATTGAAACAACAGACTAATTATCCACTAGCTTGTCTGTCCTTTCCACTACTAACACATCCATCAATCAATCCATTCATCTACCAATCAGTTCATTCATCCATCCATCAATCATTCTATTCATCCATCCATCCATCAATCAATCCATTCATCCATCAATCCATCCATCCATCAATCAATCCACTCATCCATCAATCAATCCATTCATCAATCAATCCATTCATCCACCAATCAATCCATTCATCCATCAATCAATCAATCCATCAATCAATCCACTCATCAATCAATCCATTCATCCATCAATCCATTCATCAATCCATTCATCCATTCATCCATCCATCCATTCACTCATACTCAATGCAATGTATTCACCTTTTTTGTCTTCGCTATCATCATCTGAAGAATCGCTTCCATTCTCAATGACAATCACTTTATTCTGACTCCGATGGTTATCCACCTTTTCCTGCTTGACCTCATGCACAACGGTCACGATCCGTGGAGGTGCATTCCTTGCTTCTTCGAGAGCTCTTTCCTTAACCTCCATCTCCAGTCTGGCTGACACCAGTTCTTCCTGCAGCTTTCGAGTCTCTTCCTCACGCTCACGAGCTTCTTCCAACTTCTGCTCCAGTAAAAATTGTGCTTCTGCTGCTTCTCTCTCCTTGATAACAACAGAAGAACATCAGTAATTAATTAATCTGTTAATTGTTTAAAATTGAAGAGACTCATTTTTCAATCATTCTCAAGTAACAATTTGTTTTTCAACAGTCATTTTGCCATAAAATTATTACAATTTTGTAAGAGCGCTTAGATATGCAAAAATTTATGCAACAAATGTAATAAGAGATGAATGGAATTTGCCACATCAATGTATGAGAGGTGTGTAATGGACCATATCAATGTATAGGAGGCAAGTGTAATCGGTCACATCAATAATTGGTGTAAGTTTAAATCATCCACTGATCCAGCTGCAGAGGTCTGTTATCAGATATCAACCGCCAGCAAAGGCATATCAGCACATGGCCCCTCTTGAAAGTCCATCTGTGTTGGGAAGAACCATGTCATCCTAGACTTCAGAGTGGAGAAATCAAAAACCCAAGAGACTTGGTCACACATCAAACTTCTTTATCTGCCACTGTGCTTGGCTATATGGTAAACCAGTTTCCAATATCTCAAAGATTCAAAAGATCCAATTGATGACTAAAATCTTAGCAACATTACCTTTAGTTCCCGTTCAGTCTTCTCCAGGTGAATTGCCTCTTCCGCAAATCTCCGTGCTTCGTTAGCCTTCCTCTGTGCCTCTTCCAGCTCCTCTCGCTCTTCCTCTGCTTCTCTCATCCGCTTTTCCAACAAAAGTGCCTGAGCCTTTGATATTTCCAAATCTGAAACAAATATGTTTTCCTTGTTAATAAAATAATATTCTTCATAATATTATAATTCTAAGAAATGTTCAGACAGTAGAACTACTAACTGAAGTAAGAAGAACATTTGAATCATCATAGATTGGTCAATCAAATAACGGTAATTCATTTATATTCATTAATCCATTCATTGATTCAATAGTTCTTAAAGCGTTTTGTTAATAGAGCAAGAACTGGTCATATGCTGAAATAAGAAAAGACTAAGAAAATGATGTTGATACTTTTTGCACATGGATGGATATGGCTGTTTAGGGTTCAGTTAAGCAGAAACCTATCTTCTTCTTCTTTGTGTAGGAATTAGTTTAATCTAGACATGGTGGCATTAGATGAATCTAGTGGTTAGCCTGCAGGATTGTCCACCTGCAGGCTTGGGTTCAAATCTTTGACTTCAAACATCAGATCCAATGGCACTACCAAGAAAACAAAGCTACTATTACTACATATTAATCGTGACTGTCTTTACAGATTGGGCCTCATAATCATTACACTTTAGCATTAAAATTACCTCCTGAATATTAACCTCTGAAAATCTTATGACAGCGGTTTAATGACTAGGGCTGAGTTACCAGCCCACAGTATTTTCCTCTAAAGTGTAAATACACAATGTAAAAGTAATCCAAACAGCAGCAAGCAATTCGTAATCACCAAATCTTTTACACCACCTTTACAGACATATATTAACAATGGATTTTGCACAGAGGTCAACAGTTCTGCTATGGTGCTCCATGAACTCCACTAAACCTCAGCATTACAATGTTAATGATGATGAAAACTAAAATGGCCGTTAGCTACTTGCCTTTGCGTGCCGTCTCCATTTCTTCCTCGTAGCGTGCAATTTGTTTGATCATTTCCTGATGCTGTCTCTCAGCGTCTTCTCTCGCTTGCTTCTCCTTCTGCAAAGCCATCCTGTGTTGACAGATGAAGAAAAACAAAATCAACAATCAACAATATATACAAATATATATATATATATATATATATATATATACAGCAGAATTATCAATCTATAATAGTTCATGGAAATAATATGCTTCACATATTTACATATACATGTATTGTATAGTTGTATACATAAACCCAATATATATATATATATGTGAGGCAATGGGTCAAAACCCGCTGCTTGTCGGCTCCTACTTATTGAGATAAAGGTTGAAATAGGTCAGAAACACAGAAAATCATTATATGGTATACAAGACAAATAAATATGTCTTCTTTCAATGTCTGAAATTAATAATGTTGAACTCAAATATGGAGTTGGAGAAAAATGACTTTTAATGCATGTGGTGTAAAGATTTGCATTGCTAAAATATGCATGTTTTCAGAGGTGAATGACCTAGATTTCATACTCTGACCTGCCATAATTTGCAAAGTATAAAACAGACTTTGATGCTGTGTGCTTCATTTCATACAGAATATAACCCTTTATTGCCCATCACAGTTGCAGAGTAATCAAGTAATGATTGCTAAGATCTTTGATAACACAAATATTCTGAAACTTTGATCTCGATTTTCTTAGTTGTTAAGATTATACTAATGAAAGAATCAAAATAGTATAACTTAACTTAGATAAAAGCTGTTTTGATTCTGTAAAAAGTATTTTGAAGCAGATGCATTGTAGAATATGATTTAATAAAAGAGTCACAAACGAGAAGTGATGGATTTTGAGCCCCGGTTTCACATATATGCAAAACTCATACATAACTCTACTAGATGTTGTCCTTGAAAACAGGGTTAAACAAAACTTTGTAATAGACTCATCTCAGCATGCTTAATATTAACAGTGCCACCTACCGAATTAAAATTTAGCACAACAATAGCCCGTGGGACGATAAAAAACAATTAGAAAAGTGCTTACATCTTAAAATCAGCCTATCAAAGTCATCAGCATCTAAATTCTTTATATGAAGACATTCATAATAGCAGTGCCAACTATCCACATTGCAGAAAAAATTCTATTCATGACGAATGACTTCATGACATTGATGTTGTAATGTACTATCGATTATATTCTGCATGATTCTAGTCAGCTATAGGCTACACAAATCTTGAGCATTGACTGTGTCACTATATTTTGTGCATAAAATGCACAAAGAAATACATAGCACATATTATACACAGACATACATACATTACACACTCATGTGCATCAAGCACCTATGAAATGCTAATATGAAAACTAGTCAGTAAAATATTTTCTTAAAAAGAACATCAACCATGTGCGTTATAAATAATGAAAGGATTCTTCATGCAATGAGAATTTGGTAAATGGATGTAAAGGTTGAATTCAGGACTTAAAGTCATTTCTTAAAATAAATATTTCAGAATGAGAGGAAATCATAAATAATTATTAAAGAATTTATCAATCAAAGAGAAGAATGGAGTGCAATAAAAATAAATAGCAGGGCCTGTTTCTCGCCAGAAATGTTGGGGAATAAGAACAGTAATCAAAGCCAGCATATCACTAGGTTTAAACCATGTCTCAATAAAATCAAGTAGGTGCAATATTGCAATTCCAACCTCTTGTATATGGTTCAACTCTTCTTTGTATGCATGGATTCTTCTCTCTGTCTCCCTCTTTCTCTCTGTCTCTCTGTCAGTCTCTCTGTCTGTCTGTGTCTGTCTTTCTCCTTCTCTCTGTCTGTCTGTCTGTCTCTCTCTCTCTGTCTAATCTATCACCTTATAATAACTTTAGTCCATGGCCTTTATTTAAATCACAAACCCAAATAACTTTTTAAGTATGTCTTCAATTTCTTCAGTACGAATTAAAAAAGTTCCCACAGCACATTTAACTTCGAAATCCATTATAAATCATCCGCTTCAAGACCAATTCTAACTGTCAATTCTGCATGCATTAGAAACTGCTCACACACATAATAAGTCTGCACCATCTGTACCAGTTCAGACAATTTTAATTATATGCACAGCCCACACAAATCAACACCATGCTTATATACATTTTGCTATCTCCCTGTCTCACCAGACTGACCTCCTGGAATTGACCAGATTGTGGTGAGGATTTGATGTGCCATCGATTGATGCATGTGGCAATAGACACTGACACAATAGAAGTGCTGATTAATAATAACAATAATAATAATAATAATAATAATATACGCACATTACGAATATATGGAACATACACATCATCATAGTCAATAATTGAGGCATGCATGCATATATATTGATTGACCTGCCTAAAGCCTCTGCCAATCACAGATTCCACCATATGCTTAATCTGTTAACTTGCATTGGTTTTTCAGTCACTTTTAGTACACTCTCGTCTTTAAAAGTTTAAAGATAGGCTTACAGTGTCATACAATATTTTGTTGTTGATATTCCTGCAACTGGAAATTACAATCCATTACGTCTTTTGCTGGACTCGACATTCGTATAATTCTGTTATCATACTATCCAAAGGTGACTGACCTTTCTCCAACCTTCATTTCCTTTTCTTCTCTGGCATGCGCCTTCATCTGCTGGACCTCAATGGAATCTGGTTTTCGTCGACGCATGTACAGCTCATGGTTGCCCATGCATAGGTCGAGGATGCGCTTGTTCTGACGCATCTTTGTCACATAGAAGACGAAGTCCTAAGGAAATCAAGGAATGACGACATAAATGTACGTGCAGCACATACTAAAGTTTCACCAGACAATAAAGAAAAGTTTCTGTTCAGCTTCCTTACAGAATTTGCTATTCTGCAAAGATCTTAAGGAACATTCTAAGCTTTTCTTCGGATGCATCTTCTTAGAACTGTTCAATAGCACATTTGTTAAAGTTTTGAGTGAATGGGTAATTTGGACATCAAGCGTCTGATATTCAAAAGGCACCAAGTGGACCCACATATGGACCTACATGTGAACCTACATGCGGACCTACATGTGGACCCACATGTGAACCTAAATATGGACCCACATGTGAACCTACATGTGGTCCACATGTGAACCTACATGGGGACCTCATGTGCATGCAAAATGTATGATGAAATTAAGTCCTTGTCAGGGTATGCAAGTGCCCTGTGGCAAAGAGCCACAAGGACGGATGATGGAGAACGTCGAAGCTTGGAGAAAGTGTCTGGAAATAACACAATGGAAGGAATCTATCCAAAACATGATGAAATAGAGCGTTTTGATACATCTCATACAAACGTCAACCTAAGGTTTTAGCTTGGACAACATAATTTCAAAATCAAAGCAGCACTTTGCAAAATGACAGACAGAATGACATGTTCTACTGTTATTATCCTTGAAATCACTACGTACCGGAGACGCTTTGTCTACAGGCTTGATCAAAAATTTCTTATTCGCGAATGACACGTGTCTTATGTCACTCCATGGAAAACCGATCTTCGGCGTTAATCTGCAAGTTAAAAAGGAGAAACAATAATTTCTTTATAAGTGTTAGATATTAACCAGTATAAACATGACAAAAATGTTACTCGCCATCAGACTTCCTCTGACTTGTCAAAACGGGTTGGTAATAGATGGGTGAAGGAATGAATGAATGAAAGAATGAGCATGTGAGTAAAGAATGAATGAATGAATGAATGACATAGCAATGAATGGAATAAACAAACAAATCAAAGAATAAATGAACCAATGCCGAAATGATTGAAGGAATAATTCCTTACAGATATTTTGCAAACCTACACTAAAACAGCAGAAAAAACTTCTTTGTAGGACTTTAGGTTCCTAACCAGATTACAGTAAGCTTACTTGTCCTCCTTGCCATAGATGTTAACGCCAAGAGCATCAATTCCAAGCAGCAGAGGCGAACCCTTCTTGTTCGTGATATCAAAGTAGTTGATGCCGTACATTTCCAGGTCTTGCACAATTTTCAAGTATTCAAGAGTTGCATCATCCCTGTTGTTGAAGCATAGAGTTTTTAAACAGAACTGCTGGCTCATTTCTTGCTTTGGCAAGAGTCAATACTATACTGTGTCGGGAAATAAAAGGACCCCAAAAGATAACATGAAAATAAACAATAAATATTTGCCGATTTTCAAAATTCCAAAACCGTTTTAATTCTGGATGTTTATCTAACAATGCAAAAAATAAATACTAGCTACATTGCACACCAATGCAGAATGATACAATATTAAAACAATGCTGAAATTAGAAATTTCCTTCAATAAAGAAAACTTTAATTTCTGCTGAAATTCTGTCACTCATATAACAAAGACAACGGTGATAGATAGGGCATGAGCTTAGAGGAAACTCAATAAGGAAACGACCGCAGAAGGGAAGATGGAATGAAAAAGCGGAGGAGGAAGACCGAGACGGATGATGTTAGACTGGCTGATGCGAGAGAGATACAAGAGGCCTGAAGAGAAGGTGCAGAGGAGAGAGGAATGGCAATGCCTGCTTGAAAAAGGCAAAGAACAAGAAGAAGAAGCTCTGATTATAGACGTACCTTGTCATGCCCTTGTGTTCTGAGTACCATGTGACAACTCGGTCTTCCCATTCCTGCTTACTCAGTGAATGTTGACTCAAGACTCTACAGAAGACAAGAAGCAATTAAAAACAAGTCTTGTTTTTGTGCAATGTAGCTAGTATTTATTTTTATCTAAAATATTATCAAATATTACCATGGGCACTAAATCAAAACTTCAGTCGGTACTATTCCACCAGATGAACTTAAACATACAGTACATGCAATATGCAAGAAACAACTCCAATGAATTCCTAAATTTACCACTACTTGGGTAATGTGTAAATATGTATTATTCACACTTTTTTTTTCACACATCACAGCGCTCGTGAATAAGCTGGTGCCCTGCACTTAGCTTTCAAGTGGCGCTTTAGAAATTTGGAGATTACGATTACGATTATGAAGTAGCAGCAAAGTTAGGAATTCGATGGAGATGGTTCTTTGTACGGATTAATCTGATATTCTCTATAGCACGGCAGTAAAGCTCCTTCTAAAGTGGAGAGTATGCTCGATTTTGCAGTCTCTTGGCCCGTAACTTAACCAGAATCATAAAAACTGTCTGACTAGCTCCGTGTTGTCCTAATTAATTGCAACCCAGACAAACATTAAGTAGCTTGCCCATAGCTATAAATCAGTTTTATGATAGAAATGAAAGGTTTCTGTACCTGATAAATATCTGTAATCAAACATTCAATACAAAACAAACAATGAAATGATATAAAAAAATCAATAGCCCATGAATCATAAAAACTGTCTAAGATCTTCAAAGATTTAGTGGCAGCAAACAGCCCATCCAAATTTACATCTGCGCACAGGTAGAACTGCTCAAAAGATGTAGGAATACCAGTCGGTCCATCAAATGATGTTTTAATATTCATGCAATTATTCGAAATTCATGCTGCAATCATTAAAGCATACAAATCTTATTATTTTGCAAGGGTTAGATCACCTGGGAGCCAGCATTCTTTCCTTCTCAAGAAATCCCTCCTTGTGATTTCGCGGATTGTAGTCCCCATATTTTGCCTGCACTGCATAGGAAGCAAGAAGCACAGCGGTCTCAGGGGGACAGTAGTATTCTTCCGTCAGCACCGACTCTCTCACTTGCAGGTAGAACATATGCTGTAAAACAGAAGATTGAGACAAGATCAAATCAAGACCACATCCAATAAAATACTTACAACACTGCAAAATAATAATAATAATAATAATAATCACATCTTAATCACATCAAGAACTTTGATTGGCCTCTTGCTGTATAAGAGAAAAGGCATTTGTAATTGAGCATTTCATATGCATGCCACTTTTAGGGAAAGGTGAACTTTCCCACAGTTCCTCTCATCCAGAATGCATTGCCCCATATATTTGCCATACATTTCCCCATACATTTTCCCATATATTTTCACATACATTTCCACATACATTTCCCCAAACAATTCCACATACATTTCCGCATACATTTCCCATACATTTCTCCACGCATGTCCCCAAACATTATCCCATACATTCCACTTCTGCCTCTCACAGATCATAGACTCTGGCCCTCAGAAACGTTATCTGAAGATTTTTAAGTGTTTTCAGCACAAAACCAGCATGAACAGGCTGGATAATGTAATACTGAAATGGTAAATGTTTCCCACAAGGTGAAGGGATCCACTGTTAATGTGCATGCAGCCACCACCACAATCAGTCATTATGGTAACTGCATACAACAAGTATGTATTGTATACAGCACCATAAAAATCTTGCAACTATTGCATATTAAAATAGTACTGGACCCAGCATAATCCAGACCAAACCAACACAGAATAGTCTCTTACAGGCACAAGCTTAACTGTGCTCTTCAGACTTCATACAGGTCAACTAATCAACACAAAATCTGCTTCAATTAAAATTTGCATCTTAACGGAAAACAGTGTCATAAAATAATAGTCATGTTCTCTAAGCCCCTTACATGTGAATTCATTATTCCATGCTATTGGAGATCAAATGGTCTGCATCAACTGAATTATTAATAGTAATAACATCAGGTACATCTAAGCAATTTAAATTCTTTCACATTAGTCATTGCGATTGTGTTTC
This sequence comes from Bimastos eiseni, assembly GCA_959347315.1. Lineage (NCBI taxonomy): Eukaryota > Metazoa > Annelida > Clitellata > Crassiclitellata > Lumbricidae > Bimastos > Bimastos eiseni. The sequence continues at coordinate 28,683,240 of OY365808.1, read as the reverse complement.
TGAGCGTGGAATGAAACAAAAACTGAGAAGTCTATAGTTTTAACAAATGCTTTATGCTTTTTCCCTCCTCTTTACTGCTAGTTTGCTCACTAGTTCATCTTCACCTAGCCCACAGTTGGGTCAAAAGAATTAAGATAACTGTCTTTGAATATCTAGGGTCTTTATTCTAGAGAACAATGTGTTACTATCGAGTTCAGTTGTAAGCTAAAAATAAGGCCTCATTGTCTTCACTGTTAATCTGAAATAATCAGTAATTGTTGACTTTGCTCAAGAGAGGCATGATTTACTTAACAGCACACACCATCTTTTTATGGTAATGCCTAACTTTAGGCCCAGTCTAATGCTACTTGTTTTCCCCTCCCTCTCTGTTAAAACTGCTATGGATTACTTGCAGCCCCTCCCACTCTCTTGTGGAGTTCCCAACCCATCATTCAAGTGTCTCCTCACTTCATACTGATGAACCAACTCATACAATTGATCTCATCATATCCTGCTTCCTTCGCCCCTTATCTGACTTTATTAGTCAATCTCTTGATGTCATTTATCTACTCTCAAAATGGGACTATCCTCAAACGTCTTCTGCTTCAACCCCACCAGATGAGAATTCGTCATTCTAGCTCTTCCAGATCAGATCAAGAAAATACCCCATTCACCCAATCATTACAACCTCATTTCTTACTTTCACTTCAGACTTACTTGTCTGCAACCTTGGCATCACTTTTGACCCACGTAATCTTCTTCTCTAATCACCTCTTCAACCATTTCAATGCCTACTACTTGCATGTTCACGATCTCCACTGCATCCGATCCATGGTTGACTTTAAAACTGCTCTTTCAATATCACTACTGCCTCTGTTGTCCACTCAACGCTTTTATTGCTGTAATTCCTTTTTCCTGCTACTCATCCAAACGTCCCTTGCCATGCTGCATACAGGGAATCAAAGCATCACAATAATTATCACCATAGAAATTCTTAAATCACTCCACTGGCAGAAGCCATAAGTGCATCAATGCTGAAGTCTTACCTCTGACCTATAGCCCTCAACAGTACTCCCAGCCTAAGTATATTCATAAACTTTTCACTTCCAGTCACCCTACTTTTCCTGATTGTTCCCCCACCTCCTGTCTCCCATCACCCCCCCTTCTATATTCCCCAAACTATCCATAAAGCATGCTGCACTTTTCTTCCTTCCAACCTCTTTCATCCTAAATGGAGTCCACCTTAGCAACCAAGTTGTCTCCATCTCTCAGGTCCTCAAGAGATATGACAAGATTGCTATCTCTGACATCCATACTGACACAATGCAGCATCTAATGATAAACTGGTGACCTGTGCACCACTTTTAAGTAGTGCTTTAGAAGTTCATGTTTATAATTCCAATTAGACTTGAGATGGCATACAAGAATTGGCATGACCACACTGTTTACTTTGTCACTGTGAGGTCAGGTATTACTCTGTTTAATAGCTTCCGTGAACATTACATATACCGCTACAAAAGAATGTAGGTTATAGCAAAGACTGCTATGGCCAAAAACGAGCCTTCACCTTCATTGGCCCTCCACTAGGGAACCAGCACCCATCTTCTACATGTCTCTCCTTACTAACACGTGAACCAAGCATATCTTTCGTTGTCTCAAGAACACGTTCTTTTCTCTCACTGATTGGCACGCTTTGTGAAAGGCACTATATAAATTTATAGACACAATACAATACACTAAGAACTACACTTATCTTGGCCATGTTTCTAGGTGATCTATCCGGTTTGCCTGTCTGAAACTGTCTGAGAGTGTGGGCCGTCTGTGTCTCTCGTTCAGTCACCAGTCCGCCATACATGAATGTTGCGGTAGCTGACCAATGAATACCCTTACAAAAGTGAAATGTAGGGCACCAGCTTATTCGCGAGCACAGAATAACTCTGAAAAACTAAGGATACTTGATGCAGTATGAATTCACAACTAACGCGTGTTATATCTTGAATCAGTTCTTCGCCAGCATCCTCTGGATAATACTTCACTTTGAGCTTGAATTTCAAAGGTGTTTCCTTCTTCACATCCTGAGCCTGCACCTGAATCAAAGGAAACACAGCAAATACCATTCATAAAAAACCTTATGTCAGCCTGTGGCATTTACCCTGTGTCCTTTTACTATTGTCCCCTAGTGTTCCTTACTATTACCCTGTCCCTTCATTATTGTCCCTTCTAACCCTTCACTATACTATGATCCCTCAGACCCTTCATTATAGATCATTTTGTTCCTTTTATTGTCCCTTTGTCCCTCACCACTGACCTTACAGTCCAATTAACTGTCAGATTCTATATCAAGCAATTAACCATCTTTCAACATGAACTTTCACAACCATGATCTTAGAGCAACCAATTGATCTGCCAATCACTTCATGAAATATTAATTCAAACAATCTTCATTTATAAAATGAAATATTTAATTAGGTCCAAATTCATAGGAACACAGTCATTACCTTTTTCTTCAATTCCAGCCATCCAAGTAGACCAGAGGTGTCCGTGTACTGAAGACCAAAGTACCATGTCTCCCTCAGACCAATTGTTCGTGTTACCTACAAACAATAAAAGATAGAGCATTCTTATCGCAAACTATTATATTCCACGCAAAAATGAACCTACATGGAATTCTTTTGCATCTACTTCATTTCTTTTCTGTAAGATGAATTCCAATGCTGAGGTTCCTGCAAAGTGGTTCCATTTGTTTCTGTCTCTGATATTATCCAGGGCCAGGGCCGTACCGATATATAATTGCGCCCTGTGCCTACCATCTATCTGGGGCCCACATATTTTGAAAATAGTATTGCACCCTGTGCCTAGCATCAATCTGGCACCACACATTTGGAAAATAGTGCATTTTATGGAATAATAAGTTATTCTATCCTGAAATTTGCGCCCTTCCCACATTTGCGCCCTGAGCCACAGCCCTGCTGGCCCCTCCGTCAGTACGGCCCTGTCCAGGGCTGCTCTCATGTTCATATCTTGCTGTTTAAGATCGTGTCTGATGCTTTCCATCCACATCTTTCTTTGTCTTCTTTGATTATGTCCACCCAATGCCCTTGCTGATAATCTCTTGTTATTCATTATTACAAAATGTCCAACCCATCTCAGTCTTCTTTTAACTGATCGTGTCCACCATTGTTTACCTCTGACCGAATTACTTCCAGATTACCTCAATACGAATCCTATCGCGTCTGGTCCTCCACTAGAATCCCATTTTCATCTTTCTGCAATCACCATCACTCAGATCAGAACTGGAGCAACATAAATGCTCATAGATACAGTTTGATTTGTGTTGCTGTTGATATGCTGCTCCTCTTCAATATTCTAGTCAATCTGTCAGAATTACCTTCAAGCCAATCATAAATTTTATGGATGCCAACTTGGATCTTATCTACATGGACTAACCACATGAAAATCAGCTCTATCACTGACTACTATACATTTGCAACTACAAGAACTGTAATACAAATACAAATCTAACAACGACAATATATTTTATTTAACTTTTATTTATTTAAATAACTTATTACATATGCAAATGTTCAAAATCTGAACTTGAGACTGAAACATAGACATAAATATGGAGAGAAATCATTAAAGATAACAAAGACAAATAACAACAAAGACAAATAACAACAGAAACAAATAACAAAAAAACAAATAACAAAAAAACAAATAACAACAGAAACAAACAACAACAGAAACAAATAACAACGAAAAATAAATAACAACAAAAACAAATTACAGCAAAATTAAATAACAGCAAAAACAAATAACAAAAATAAATAAATAACAACAAAAATAAGTAACAACAAAGACAAATAACAACAAAAACAAATAACAACAAAAACAAACAACAACAGAAACAAATAACAACAGAAACAAATAACAACAAAAACAAATAACAACAAAAATAAATAACAACAAAAACAAATTACACAAAAAATTAAATAACAGCAAAAACAAATAACAAAAATAAATAAATAACAACAAAAACAAGTAACAACAGAAACAAATAACAACAGAAACAAATAACAACAAAAACAAATAACAACAGAAACAAATAACAACAAAAACAAATAACAACAGAAACAAATAACAACAAAAACAAATAACAACAGAAACAAATAACAACAAAAACAAATAACAACAGAAACAAATAACAGCAAAAAAATAAAAAATAAAAATAAATAACAACAAAAACAAATAACAACAAAAGCAAATAACAACCGAAGCAACTAACAACAAAAACAAATAACAACAAAAATAACAACAGAAACAAATAACAACAAAAACAAATAACAACCAAAGCAACTAACAACAAATAACAACAGAAACAAATAACAACAACAAATAAATAACAACAAAAACAAATAACAACAAAAGCAAATAACAACAAAAGCAAATAACAACAAAAACAAATAACAACAAAAACAAATAACAACAGAAACAAATAACAACAGAAACAAATAACAACAGAAACAAATAACAACAGAAACAAATAACAACAGAAACAAATAACAACAGAAACAAATAACAACAAAAACAAATAACAACAACAAATAAATAACAACAAAAACAAATAACAACAAAAGCAAATAACAACAAAAGCAAATAACAACAAAAGAAATAACAACAAAAACAAATAACAACAAAAACAAATAACAACAAAAACAAATAACAACAGAAACAAATAACAACAGAAACAAATAACAACAGAAACAAATAACAGCAAAAACAAATAACAACAACAAAAATAACAACAAAAAATAAATAACAATAAAAACAAATAACAACAAAAGCAAATAACAACAAAAGCAAATAACAACAAAAACAGGAAGATGGGAAAAACTTCTGCACTGAACCATGTCAGTCCAGAAAGTGGAACAACCAAGTTGCTATGTGTTGGAGATCGGATAAATCTGCACTCGGGGAAGAGAGACAGTGAAACGCAAAGATCCTTGATGCAAGATGGATTACAACCTACCAGATGATGATGCATGAGCAACACGGTCATAGACTCGATGCTATTCTGCATGAACAATCAGCAAAGTTTCTCCCACATAAATTTTGATATATACCCAAACAAGGCATGCCACCAATCAGGCGAATAGCAGCTTCAAAACAGATAACAGCTGATCAAAGCGAGAAAAAGTAAAGCCTGCATAATTGGTATTACCATAATCAACTCTGGAGCATATGAAAGCATGCATCAGAGTTGTGGCAGCCTGAGTCGTAAGTGAGAGATGATGTATTCGGTGAATCTGATGCAGGTGTTTGAAGCTGTGAACCCTTCACATGTCCATAAAGCAGAAGTCAGTTGAAAGACATGAACAGGTTCACGGCATTGCGTGGGAACTGAATTAAACTGAATGCCTTTAAGCAAATCACAGATACGCGAAATTCTTACATCCACCAAAGACAGAGGGTTCATAGTTCATACCTGGTCAAAGAGTTGCTTTCCGGTAGTACTGCTCTGGATGGCAAACTCCAGTTCAGCATCGGCCGTTGAAACATGTACGTTTACCTAAACAACGTTAAAGGAAAGCAAAAGAAGATGCACTGCAGTCAAAATTTACATTTTCATACTCAGATCTACAATATACAGTAATTTGCATTATTATTATTTATTATAATGATTACTATTATTATTTATTATCATTATTATTATTATTATATTTAAATATTATTAATATTATTATTTTTTTGTGCCTGAGGTATTAATAATCCCTCAGGCGATACAAACAATATCCGGAGATGTGATGATTTTCAGGAACGGCAACTCACTCGGCAGTGTGTCGTAGGGCATTATTATTATTATTATTAGTACTATTATTAATATTAGCATTATTATCATCATCATCATTACTACAGTAATTTTAAATAATACCCCATCAAGACTATCCATTCAGGGGCATCCTCAATCCAACCCAACACTCTCATACAGTTCCTACTCTACAATGATTGCCAAAATTTACGGTATGCAAGACTGCTGTAATTTATATACAATAATACAATACAATACAACTGTTATTAGATATCGCCCTTCTTACAGTTTAGTTCAGAAGGGCACACACACCTCGACGGCGCAACTGCAGTTGTACTGCAGAGCAATTGTGTGCAAAAGACTAGCTCAAGGACCGCTCTAACCAATCAGCCACCATGGCACAGGGTTGTAAGGTTGTATGCTGCTAATAGGTTGATGTACAAAGCATAATAATGAACATAATCTAAAGTACTAATTCAAACCACATACTACTCATCAAATAACAACTTCATTGTGTGCTTCATGCAAAGCATGCAACTGTGTTTAATATGAAGAGATACTGAGCTCCTCTGGTGCACTAATAAATTGTACACACTTGGACCAATCAGGTCAAATATCACTAATACTGTCAATGGAATTTATGAGTAGTGAGCAAATAACATTGGGTCTAAGTAGTACAAACTACCAGCAGGGAGTTTGTCCCCTACAACAAGATACTGATCAGAGTTTGTGCCATAGTTACATGGAATAATTATATGTGTGTGTGTAATAAGCTTATTTAAAGACCCAGCCATAATTATAAGCAAAGTTTTTCTATTATACAGTAAGGTAAGGTAGTCATAGCTGATTCATTCTTATACTTTCAGCAATAGTCTCAGAGGCTTGTCATGACTCATGAGGACCAAGAAGCTCTGCTAGCTGAGATATAAGCAAAAAAGAGATCCTAGGATAAGAAATATTTCACTTGGCGGTTAGGCTAATTCAAACTACGGACAAGGAGACTAAACGTTGATAACTTGATATAATGCCAATCAGCCAACATGACAACATAATATCACAAATGAGTGCTTGCCTATGAAGTGTATCTTATTTCAGATTTAATGAGTTACTATCATTTATAAACAATCTACATCAAACAACACTGGTCTAACTTATGTAGGTAGGACTAAGCGCCTCTAGTAATAAGAGTCACACTTGTCAAGGTCCTTCCAATCTCAGATTATGGGTAATAGATCCCATCCTCCCCCAATCTGCCCTTGGATAAAATCCCTGTTCCTTGTACTGCTCTCTAAGCTGGAATAGGAAGAGGTGCGGTTAGAGTGGTCCAAGATCCTCACTAGAAGGCTCAATCAAAAGGCTGGGACCTTTCCAATTATTTCATTTTCGATTTGCCCATTATCTCTTCCCCTTTCTTTTAAGTGGAGTTCTCTCCGTATGTCTCTCTGTGTGTCTCTCTCTATGCTCTCTGCCTGTCTTTCTATCTCTGTCTCTCTATCTCTCCCTGCCTGCCTCTCTGTCTCGGTCTCTCTAACTGGCTCTCTTGTCCATCTTTTCTCATAACTTTGCCTATTCTACCTATTCTGTTTCTTGGTTTCCACCCCAATCCAATCCATGCCATAAATCCAGCCTGCAGCTTTTCAGGCAGCTACCTATACACATGCAATACACACACACGCACACACACACAGCTACACCTACACACACACAGCTACACCTACACACACACACACACACACACAAACACACATGCATACATATTTCCAAGCAGCTTAAGGTGCCGCACAAGAAGTGACGTGAAACAATCAGAACTTGTACATTGAACTGCTTAGCATTCTTAATGTTTGCCTACAGATACAGCAATAAACAGAGTCCAAAGCACTTAAAACTTCTCCTGGAGATGACAAATGTTTGTACTGACAACTAGCTATGCAAGCTTGATTTTGCTTAAGTGTCAAACCTTTCTAATCCAGCTTGTTTTATTGGCCATTCAGAAAAGGAATTGTTGTACAATACATTATGAGTTTTATTGTACATTACATCAGCTGGATCAAAGCTTTAGAATTCATTACCCAGTTGAGGCCGTTGTACCAGTTCTGTGCAAGTCATTAAGGTCCAAATTTAAGACTCTCACCCACAATTGGGTAGGCTAAGAGTCTGGTTTCTCTGATTTACCTGATTCCAAGCAGACTTCTCCAATCTCCAATGGGTTACAACTTCAATCGTGATTTCACCTGAAGTAATCATTGTCTAGGATATCATGTAAACCTTGCTATAGAAGTCACTGGATAAGATTACATTACAATAATTTACATAACAGTAGAGTTGTTAAATGTATCCAGATCCAACTGGATCTCGGATCTAACACATGCTGGGATCATCCACCATCTGAACTATGAGACCTCTCTGGTGACTAGATATTTTTTCACAATGAATGGACAATGAATGGACAATGAATGGACAATATATTCTGAATAGTGACAATCCAGCATGGTTAAAGATTTGCAAGAAAGGCTTAGGGTTTAGATTTTCAAAAAACTGGATGAACTATTTAATCACTGCTCAGCATTTAACATAACATTTTTGCATCGCAGAAACTTTCACTACTGAAGCTTTCAAATCGCACATATTGAGTACCAATTGAGCCTCTTCTTCTGACCTTATAATCAGTCTGAATTTGGAACTTCATCCAGTCATTTCATATGAAGACTTACTTTAAAATAAAGTCATTTCTAACTTCTGATTCTGATCCTTCTGATCTTTAACTCATCACCCACAAACAAGTAGACTTCAATACATTACCAGGCGTTCTGATTTTGACTTAACCTCATCTCTTCACTTCATCTGCTTTAGTTTTAGAGCTTAATACCATCATGTGTGTCCAGCTGGTGGAATAGCCGGGTACATTCACATAATTATGAGGCATTCTCCATTTGTTTCTAGACTATAGATTTTCCTACTTTGTGAAAGACATAGTGGACCCAGTGCAACAGAGAACAAGATTAACGAGTGTAGGTGTATTTTGATTTCTGTTGACTAAAATTAGCCATCTCATCAGCGTATCAGCAATGTACAAGCATAGTTATGTAGTTTAAAATGTCAAGGTATTTTAGGCAATAAATTAATGCTCTAAAGTGAATACAAAATCTACAAACCGTTTTTGGCATTCTTCCTGTTGAATTTTAACCAGTTAGAGTTGAAAGCCAATAACCTGGGAAAAAGACAGACTGTGTAATACAGATACATCTACGCTCTTTATTGTAGTTATAACTCATCCCTTATATTTATATATCACTACACATAGTTTCAGTTGCTATACATCAGTTATCAGCTTGGACCATGCCGAAACCCATTGCATCAACAGTTTGTCCATTCATGAGCTCTAGGTTATGCTTTTGATAAAGCTTTCAGACAACAACAAAATTGTAGGTGCAAAGAGGAAACTGGATGACTTGCACTCAACCGTTAACTTTTGAATGATTGGTTGGTCAGCATTACTACAGTGATTGTCCTTAATTCATCTTCAGAACATTCCTGATCATGCCTATATGCACTGGGTTTGTTTGTCCATCTCCAAACGTCTGTATATGACTGTGAATGGATGGAGACCAAATCTTCATCCAAATCAGCTCATCATTTGTACATCAAAAAATTAGTTGCTTCCTTAGTATCAGTTAGACCAGCATTTCCCAGACTGTGTTCTGCAGAACCCTAGGGTTCCCTTGAAGTGAAGATGAGGGAGGGTTCCACGGAAAACCTTCATTGTGAACAATAAGCTTAAAACAATTTAAGATAAATTATGCGATATTTTCTTAGGGCGCTTTTTCCTTAACATCTGTATATGATTTCATATGAAAGAGAATTTATATGTCATTGTCATCGATATTTGTGCTGTTATTAATCTAATCTAGGTCTACGCAATCCCAAAGCATTTGTAAATTGTACCAACAACAGAATATGTTTAGTTTTTAACCGGGTTCCACCAAATATTTAAGGTCAAAAGGATTCCACAGCCAAAAAAGATTGTGACTTCCACTGTGCAAGGAAACAGAAGGCTCTACTCAGCAGTCCCTCTGAACTTATATCCTATGATGAAGACTTCCAAGGCACATGTAAAGAGATCTTCAACCCTGAATAAAACAATGTCTACGTGAATGATCTGTAAAAGCATGAATACCCGGCTACCACTCAGTGGATACCAATCATTCACTGTATTCTATCCTTTCCCAGAATCGAAATACAATGCGGTTAGTGTGAGATGACAGATACGAAATGAGACCTTCAACCAGACCAAAATAGGCCAAATAAGAAGGCCAAGCACTTTGCACAAAGAAAAGGCCAAATTCAAAGCTGGAATCAAGAGGCTAAAGGTTCTAGTGCAATTAACAAGTGGCCAAGCCATCAAGAAAGACTTGAAAGGTCACGCAGTGTTCTCTGCAGTACAGAAAATCAAGATCAAATCGAGCTTATAAGATCAGCCATTGAGCTACGTCAGAGATTACAAGGCTCTTAATCAGACAAAAACCTGTTCAGCATGATTTATCTCTTTTGGTGGAGACTAGACCAGTCTTGGTATCAATGGATATATTTATATCATGACTGATACACCAACACAGTCCATACGTCAAAGCAGTTAATTACTTCAAGCTATTCAATGCATTTACACTTAATATAATTGATCTAAGATTACCTTGTGTTTCAGATATTTTAATCTAGTCTATGAACCAATTTTTGGGATGAATCAATTATATAATTGCATAATAAAAAGATACTGCAATGAATTAATCGTGCAAATGTCTGTCTGTTAAAGACTTTTTATTCATCTATATCAGATCTCATCACAAAGTGCAACAAAACTGAAGCAAGCACAATTGCACAGAGCCAAGATATGTCAATTAAATATTGTATTTGTGCTGTTTATGTAGAACAGGACTATTTTTTATGAACTGACCAATTAATAATCATCTCAAGTTCATTTAGATGCAGGGGCAGATTAAAGCGATTTGCTGCCCCAAGTCAAGATTCCTATGCCGCCCCTCCCAAAATTGAAATTTCACATTGAAATCCATAAATTTTTTACAGATGTCATAATAGGAAGAGAAACCAGCACTAACTGTCTGTTTCTATTAAAAAGGTAAAATAAATTAAAGTATTAGTGAGTGTATTAGTTTAAACTTTAACAACAGCATAACACATTGATTCAACATTTCTTCCTTAGTTTCCTGGTTTGCAATCATTTACATTTTACATTTAAAAAATTACAAATTAAACTTTTGCTGCCCCTTGAAACGTGCCACCCCGAGGCCGGGGCCTTGTTGAATTAGTGGTAAATACTGCGCTGTTTAGATGATTGGTGACATCATTTATTATTATCATTCTTCTATAAATGTATTTCACTTTCACTGCCAAACTTGGTACAATAGTAATATATAGACAATAAATAATACATAGACTATAACTCATCAGGTGACAATATTACTAATAATGATAAACTTCCCGCTTTCATTGCAAGGGGTCTCATCAAAAATATTAGAGATTGGTCAACAAGGGATCATTAACACACTTGGTCTGCAAATGGTCAGTATGCCCAACTGTGCCATCCAAAACAACAGGTTGTATATCTTGCAATTGAGCATTAAGAGGTTTCGTCAAAGAAGTAAAAGACTAAGAAGTTAGCCGGCCACCTAATAAGACTTTGATTCTTCAGCCAATTCAATGACTTTTTAACAGCACAAATGTTCTGTAGGTGCTGAAAGCAATTTGAATCACGTGATTGTCACAAGATGACTTTCACCAGCATGTCCTGTGTTTTGCCTTTTGAAACCTGGCTTTTCATCTAAAATTTATCAGCGAAATAATTTAATAGTATGCTAGATTTTCAATCAGTTGAGTCCTTTTTGCAAGTTAGAATTTGTAGCACAAACCAACAACATGCTTCTTACAAATGCAAATAACAAATATGTATTAGCGTAACCTTCATATTCTCTCCAACATATCTGCTTACTTATATGCAGGAAGATGAAAGCTAAGCATCAAGCCCAAGAGATGCAAGCTCTGCCTTCAAATAAAGTCACGATTGTATGCTAATTCAATTCCACGCTGTTGAATAATTCACCTGTCAACTCCAAACATTGACAGATATCTGCTACTTAGCTTTAGATACTGGATATAGCATTGTGCCTCCTAATTTCTCAGCTAACGATTTCAAGCTGCTGAAGGTCACACAATCAACAGACCATACATAATTGATGCTAAACAACATATCTGTCTGCTTAAGGTGAATGTGGGACAGGAAGCTACATAGGCTACGGGATAGGTGTGAAGAGCATCAATGGCAAACAGTCTCATGCTAAGGATTGCATTCATCCCCAGTTGGCAGGAAATAATTTAGGGTATTTTAATATCGGATGGCAGAAGGAAAAGTTAACAGTTTCAATACAGTTTCTATGCAGTGATAATTCTTACTTCTCTAAATCTGAACTTTCCTAAATCCATTATATACAGTGCATAAGTCAGTCAACTCACTTCAAGATGGAAAATGAATGTGTAATGTTGATGAAGGTCTCATGTTTGGCAGGAGACCTATTCCTCCTCTGACTGCAGTGAGTGATAAGTGGTTTTAATTTATTAAAACTGGGTTCAAATTCCTGAAAAATTGTTAGAAGTATGCTTTTGGGACAATGCACAATGCTTTAACACTTTAATCATTAGAGTGCATTAAAATTGACTGGGTAACTAATGTAAATCCTTGAAAATTTCTCAGTGCCCACAAAATCCACTTCAGGGAGACCAGCTTATTCACCAGAATGTAGCCCATCGCTGAAGTGTTAAGGAGTAATCTGGAAAGGTGGAGCTGGTTGCTAAATTAGTGAGACGCTTATGTCATAGATTGGTTGTACATATATATAATTTTTGAGACATCAGTGACACTTTTGATCAACTGCTCAGTACATACAAAGGAGTGGAATTTCATCATCCTTGAATATAGTACAGGTGCCTCAAAATAATAACCAATATTATAAATTATACGCACTTTTTGTCCTTGCACTGACTTCGAAAAGTAATCCCATTGCACCCGCAGAATTCTTGTCACTACCTGTGTGGACCATAGAGGCCTAATATTTGCCCAATCCAATATCATACTGATGAAGAGACAATGTCAAAGTCAACTAAAGTAGAGGAAACTCCATCAACATGAACCGAATTGCAAAGCTCACATGTGTTGTGACTACATACTCTAAAAGTAAGACTAACTAACTGAAACTACTGTTTAACTACATTTTATGTAGTTTAACTCTTAGTCATTTAACTAATTAACTTGTCTTAGAAAATAGTAGTTAAATACTCAATTTAGAAACTTTGTAACTAATTTTGCACCTGCTGTGCAATGCAAACTGAGTTGCTAAGTAACAATTAAAATTATTACTCATCACCCATTGCATGCCAGATATTTTTAGCTCTATAGTTCTGATTCATAAGTCATTAAGTCACCCTAGTACTCGTTAGTAATCATGGCAGCTGGTATAAGCTCATAACAAATAGGCAGGAGAAGAATACAAGGGGTATTTGACTGTGCTTGTATATTTATACATAAATTCAAGACTTTGGTATGTACTATGTGGTCATTCGCTCAATAGTCAAAAAATCAATTTCTTGTAGTTGGATTGAGATGAAGCAAGGAAGTGATTACCATTGATCATGCAGAGAGCATTCTTCTATAAAATAACAAGGTGCTTTAATCTCGAGGGATAGTTTAAAGGACAGATGATGTTACATAAGGGTGGATCGTCCTGTGGTAAATAGCTCATATATACATTTATTTGTGCACAGGATGGTAATAGGTGCATTACTCTAGCAAGAACTCTCACATTTTTAGCAATTTCTAGCAATTTTAGTAGATATAATTAAGTCATACGTATATGATCATTTCATGTACATGTAGGGTATGTATGTATATGAACATTTATATAGCGCCCTATAAGAACCTCACGAGGGCGCTTGGTATATAGCTGATCAATTCGAATACTTAAGAACTTGGTGTCATTACTTTCTATATAGGTATGTCATTCACCTCAAGAGTTTAGTTGATTTGAGGAATCTTTTTGCGATGGTAGCTATATAAATGTAGTTGGGGTCAGTGACATTCAATGCCAGCTTGTTTGATTTGAACTAGTCACTAACAATTTTTGTAGATAGATAGGCAAAATATTATGATGTGGCATCTCATTACATTGTCTTTCTATATTCTGCCAATTTTGTCAACACATAAATAATAAATCAATAATTATTATTTTGTAAATTTGTTTCCTAAGTGAAAATTTTTAAATCAAATGAAATTGATCAGTGTAACTGGAAAAAATGGGTAATAGCCCCAAGATTTTAGTGCCCTCTGCAGGCCATTGCTTGCTTTGCATGTGCCATGGTCCCTGAAACTGGATAGAAGTGGGCAAATGTCTCATAAAGTTACATTTAAGTTATCCCATGTCAAACCATCTTGTAATAACCAATGTTGTAATATAATCTTTGGATCATAATATATTAAATGGGTGAATGCAGTGAAACATCTTGAATCATATTTTATCGCCTGTAAAAAGCTTAAAATTCAAGTGTTCGTTGCAATCAAGGTCCTTGGTTGCAATTTAACGTTTTTATGCCACCAACAGCCTAGATGCATCAGTTGAATATGTGATTGACTAATGAATGTATACAGAAAGATATGGTCATGCATCAATGGAAATTTGTTACAGACATTCAATGCTATTCTGGTCTCATAGACCTCGTTCTTGACATTACAACTGCGTAAACTACAATTTGTGATCGATTGTTTTCTGGAATTCACAATGTCTTCTGTGCTTGTGGCTAAGGAGATAGTTACAATATTGAACCTGCTCCACTTTGTGATGAATATGGTATTGATGGGTCTATATCTACTATATAGGCCTAGATCTCAGAAGTGATCATCTCATATATACGCCAGATTTGCATTAAGGCTACTTTAAATTTCTTCTCGTACTTACTGCCTGCGTGGTGAATAAATGAGCGTAAAAAATAAAATTGACCAAAGTTGTCATAGTCATAAAATCCTTAGGCTACGTGATCTGCGCTAAAACTAGTTAGAAGTCGTGCATTTTGGTCAGTTAAAATACCATTGCTAACGTACCTCAATAAATTGTCCAAATCTTCTGACAACGACGTGAGGCCGAACAACTTTCACCAGCCGGGCGAACGGACGGTACAGAGACGCTCAAAGTCCAGAAAGCGACCGATCTCTAACGCGTTTCTGATAAAATCGAAGCGCCACCTGTGATGGCTATGATGAGAAATAGGACTATTTATTAACACAGGTGACTTAGATGTGTGCGCCAAGAATGCACGCGTCCCACAAGAACGACTTACGCTGTTTCGATGACTTTGATACTTTAGGCCAATGATCTCTGTTAAGAGTGGTATTAACAGTGCATCAGTGCTTTAGTCACACTTAGGTCCACATGTCGCCTAACATTAGCTTACTGCATCCGAAATTAAACTGTGGTGACATTTCCCCATGCACCTTCCAACTTTCCATTAAATCGTTTGAACAATAGTCTATCCTTCCTGTCACGCTGCAACAAGCTCGTTTGTCCTAGGACGCCTAGCCATACACAAATGTATTGCTCATAGCAATCCAAAAATTCTTTAAGTGGCACGCTTCGGCCCCTCTTTGAATTCCTTGAACATGACTGTATGGGATTTTAGTTCCTATAATTCCTTTCTGTGTGAGAATTCGTTCCCTTAGTTTTGCAAATAGTCCAACATGTATACTGATAGGCCCAAGTCTTAAGCTTATAATTCTGCATTCGCCTAAGCCTACAATCTACTAACCAATAGTAGGCCTACCAAATGTTCCAGTGACCCATAGGCCTAAATATTATGGCACTGATTATGGCACTGATTGAAGATGTAGGCATGCGTACCTATTCGTAATCGCAATATCCAAATGACTAAATCGCCACTTGAAAGACAATCGCAGCGCACTAGCTTATTCACAAACTCTTCATCAAATTAGAGGGGCTGTCCAAAGTAAAGTCTGTGGGAGGTCAGAGTCCGGTTTCCAGGGTCAGCGGAGGCACAGTACGTAACTGTTAAGGATGGTGTCGTTCTGGTCGAGGATTGACAGCTAGGTGGAATTATTATGCTGAGAGAATAGAAGAGAAGCCACTGTATCTCTTCCCTAACTTCAAGATTTCTTTGTAATTAGCAATGTAGCAATCATGCAACAGTGGTACTATTTAAAGCAGGAAGCCACCGGCTAGGCATAGACCTAAGAAGACTAATACAAGTTTATGCAGCGAATATTGCGCGGACAATAGGGCCTTCTACGTCGTTTCAAGTCGTCGTCGTCGCCACCACGTTACACCACTATTAGACCTAACTAATTATATTGGTGTAGTATGACTTCCCATCAGACTTCTCATTCCTTCCTCCGTTAAACTTGCCTGCATTTATTATTACTTTTATGTCTCTCAAATGACACCCTTTTTAGCTTCTTGCTGGACTGGATGCATCTCTGGGTATGTTTTTAAAGAGGTGTTAGGCCTATATAAATTCCCAAAATATTTTTTATTACAGTGACTACGGGAACTAATTACAAATTCCTTAAGATTATAACAATGCTCACACCATCGACGTCATATATATTGCCATGGTGATTTTCCTCATTTTCTTGAGCGAATTTCTTCGTATAGTCGGTCAACAGTTTTTGACAATTTTATGCATAGTTCTTACTATATTATTATGCATAGAGTTTAGTGGCTTCGCTCTTGCTTGATAGTTTATTATTCGCTTAGTGATAATGTAGTTTTATAGTTAGCCTACGTGGTTTGGCAGTTTTAGACTTTTCTTGTGAGTCATTAGTTTCATTGTTCTTCGCAACACGATCTGGCGCACGAATTTCCTATTGTAGTCATAGCCAACGAGGAGGCAGCTACTGATTATGTGGGCTAGGTGGATCGAGTGTGACAACTGTAACGACTGTGACGAATAAACCATCAAGAGGAACGAGAGTGTCTTGGGATACGATCGACCACATAGCCTACTATATATCGAAACCGGAGACCTTCCAACTGGTCAGCCGATTCCAAGAGACTGACGTACGCCTGCCAGACTTCTTAGACTAACACTACTGCTGCTGCTGCTGCTGCTGCTGCTGCTGCTGCTGCTGCTGCTGCTGCTGCTGCTGCTGCTGCTGCTGCTGCTGCTGCTGCTGCTGCTGCTGCTGCTGCTGCTGCTGCTGCTGCTGCTGCTGCTGCTGCTGCTGCTGCTGCTGCTGCTGCTGCTGCTGCTGCTGCTGCTGCTGCTGCTGCTGCTGCTGCTGCTGCTGCTGCTGCTGCTGCTGCTGCTGCTTATCCAGAGTTCAATCCGGGATCCGGAGTTCAGAACGAATGCAGCATGAGCCAACATACGATAGCATCCGAAGAACACACCAAAGCCGTACGAACTGAACAAGTCGTAAATAGATTTTTCGAAGCCCTTCCCCAGAACTAATTAATGCGGTGCATTTAGCATATATCGTTAATAGAAAGAGCCTTTGCCTACCGCAAAGCAATCACAGAAAAAATGTTACCGTCTACCACAGCAGTCGTTACAAAGACAAACGCCATTGCCTAGCTATTACTACAGCCATCATTTGCAAAGGCAGAGTCGTCGCCTGTAGTATGCCTGTAGTCGTTGCCTGTAGTAATGTAGGCCTATACTAGTATAGGCCTACATTATACAACCATCACTAAACAGACAAAGAGTCGTTGCCTATAGCTACCACAGCGATCCGTAAAAAGATAAGTAGGCTCTATTCGTTGCCTACTACTACAGTCATTACTAAAGAGGCAAAGAGTCATTGCCTACTTCCACAGCGATCATTAAAGTGACAATTAGTCTTTGCCTACTACCACGTACAGTGATAATTAAAGAGACTGTTAAAGGTCGCCGACTTCGAGATCTACAGCCATTACTTTAGAGACAAAGAGTGGCTGCCTACTACCAAAGCAATCGTTCTAAAGAAACAGTTAATCGTTGCCTACTACCCCAGCCTTCACTTAAGAGACAGAGTCGTTGCCTACTACCACAGCGATAATTAAAGAAACAGTTAATCGTTGCCAACTACTACAGCCATCACTTAAGAGATAGGCCTAATTAAAAAGTCGTTGCCTACTACTACATATACAGCCATCATTTAAGTGACAAATGTAAGAGTCGTTGCGTACAACTTCCAAAGCGATATCATTAAAGAGATATTGAATATAATCAGAAAGAATCGATGCCTATCACCCTTTGTCCGAAAAGATATGGTAAACGCTTGCTGGCGACACTCGCTTGCGGTAGGCATCCACATTATGTTATTCAATGCTTAGCATCCATGGCCTTAGGAAGGCTATATTATATTCTTCTGATAACAGTTTAGCTCTCTTACGACTCGTTCGATGATTAGTGCATTATATATATAATGCACTAATCATCGAACGAGTCGTAAGAGAGCTAAACTGTTATATATATATATATATATATATTGTAACGGAACGGGGCCTATTCGACAGTGACCAGGATGACGACTTGCAGCCCCGTCCGATATGGGGGTAGTTCGAGTTGCAGTCCGCTGAGTAAGGCTTCAGTGGTTTGCTGAAGACTAACCATTTAAGGTTTAAATAGCTCCTTTCTGGATGACGCTTGGAATAAGACACGCTTGTTCGATAACCCTCTGGTAATGTACAACGGAAAACAATACTTATGTAGCGCCGATTCGGAAACAGTCCGTATCTCACTCCCTCAATACGCCCTACGTCGATAACTAACGAGTAACTGCAACGCTACGTCAATGGCTGACGGCGACTACTAAGCTACGTCAATGGCTGACGGCGACTATCGCAAATCTACGACGACTATATCCACGACGACTATCGCAAGCAACGACGACCATTCGTGCTTCTTAGGCGCCGAGGCTGCAAGGCCGAAGCCGAATCTACAAGGCTCCCCGATGACGATCTCCAGACGACGACGACGACGACGACGATGATTCCGATCTTCCAGGCGAACTCCCTACTCGACTGACTATCCTCTCTTTTATACTAACTTGCTGTAGATAGTAGATGATACACAGTAGATAGGAGACAGTAGATAGTAGAGACTACACAGTAGATAGGCGACAGTAGACAGTAGAGACAACACAGTAGATAGTAGATAATTCACAGTAGTAGGATACAGTAGATAGTAGATATCTACAATAGATAGTAGATAGACTACAGTAGATAGGATACAGTAGATAAAAGGGTGCGTCATTACACTAGGCCTAACAATGTATTAAGATGTATATAGATCTTCGTTTAATAGACAAACAGTCACAAACTGACACACCACAGTTAGTTACAGAAGGTGGAAATCAGTTGTATAGGGTCCGAGTTCTGTTCAATTCTAATTTATTGTTTCGCTGCAGCTTAGTAATTGTAGGCAATTAATTATTATTAGTAACTTGTAGGCCCATCACCCTTTGTCCGAAAAATCTAGTCATTTTATCTCGTCGGTAATTTCCTGATTTCTTAAAAAGAATCGATGCCTATCACCCTTTATCCGAAAAATCTAGTCTTTTATCTCGTCGATAACTTCCTGATTTCTTAAAGTCTTGGTTTCCCTCCTGTATGTTTTCCATGAATCTCCGCGTACACATGCATGGTAGAAATAAATTAAACACTGTGTGTGTGTGTAGGTGTGTGCGTGTGTGTGTGCCCGACACCACCCAGGTAAGTTTTAATATTTGTTTGAACTAGCCTTTGGCCAGAAAACAGAGAGTTAACGATAGGCTTCCTTCATTGAGAAGTCAGCACAGCGCTGTCAACGCTTTTGTGTTGGATGACATGTACGTAAGAAACTTAGTATAGCGCCTTTAACGCCGACTGCCTCAGAAAGGCACTGCGCTGTACAGATCGAACCATCTAACTGTTCTAACAGTTCTAACTCGTCATTATTCAAGACATATTTAGGTGCATTTTGACGCAGTTTTAATATGTTTTCTGAATTAAGCTATAACTATGCGCAGAAGAGCGCATGTGAAGCTGAAGCCGCTTCAAGAAGATCTGGGTCATGATAAGATGCAATGCCCGGCAGCTACATCTCTCCACAATTGAGCGCAACAATCGCTCTCCAGGTTCATAATAGGCTTACATGTAAAACTTCCTAATGCTACAGGCCTACGTCGTACAGTCAAGACCAACAGGGCCTGCCTCATAATGGGACTTTTATTTCAGTCTTAAGGCCAACTTTTCATGATAGGCCTATCATTTATCTGTCTTAACTTTTTTTGCTTTGTTTTCACAGGTACCTGTGGGTTGGTCTTTCGGATGAGAGTTTCTGCGTGAGTGAAGGTGGGATGGAAAGGGTTGCATGTTACGGTTGAACTGTGTCGTTTTGAGTGTTTGTGTGTTGCTAGTTGTTTGTAAATAAGCTGCCCCCCCCGTGGGTCTATGGCCTAAAAACCATAGCTCATGGGGTTTGCTCGTTCGTTTCTGTATATTTGTTTGTTACCAGTAGATTTCCTCCTCACCTGCTGAGCCTCTGTAGTGGCGTAAAACCCCGTAAGCTCCTAGAAGGCAGGAGGGCCCCTGGAGTGGCTTAAACTCCCGTAAGCCCTGTTTTATTTATGGTTGTCCTGGAGTGAGCCGAGGGATGAGAAGGAGGAGGATAGAAGACTAGATAAGAAGGAAAGATCGAGGCACGCAGTCAACGTGGAACTGAGGGAGCACCATAAAGCTTTCCTAGAGGAGGAGAGCTCTCGCTTCGACTTATAGATAAACCATGTCTTACGAAATTCCAGGTGTTTCTTCGTGTTTCTTAAGATACATTTTAAGTCGCAGTTATTTCATAGACTTGTGCAATATTCATTGATTCACTGATTTACAGATCTATCACAATTCAATCGCATCTCCTAACCCTCTCCTCTTCTGCCCTGACCATCTAATCATCTGCCCTGACCCTCTCCTCTTCCGCCCTAACCCTCTCCTCTTCCGCCCTGACCCTTTCCTTTTCCGCCCTGACCATTTCCTTTTACGCCCTGACCCTTTCCTTTTCCGCCCTGACCCTTTCCTTTTCCGCCCTGACCGTTTCCTTTTACGCCCTGACCCTTTCCTTTTCCGCCCTGACCATTTCCTTTTACGCCCTGACCCTTTCCTTTTCCGCCCTGACCCTTTCCTTTTCCGCCCTGACCATTTCCTTTTACGCCCTGACCCTTTCCTTTTCCGCCCTGACCCTTTCCTTTTCCGCACTGACCCTTTCCTTTTCCGCCCTGACCCTTTCCTTTTCCGCCCTGACCATTTCCTTTTCCGCCCTGACCCTTTCCTTTTCCGCCCTGACCCTTTCCTTTTCCGCCCTGACCCTTTCCTTTTCCGACCTGACCATTTCCTTTTCCGCCCTGACCCTTTCCTTTTCCGCCCTGACACGTGTCCCCTCTTCCGTCACTTTATCACTAAAATATGCAAACTGCTTTACATCCCCAGCTGATCCGTCTCTCTAGAACAATCTTCCGGCATAATTAGAACAAAATAATGTTCTGATCCACCCCCAACGAACTTAAAAGTGTTATACCTACAATTGAAAGCGAGAAGTCGCTGGCCAAATCATACATATTACATAGGCTACAGTTGGTTTCTTACTGAGCAATCTTTATGCTACTTCTTTTGTGCCTTAAGCCTACCAGCCAATTGCCCGAAACATTCTAGTTACGAAGCTCCTTTCTACAGCCTCACTTAAACTACTTTATTACCGGTTTCATGTGTGTAGGGCTGTAGGCCTTATACAACTATCTGAGCTTATTACCCAATTGTCAGAGCTGTTAATATATCTTCAATATAAGAACAAGGGCACGTATACTTGATAGGTGACTATAACATAGATTTCTTGAAGACAATTAATATGGACCATAACCTAGGCTCACTGATGATTTTTTTAATGCCACGTCCTCTAGTTTTTCACTTATTATCACGCCCCGACTACAATAACCGTATTCAACTATACAGCCACCCTCGCTGGTGACCTAGCTATTCATCAATAGGATTGCTAAAATATGGGACACTACTATCTTAATAATTATTGATGAGGCTTCAGACCATCGTCCAATCCTGGCCTGGATAGACCATAAACCGAATTCTCCTTTAATAGCTTCTCTCTTCCAAACACGGTGTTAGATAAATATCTTACGCCATGCTTCCAACGTACACTATACCCGTCGTTCGGACTCTTCTGCCAAACTTACCTCTAATAACTTACTGAGCCTAACTGATTCAGGTCTCCTTAAGTACCGAACACAGGACACAAAATTATTATCCAGAATTGCACGAAGAACATTCCATAGGCCTAAACCATCCTTCGGTCTCCCTCCACGGTTCTAGGACAATCTCCCCCTGGACATTCTCCCCCGGACAATATCTCCCTGGACAATATCCTCTCGAACAATCTCCCCCGGACAATACCCCCTCCCCAGTTCAAAATATACAAATAATGCTGGAGGGTTAAAAGATGGAACTAGAATTAGCTGGAGCACTTTCTCAAAGACTCAATGTCAGACGCTTTTTTTTACGATTATATGCGTGATTATAAAAACATAGGCTATAACTCTAAATTTCAAAATCAAAAATAAAATAGCATATTGGCATAGGCCCCTACCAAGGACCAATTTAATCTAGATTCCTTGGGCCCCTACAAGGCCTACATGGGTATTTTCACGACAACGCTGAAATTGAGAAAGAATAAGTGAATAAAAAAGATGATGCAAATTTTAAAAATTTACAGATGTATTTTTATGGAATTGCTTGAGCAAACTTAACATCGAGCAGTGCTAAAATTTGACAGAGTTGGCCTAAAATTTAATTTTAGTTTTTTTATATTTTAATTAAAATACAACTTCGTTACTTTCACTTACCTTTACAACTCCGGCATTTTATTTTAAAATGCTCTGTCCATAATTTACAGATAAGTTTTTATGGAATTGCTGAAGCACACTTAACATTGAGCATTGCTTAAATTTGACAGAGTTGGCCTAAAATTTCATTCTAGATCCTTAATAATTTTTCCGCTACTTTGATTTTCATACATTTACAACTCCGTTACTTTATTTAAAAATACGCAGTCCAAAGTGCTGTCACTGTTCATAATTGGTGATTAATTATTATTAAGTGTGCGTAGCAATATGATGCAGCAACCCCAATTATTCAAATGATAAATTATTTCATTTGTACTATGAACTAATCTCATTTATTTAAAGTCGCGGAGTGGTAAACCATGATCAATTATCCATCGAATCTTATCTTGAACTCATTGGTTATATTGAGGTGCCAGAATGATGTAAGTGATGAAACAGACACAGACATTCCAATCAAAATTTAAAAACGTCCTCTTAACACTTTCCAAAAGAAACTGTATCCGCTTCTTTTCTCTAAGTCCAATTAGTGTTTCTTCCTCCTTCTCTGTCCTCAGCTGCTGGTTGGTTTACCTCCTCTCTGAGGTAAAGATTGTGAACCTAAAGTGCCATGCCGCTTGAACTCCAACATATCCGACTGTGGCCCTTTTATTCTCATTCATATATACACTCACACTCGCAACGCACACACATACAAACACGAACACACACACACACACACACACACACACACACACACACACACGCATATATACATACATATATATATACATACATATATATATATATATAAGTGTACAAGAAATTCGACACATGATTACAACCCCGTTATACTACCTTGGTTAGTGCTGTAATCGTCAACCTACAGTTACTCTCTATTATGGACTCCTACATGTCGGACTGCAACCCTTTCATTCATACCCACAAAAACATATATAATTATGTGTGTGTTTATATATATTTATATACAAGAAAAGTACAACTCCGTTTAAAATTACAACACCGTTACTTCAGGAAAGTATCGGAGTTGTTATAACGGAGTTGTACATTCTTCGTAATAAAGCTCGGTTAAATTGAGATAAAAGTAATAATCAATCTACAATAGTTGCCAGGCTGTCAGTTTCAATATTATCATATTTTTAAAGCATAAATACACACAATTTAGTACTTATGGTAACGGAGTTGTGGATTAATTTCCGAAAATTGTCAACATAAACAAACATCTAAATTGGTCTCTTGCTGGTAAATTAATATAGGTTGGTTCAGTGCTTTCGAAGACGACAATTCAAAAATCGAGAGTGCTCAATTTATTCCACAAATGGCCAAAGACTTTCGGTAGCGGAATGTAAACAAATTTTTAGGACAGAAGTTAAATAAAAATTTTAATTACTTATTAAGTTAACAAGTTAATGAAAACCTTTGGCCTATAGAACATTAGCCAAATATAGGTTAAATATAACAAGTCATTAAAAATCTTTGCAATTTGCAATTGGGCATTTATAACGCGTCTTGCACAAAGGCGCGCTGTGCTGCATTCTCAATCAAAGATCAGAGAAAATAAGTAGGTCTTCAGTTTTGTCTTGCATAATGTAAAGGGTGTGGCTTGACAGACTGTAATTCGGAGACTATTCCATTCTGTGGGACCTGTGACTGAGAATGCACGGTTCCCAAACTTCTTGTTGGTGCGAGTTATGATAAAGTCCTCCCGCGTAGACGAACTGAGTCCTCTTGAGGTAGAGGTAGAGGTAGAGCATGACGCGACCATGGACGTCATGCACGAGGTGGAGGTTCCATTATGAATGTGGTACACGAGAAGGGAAATTTTGAAAGCAATGCGGGCATGGATGGGTAGCCAGTGTAGCTGTTGTAGTGAAGGTGTGATGTAGTCGCGAGGAGCAAGACCTTTTATTAGGCGGGCAGCAGAGTGTAGGATTGTTGCAGGAAGCACTTCAATTACTAATATAACGTAACGTTATATCAACTCAGCAGAGGAAAGGATAATGACATTTGTTATATTATTAAGACTTTGTTATTTTTTCCCATACTAATAAAATAAATAATAAAATAAAAATTTGCGTTCTTCAAGTCATGTATACCATGCAAGAATATAAAAAATAAAGAAACAGAATTTTACCTTGTGTGTAGGCCGGCCAAAGCAAAAGACCGAAATTACTATAACTTAAATGCTGTCGTGAAAAATACCCGCATAGGCCTACAGTCGCGCGGTGTCGGCAATGAATGTAGTGGACGTTGACATCGTGATCTAGTGTTGCATCATTTCTTTTTATTATCTACGGTTGATACTTGTTCCAGCATCAGAAAGGAGAGCTGAGAAAGCAAAAGGTTCGATTAGAAGCTGGCGATTTTTTTTTACTGTGATAGGTTTGTTTAGATTTGCTTTGATTCACTTGTTAATTTTATAAATGAAACTATATATAATATTTAGTAGATACTCTAGTCAATTTTATAGTTAATGAACTCGTTGAAAATGTTATAGGTTGATCAATTTCATGAGATAAGTTTTAGAGCGATAGCGGAGTCGGTATCATTCTGGTAATAGAGTCGTTGCACTGACTGATGATATTATACCCACGACGAATATGATAACGATTTCTAAACGCGTTAATCGTCACATTCTATTTGTGCATATTCACAGTTAGATGTTTTCCACGGTTTTGTAAACGGAAAGCCAATGATTTTAAACCGCAGTTAAATGAGCAGTGTAGACTCGGGTGAAATTGCTTACAGTAAATGTAGATGTAAAAGTTTTTATATAGCGTATGTGGCAATGAGAATCTGATCAGGTGAGATCCTTCACCATCGCTCGTCAGTTTGAATGGAGGCTACGCCATTTAAGGTCCCCGTGCAAGAAGGAGCTACTTCAGTACGTACTAATCCGAGATTTCAATATCTGAAATAAGCCAACATCGGGGGTCGATATGTGCTTACTTGCATAGTTGTGAAATTTTAATTAAATCAGAAAAAATTCATCAGTAAGAAGAACAATGCAAAAAACTAGATGTCACCTGTGGTGAGCTCATATATGCACAGATAGGCATCGAGCCAGCCATTGGATTGCAATTTAAAGTTGGCAGCAGGGGCATCTATGGGGGTCCAGAAATGCCTCCAATTTCAGGTGTGGGTAATATTTTTTGAGTATTAAGGGGGAGATTATCGTGCCTTCCTGACACTTGGGACCGGGGATTTGCCTCCATCACTCAAGGGGGGATTGTCGCCCGCGATTGTCAGGTGGCATCGTGTTTACGATTCCTGAGCCATGTTGCAGTGATAGTGTCAAGCGACGACAGGTGGTAACATCCGCAATAACGAGGGCACCATTTCCAGTGGCCTCAATTGGTGGTAGATGATACTGTAGCCCAATGCATGTAGGAAGAGTCAGAAGTCCTTTGGAAACCTAGCGGAGAGTGCAGTGACTAGGGAGTGAAGGCTGAAGAGACCAAGGTGCTGAAGGTCTAGAGTTATAAAGGAGCTACTTCAGCCAAACAGTTGCACTTTAGAGTTGGAATTTTGAACTGGATATGCTTAGGCACATGAGGCCAGTATTTCAATCCTGAATGAAAACTGATATGTGGGCAAGCCTTGGAAGACTACCAATATAACAGACATCAGCCAGCGTTAAGTATTGACTGAAGCTTGGAAAGGCTTAGTGAAGAGAGACTGGTATACACACAGGTGCAGGTAGCCATGTACAAATCTGTGCATGGATAAGCGTGGTGACTGCTTGAGGGGAGATTGAGTAATAGATTATGTGGACTAAGATCCAGCAGCTTGGCACAGCAAAATAGCCAATCTGCTGGATCATAGTGTTTTGTACTATTTTGTACAATTTTTGCTTCAAATGTTAGCTTTTCTTTGTATGAAGAATTATTTTCTGGTTTTTTGGCTCATTTGGTAGTTGTTATAGGTGTTCAGGTCATTCTGCTCATAGCTTGTGTCTTTTCATTCCCAGACTTTTTAGATTGCTCATCTGATGTAAGCTGTTGGTTCTGAACAGACTTATCTGCTGAATGTTGACCTGATTTTGTGTCTTAGGTTGGGTGCAACATCGGTTGATGTCTTGTGTACTAATGTCTTAAGTGTTAACCCTTACCCTTCCAATTATTATATCAAATGCATTAAAATTGGCTGCTCACTGCGGCCTAACGAGTGGTAAGGGTTAATAAGATATTAGCACCATAGCAGCAACTGTTTAATAGTTTAAATTACTTTAACATTTATTTATTTGCTGATGAATCAGGTCATTTGTGTACAGTAAGAAGTGATGCACTGGAAAATTACTCATCAACTGTTCAGCGAAACGTGAGTCCTGCCTTCCCAATAACAGAGAAGCCACCTGCAAATGTAATCAATATGCAGAAATAAATCAAAGATGCTGTGGGCTACATCCTGAAAACAGTTTAAGAGAATTTTAATCAGATTAGTAGTATGGGAATGTGGTCTTATTTAGAACTGTCTCTTTTGTATGGAAATATCAATATAAAAATAACTAGGACCCTGTTGAGCAACCAAATGGCCAGTACATCAAGTTGATGAGAAATTGTGTGAGCAAGATGTGGTGTCACCTGTGTTTAGCATGTAATTTTTTTATATGCATGACTGCCTCTTTAAAGTATGCCATTTGTTTCAGGTATTGATGCTGTGCTATAACATAAATTAGACTTGAAGCAGAATGGAGGTCTTACATCAAAGAAATATTGTGCTGTGGTTTTCATTTGTATATTATAGGTGTTCAGGTTCACGCAAGTCTAGTGATTAGTGTGCTGACTGAGTTGTTTTAATTTTCACATCCCAGTAAGACTTTTTTTAGATTTTTGCTTGCTGACCTTGTCAAGTAAATTAAGCCATAATGAGTTTACTGATACACAGTACTGTCAGTGGGATGATGAGGCAACGAAGATGAGGTGGGTGTATGCATCTTGTGAAATTGTGGCAAGAGTAGGAGCCTGAATCAGAAGATCCACTGCTGTAGGTCATCCATGTTAAATGCCCATGGTCTCCTCACATCTTTGCCAGAATTAATTTGAACCCAACCACAGGTCATACTTCATTATGTCCTGGTGTCGTAGTCACAAGACAGGCACAAGTCTGACTGCCTATGCCTAAATAGTGGGCAAAGGTGGCAATCAATCATGAGAGTGGTGTAGCCCTCTACGCTAGGAGTAAGCCTACTCCGATTTTCAGGTAGGTATAAGTCCTCAAGTACTCCTGGCTTAGCGATGATTTAAATAGCGATGATTTGTCGCATTGTACTACTTTTTAGGGTCAAAAAGTGTTTAAGAGGTTCTACTATTAATCTGTTGCCTTCAACGATGGCTTTTAGTCCATGTTAAAAATGACTGTAATTTGACTTAGGACATGCTTAGGCTAATAACCCAATCTTCCTAGCTTCCTCTTAAAAGCTGTGACATTGTCCACTGAGACAGTGCTATCATCCAAGCCATTCCACCAGTCTTGTAACTCTTGAACTGAGAATTTCTGGCCTAGCTCCTTTCGGTTTCTTAAATAATTTATGCCAATGTCCCCAAAACGTCTTGTTTTGGAGCTAATTCCAAAGACCTCTATTGACTGCACTGCCACCTTTCCAGTAACAATCTGGTAGGCTTCAGTTAAATCACTGTCTTCTCTGCTCCTCCTAATTTCCAATGTTGTTAGTCAACATCTATTCAGCCTTTTTTGTAACTTGTAGCCCCATATAATTTTTTTGCTCTTATATACCACTTTTTTCAACTTTCCATGTCTTGGTGCAGGTATGAAGTAAATTACAGCTACCTATTTGTGATTTGTTTTTGATATGTTCTCATTCGCTTCATTAAACTTCTTCCAAGTGTCATTCACTCTCATATTCCTTCCTGCACTTTCCAAGTCATTTTCCTTAAGCCTTTTCTTCACTAGTTCAGTTTAACTTGTGTGTATTTGTGAGCAAACTTTTTCTGAAGATTAATGTCTAAAGTGCCTACTAGTGTAGGCAAAATTTGCTTCCGATCGCAAAACTTCCATATTCTGACAAATAGTTATTTATATGTTATAATTCACTGTTCTTTTGCGCCAAATAATTACTTATCTATAATAATTCACCATTCATTTGCCAACTGCTTTTGGGCTCAATCGCTTAAATTGTGTACGAATTCCGGCACTCAGATCTCCACTATTATTGTTATTTTCATTCTTTACCAAATTGACCGTGTATAAATACTTACGCACATACACTGTAAACCATAACCACTTGAATCATTACGTGTGTATTTTCACGTGGGTAAATACCGGGTGTCATCTATTTGCTGGCAAAGTTACTCCGAGGAGTGTCTTATTCCACCATCTGCGCCTTTCTCATTAATACCGAACAAGACGTAAGTCTATTCAGGGATTACTTATTCCCCACATGAGAGATTCGGCAGGCATAAGCCACTACGACCCCAGCAGACCATGACCATGTTACAGTCCAAAACACATCCAGGCATCTCCCTTGGATCAATTTAGGATATTTTGCATTTGGTCATAGATTCATGATACACTTTCACTGTCAAGCGCATCCTAATTTACTCATTTACTCCACTCAGTTGCATCTTTAAACTGCCATTTAATTTTTTTGATGTTCTCATATATTCACTGGTCATTGTGATTAATTTGCTGTCCATTTTAGCTTTATTTCATAGAATTCCAAATGCACTCTAACTGGGGCTCTGTCATTAACTTCACTTGGGTCCTCTTTAGTTTCTGGTAAAATGATTTCTGACTTTTTGAGTGATGGACGAAGGCAGACTACTGTTTATTCTTGCTGGCTTTTTACTCTGATGTTCCAGCAGTTGACTTGAATTGTCTTGTTTTACGGATGACTTGCATAGTTTTTTTGGGATTTGCTTTTTGAATATCATCAACAGATACCTCTGAACCTGATTTGAGATCCAGTTATTGATTTCTGCTATCTTGCTGCAGTAGGTACAAGTCGATGGTTGTCACTTCAAGTAAGACCAGAGTCAAGGATCGTTATTAAGTCATGAGTTCTAATCTGTTGGAGAAGACCTGTTGAAATCAAATAAGTAGTCAGTAGTCACTCTATGTTAATGTTTCATGTGGTACTATGGATGTGACAGAATGTACAGAATTAGCAGAGAATTCTGATACATCTTACTAAACCCCGAGAGGCCAATGCTATCCTCTTGCGAGGCACAATTAAGGCTTAAATTGTTTGTTGAATGAATGCAATATTCGTTGATATGACGAGTGAGCAATCTCTGTGCAGGTCTTTCAATCAAAGCTGAATCCAAACCTTTCCATCGATGGATGCATTGCTCCTCTTCCGTTTTCTCTGTCACTGCTCCAGTTCTAAACACTATCCACTGTAGCCATCTGATTGTCTGCCCGTTGGACATTTTAAATCTTGAACCGGAAATGACTGTGACTTTACCTTCCTATGGTTTTTGTTTTCACTGTGCATATGTGAATAAGATGATTAATACTCTTACTGCTCCAGATTGCTTACAATTTTGTTATTTGCAAGATACCATTTAAGTTTTATGCGACTCACCACAACACATTACCTGGTTGTATCTCAGATCTAATGTTGTAGCGAGGAAGGGTATGGCACACATGATGACGACCATGTGACCAACTATTGGGTGAGATAATAAAGATTGAAGGCATATTGAGACTATGTGCGGTTTGAGGTTTCTTTCAACCATCACGTGTGTTCATAAGTAAATTTAGGGTCTATTGTCGTAACCATGTATGTCATGCCTGAGTTTCCAATCACCAATAATAACAATCAATATTACAGTCACTTAAAGAGATAATTAGTAGGCATTTAAATGAGACCAAAAGGGAAAGCAAGTCCACTAACCGGGTCACAAAATATAAAAAAAAGTTTGAGGGCATTTTTAGCAGTGTCAATTCATCAGGGTTTTTAACTTTATTCAATTTTGACAGCACAGTTTGGAAAATAATAGAATTATTATGAAACATTAGGGACTAACAATTGGTAAAGTAATGGATTAACTTGCTTACTTATGTACATATAGTGCCACATTAAATATTTTCCATGGCAAGGCACAAAAATACTTTGAATGTCATTACATTGTGCAAATCTTTTTATGAGTGCAACTGAAAAGAAATAGAAGAAAACGGATGATTAACTTACCTACTTTGACTCAATGGTGTAGTACATGCAAGTCCAAAAACCAGACAGTCTCAAATAAATAGGCATTTTTTGAACTGATGTGTGCAGTGGGCACACCTTTAAATACGGAATAGAAGAGAATGATTCAATATTTTTTGTCCTGTGCAAACCAAAGCAAGTTGGATGTTGGCACGAGCAAATTCTGTAGTCAATTTATTTTTGGTATATAGTGATGGTCTGGTGTATTTTTACATGCATGTGTACATTTTATGTGTATATATATGTAGCTGTTCATATTTATGGGACAGTGATAGTCTGCTCCGAATGATGCATTGTTCATAGTGGCGGAAATTATTTCGGCCGGATTTAAGATTGCATCATCTTTTTGCCTTTAGTTGCTATGGTATAAGACAGACCACCATCTTCGGACTATCGAACCTTCATATTATCGAGTGGACACCTTCATAAAGTATTGGTATTATTTATGGCAGCTATTCCAATTGCTGTCACTATGTCATATGTGTTAGAGATTATCTGCATTTTGTGTTTGTTTATATAGCAGTTGTTCCAGGTTATATGATTGCAGTATCAATATTATCAACATTTAGTGACCACTGGCTAGTATAGCAGTCATTCTGGGTTATGTGATATTTATGTAGTATCTATATAAGAAGCCTTTTGGTACCTGATTTTACACAATCAATGACTAATGTTACAGTCAATCCAGTTGTTTGATTATGGTATCTACGTAGGGTCCTCACACACAACCATCTGCACTTAGGGCCTACTGGTTAATGTTGCAACCATTCCATGGTAAGTGGTTCCAGGACCAGGATCTGTGTAAGCTATTGGACTGGTACATGAGTGATTGCACTTGGTGAGACATTTTAAAATCTAACTTACCAAATTTTGCTGCTGATTAGCCATTTCTTAATTTACTTTCATCAGGATGTTGAGTGGTGGACCATTGTACATGTCCTCAATTCATTTTGAGGTCATTGTTTTTTTCACAGATGAGTTTAGCATTATACAGAGCGATGGCGTCTGTTGGTATCAACATGTATTTATGTGACTTTGCCTGGGTGTATATGAATAGCTTTATATGTATGTTTTAACTTTTTTATATTTGTTTATAGTAGATGTATTAATTTGATGGTATGGATGCCTTGACCTTTCAAAACTGCCTCCAGTAAAGTCTGTTTATGCTACTCTGCAAGACAATTTCGTCCTTCTTTTGTGTGCTTGGTTATTGACTAGGATTCGCTTGTACACACCGGTTGTCCTAGTTCTCTGGTGTTAGGTCTCCTCTGCACCTGTGCACCTCTGCCAGCAGGGCAGAGAGTACTGAAGGAGGGAGGAGGTGCGCTGTGGCCTGGTGGGTGGGTCGTTCCTTCCTCGTCCGTCCCTGGTTCTGTTTTCTTTAGGGGCCTGTGCACAAATTCATATTATGTATTATGGATAATATTTAAGAGTTTGTGGATATGATATGGGAACGATTGGGAGCAGCGCCTTCTACATTGTATGTGCTGTGGCCGGTAGATAAATACCCAAGCTGTAGAAGAACACCTTATACAAGATTTAGAGCTGTTCTATGGGAGGGTTGAAATACTCCTGCAGTCTTAATTTAAACATAAAATCAAAGATTAGTTAATTAACTAATAATTATGTATTTCCATAGAGACTTGTTGTAAAGAGGGAGAACCGAATATACAAACTTTTGTTTAATTTGATCCAGATTTTATTGTCGAAATTCATTAATTAAACACTGGCGTTTTTCTAAGCTACTGAGTAATGAGTATATATATATATATATATATATATATATCTGTGTGTGTGTGCGTGCGCGTTTGTGTGTGTAATCATATGTTGAAAGGTTTACTCATATGTTGAAATATTCACTCATGTGTTATGTTTATATATATATATATATATATATATATATATATATATCTGTGTGTGTGTGCGTGCGCGTTTGTGTGTGTAATCATATGTTGAAAGGTTTAGAGAAGGAACTGAAGGAAGAGAGAGATGTGTGGTTGTAATATAACTGAGGGCAGGAGGGAGATAAAGAGAGACACAGTCAGAGAAACTTAGAGAGACCGATGAGAGATGTGCAGAAGAAAGTGTTAGAGGTGAAGATAAGCAAAATTATTATGTTGTGTTAGCTGCACATTTTTGGTGGGTTGAACTTTGACCCTGTGGACTCCTTAGGCCAGAAACTTAGTCAATAAAGCAGGTGGTTATTGGATTCTGTAGGCGGGGCTGGTGATTTTCCATTATAATTGTGGAAGCTGTATGGCCCATTAAGAACTTTAGATATGAATGAAAGAAATAGCTTACAATGCATGGTGAGTGGCAAAAGGCAGCTTATGAGCATGGTTGTGTTAATTAACTATTCTGATAGACACACGCAGACAGACAGACAGACAGACAGACAGTTAAGCAATGGTTTACAGAACAACAGATTTGATGAAAGATTTCTTTTGTTAATTAGTTGCCATGTTATTTGATGGGAGATATGAAATTGTTCATGTGTTTTCCTCCCGGCTAATGAGGGGCACTTTTTCTGAACATTGGTCGTAATTTTGATGTGATGACGTAAGCAGTGCATATATGTATATATAAGCATGTGTTTTGCTTCCCTATGTTTTAAAAGTAAACTTTGAAAATGAACTTCATTTATTATGTTTATTCCTTTTGATTCTTATATTTTGGAGGTATGTGAACCACTGCTCTGTATTTAATGGAAATAGTGTAATAATTTTTTTAATTAATGTTGTAAATGTTTTTAAAATAGATCTTTAAAATTTTCATTTATTAATTAAAACTGGCAAGTATGCTGTATGACTACATGAGTACCTGATGATCACAAGTTCGACAGGCGTCATGTTTAGCTGTATGGCAGTCGGCAGGGCTCCCTTTTATCCTCTGGTCATTTTACAGTTACCTCAAGGGAGTTGAAGCCTGTGTCAACTTTATCAGGCTAGCAGGTGTTGAACCTGCATCCTTCTAATATTCGTGCCAGTGTGTTATCACCCGTCCATCTCCCTGCCCCAAGTCTTATTTCATGAGGTCACTTTCGATGCAAATGAGGTCAATTCGAATAAGAGTGCTTGTTGGCTTTTACTTAAGCGTTTATATTTTGCGTTTTTTTGAGGTTTACTGTATACCTTGTCATTGAAAATGCCAGATGGAGGTCGTGAGGTACTATTTCAGTATTTTGGAAAATGATGACAAGTTTTTTGATCTTTCGTAATCAGCGTCATTGCATAAATCAATCAATGTGGGCTTAATATCGTGTCATTCAAAGTATGTACTCAGAGGTACATGGCCATCTAGTCTTCTTCAGGTCACCCTACACCAATAATTGCTAATGAATTATTTCCCTTTGCTTTTGTTCTTGTCAAATAGAGGGTGTTTCACATCAATTCTTGTCGATCATTTTCTTGCTCTTTGTTCTCTTTGTCATCTGCCTTATAATCTTGCACGCTATACTGTCTGTGGCTGTCAGACCACGAGCACTCTATCAGCATTACAGAAGCAACACTGATCGAAAGTTTGTGCTTGCCTTTGCTAGTCCACAATATTCTCACAAATGTTTGTGTATAGTGATGTGGCGATGCTTAGGCGTCCAGTTGTAATTTAAATTTGATTGAACATTATACAGCTCTATACTCTGAGATTCATAGGTGCTCCTAACCCAAATCTCTAAAAAATAAGATACTCTTGACTTGAGGCATTTCCAAAACGGGGGAAGAGGAAGGCTGAGGAGTTCAGGCCGCAGTAGTATTTGGAAATTTACAAAGGATCTACTTTTCAACAAGTCAGGTTTTGTTCTGTTAACAGTTTAGCCTTCGAGATGGTTTGGCATTGGATTGGGTTTATTGTGGACATTTTTTTCATGACTATATATTAGCTTTGTAGGGTCAAGATTTCTTGATGATAGTGTTTATGATGTTGTTTATCTGGTGTGTTAGGAGGATAGTCCAGTGTGACATCATTGTTCTCTTGATCAGATCAGATGTTCCATCTGTGCTAGGCTTTGTCTTGAGATCCTACAGATGGACCATCCACCGTGCTCCCACCCAATCTGACTGTCTCTTGTTACTTGTCAATTTGTCTTTGGTTTGTCCTTGTGACAGTCATTTGAGTCAGACCTTTGTCAACAGTTGATAGCAAGGCCTGAATGGATGTGTTGCAACTGTGTCCCACGTGGTGGAAAATTTCTGCTTCTCTGGTATTGAGTCAATTGAAATCTCACCTGTTGCCTTGAGCTGCTCTGTCATGATACGGCTTCTATTGTGGAGATAACAGGATTATTCATCTGCGCCTCTGATACATATTTCAAGTAAGATAAGTAGATAAGAGAAACATTCATCTCCTTCATCATGGTGAAAGTGAATCAAGTGTTCTGTGTATGTATGCAAGACAATTGGTAGATATGGTTTGTGTATAATAAGTAAACTTAGTAGCAAACAGTGAAGTCTTCTTTGATTCTCAGAGCATATTGCTTGTGTGAGAACAGCGCTTTTGAGGATAAACGTGGTTAGAGTTG
This sequence comes from Bimastos eiseni, assembly GCA_959347315.1. NCBI lineage: Eukaryota > Metazoa > Annelida > Clitellata > Crassiclitellata > Lumbricidae > Bimastos > Bimastos eiseni. The sequence goes on along the minus strand of OY365808.1, from coordinate 28,647,833 downwards.
TTCATGCACTTACCTGTATGTGTAGTAAATATGCATGCGTGTTTATTTCCAATCGTCCAAAGAGAGTTTTCTTGGTAGAGAGAGTGGATTTATTTCCTGAATCTCCTCATGATGGCAGATGACAGCTGTCTCCTTCTCTTTCCATCTTATTTCTGTAAATTATTGACCAAGCATAATAATTTTATATTGAAAGCTAGTAGTGGAAGAGAAATCTGAATTATCTCTGAATTACAAACCCAAAGCATCTGTGAATTTATTGGTTATTACAATCCATTGTGTTGCATACATTTCTAGAGAGAGAAAAAGAGAGAGTGACACAGATAGAAATAAAGAGAGAGACAGAGATATAGACAGAGAGAGAGAGAGAGAGACAGATATATAGACAGAGAGAGAGAGAGATGTATAGAATTAATAAAAATGTTAGTGAGTTTGAGTTGTGTATCTAGATCTATGCTTTGAAAATTGCCATGATTGGCACTTGTTTTCCCTTGTTTGATTGACACTTCCTTCCTGGGTGCTGGATTTTTTTCTTAGGCTGAGCTCTGACTCATTTATTGGCTGTGACTGCCTGCCTGCCGCTGTCCAGGGTTACTATAATCGAGGTTATAGGTCACTGGGCTATCTTTATTCTTTAGGAGATAGACTGCCAGGAGTTGGTTTTCCATTGGTGGAGTTACAGTTTTCAGTACAGTACAGAGTGAGGATATTTGGTGTTGGTAACTAACTACCCTGTGCTTCTGAGGTATGTTGACCGTTAAATCTCTTGAGACATTTTCACTCTACTTGCTGAACTCATTTTCTGCCTTCTGAGATCCATACTAGCCATCAGGAAAGACAGACGTTGGTTGTACAAATTTCCTGATGCCTTTTAATTACTTCCCTATTAATATAATCGAATATGGATTCTGAATGTATCAGATCAACTTGAGCTCTTGATTACCCACCCACTTCATGTCAACATAATATTAAAATGATTCTCATCTTTAGCTGAGTCATTAGCGTCAGTGCAGATCTGTTGATTGTTGATTTGAAGTTGTTTTGATAAATTTGCTAACTGGTTGCTTTATTGTTTTTGTCAGAACTGTGAGCCTTGTGAATGCTTGAATATAACTATAAACATCCACTTTTTCTAAGACATTGTCCTTTTGTACAGTTTAACTCTCCTTGGGTTATTTAGTTTATGTTTCCATTTGATATAGCAGTCTTACACAAGTCCTTTTGACACTGTTGGTAATCGTAATTGTAAACTAAAAATTTCTACAGCTTGCACAAAAGTGAATATGCGGTAACGGGCACATTGTTGAGGACTTTTGAATTTTTATTGTTTTACATATGCATAAGGTTTTCTGCTGAATCTATAATTGTAGTGATGACCAGTTCTATAGCATCATCAGTAGCAGGCCATTTAATTTGATTTCTTAGTGAATTAATTAATATTTTATTTCAGTTTGTTGCTGTCAAAATATTTGATTTTCCCCACTCCTCTCACTCTCTCAAAGCGTTTATTCCCCCCCCCCAAGTTTTCTGCACTGCAAGCACCTCTGAATAGTCTATACTGGGAGAGGCATTCTATAGATTTTAGTCAAATAGTATCACATAGACATAGGCAATAATTGATAATTGTAATCATGCCGACTTATAGAGTTCTGTCGGCAGTAAGCATTTTCTAGGGTGCTAAATACGAGACTGTGCAAATTAAAAACTAATGCTTGGTATTACAAAGAAAGTGCAATTGGGTTTTATTGATGCATCACAATGTTTTTGTCTTGTTTCTTGGCAGCTTGATACATGTCACTGATACTGAGAAAGTGTTATGGCAGAGGAATTTCAGAATTTCTGTCTGTTTAATACTGGTGCAATACATGACCAGCTGCATTATGGAGACGGTCCTCTTCAGTTTGATGTGCGTCATTATATAGCCATAATGGTAAGACCAATCTTTCAATTTTATGTGTCTATATATGTCTATGTGTGTATATATATTTATGTATATTGTACTTATCACAGTGAACATTGTTAATTTGTTTGAAAATCTAGTTATTCTTTTTTTAGCTAATTAATCTGGGATTCACTGGATACTTGTGCTGTGGATGATCTAACTGTACTTAGCTGTGTTGCAGTTGTGTAAAATGTACCTTAGAAATAAATGTGTTTTGTTTCCCATCAAGTATCAGTATAATATGGTTTACACTTTCGAGAAATATTGTACTACTTTGTTATTTGTGTAATTGCATTTTGTTTAACTTTAAACCAGTAATAATGGTTGTGTGTATGCATGTATTGTGGATAATGATTGAACTTGAACACTTTGATTTAATTACTGTTGGCATAAATGAGATTTTAATTAACTGTGTTCAAGTTTGAGCACAAGAATACAGCGAGTATGCTGTACACAAGTTGTGCTTGAAGATAATGTAGGACTGGCTGACATGTGGTGGGAAATACAGTTGATGAGAGATTTAAGGGGCTTCCAGTGCTCATGAGGTTTGAAGTTTTTCTGGCTGTCTGATCTGTAATGGAATTTCATGACCAGCAGTTGACCAGGCTTGATGTGTAATCATATTTATAGCTGACTTTCCTGTCTAATGCAATAGGATTGTTCTTCTTATTCTTTATCACCAAGCTGTATAATCCCATATATAATAGAATTTGATATTTTTGAAAGCTGTTTCCTGCATTATTGACAGTGCATTCTTGACAATATGTGGAGGATTTGTTTCGTAACACATATCGTTAAACACTTTTGAGTCTGGATTCAAACCTGTCATACAAAAAACAGTGATATGAAGAACCAAATTATCACCATTACATGCCCAGTACATTACAAAAGAGGCATATAGTGGACCATCTTATTTTGAAGCTTCTTTGGGCCCTGACTGAACATTATGAAGGACTGCATCACTGACCTAACAAAAACTTTCATTTAACAGCCCTTGTGATCTTTCCTGGGACAGGCTGTTGCTATTTAGGGCAAACCTCAAGTGAGGCGTTTGCCAAAGGAAGTGCTTCCTGTCAGATTATCACATATGTTCATGGTTAATTGATCTGAATAGAGTTGTGAATTTTTGTGGCTATCTGGGCATATGGATCAAGTTTTAAAGTGATCTCTACCATGATTTCACATTTGCCAACATGTGAAACCTGGCTGATTAAATACAGTTGATGTCATCAGAGAACCTTCAGGAAATGTCTCTCCCTTGCCATGCACCTTCACAGTATGATTCAGAAATTGAGAAAACAACAGATGCATTGTCCTGCAGTTTATCAGTTAGATATTCATCATCATCATCATCATGATCCGTGGGCTGAGAGCCCGTAGGTGTCCACTGCGCATCTGACCATTGTTCTCCATGCTCCTCTGTCCTGGGTTAGCTGTAATAAGTTGTGTATATCGGTCCCACACCACTCTTCTATGAAATTAATATCATTATTATTGAATAAAAGTGTTTTTTTTCTCACTGTAATGCAATATGGGCTATATAATTAGCACAACCATATATGCTGTGACATTATGACCCTGTGTCTGTGCATAGGTGCATAGCAGCATAAAAGCAAGCATATGATGATGATCAAGATGATGATGATGATGATCGTGATGGTGGTGGGGGTGTTGGTGGTTATGGATAGTATATTATGCTCATTGGTCATTATTGCCATGTTGGCAAATGCAAATCGCACCAGTTTTGGCTTTTTGGATTGTGACATTGGTCTGGTGCTGTCTCTCTGGTTGTGTGCTGTCCTGCGTGGCCGAGTTTTGCCAGTTGGTGTTTGACCTGCCCTCCCATGGAGTCTTGTGGTTTAGTCTTGAGGTCGAGTCTTGAGGTCGAGTCTTGGACTTCTCTGCTAAGGGTGAGTTTCTGGTTGCTAAGGCATGGTTCTCTATGATGCTGCACAGGGCTTTCTTGGTGATTGGTACCTCCAGCTGGAATTGACTCCCGGGCACACACTCCGTATTCCTCCTCTAATAATCTCTTCAGTTTGCATTAGCTGCTAAACTCATATCTTTAGGACCATGGCTGAACTGGGGCATCTTTGAGTAGTTTTGCTTGGAAAGGTGCTACATAAATTCTATGAATGAATGATGATCACTGGCATTGGTTGTTGTTTGTGATAGAAAAGAGTTCCGGAAAGTGCATTGCCATTGACTGGTTCTAGATATTCTTTGTGCATTCTGTTTACTGTCCCAGTTATTGATCCACCTAATTAATTATCATTGTTATGTAACCAACTTGGAATAGTGATTGTCTGAGCGTCTTTGTTGGGACAATTGACAAATAGAATTTTAATCTGTGAGTTATATAACTTTTGGATGAAATAAGGGCAGACTTTGCTCCAGACAGTCAGTATCTATCTGTTTGCCATTTCCCACAGAGCTATCTGCGTTCAGCTGCTTTGTTATGCTGCCGCTACTGCTGCAGATGTTGCAGCTGATGCAGGCAGGCAGGCGCAGGATGAGGATTACATCAGTTTTTACATTAAGTAATTCATTTTATTTCTTTGGCTTTACCAAGGAGGTGAATTATGTACCCTGTGGCCAACAATGCCTGAACAACTGAACCTCCTGAACAACATAACCCCAGACAGAAATGTTTTTAACATTCAGACCTCTTAGCTTAGTTTCTTTCCCATACATTAGTCACAGATATACAATCTAAATGTACACTTTTGCTTACATTATGTATATATATTTATATATATCTATAGGAGTGCAGTTTATAGAAATGTATGTCAGTAATATGAAATATCCTCTCGTTGGCATGTTGGCATGGTTCAGTTTGCTTGTCTGAGAAAATAATATAAGAGTGGTTTTGCATTGTGGTAATGAAGCTTACCTTAGAGTCATGTTAGCTATAGTGTAACTGAACAGTGGCCATGTATACAAAACGCATGTCAAGAGTATTTGCTTTTGAAGAGATTTTTGAAAGAGGACGAATTAGATTTTTATAAATGGTTGATTTTAATTGTCCCAGGAGCTTCTCATCTTTATGAAAAATTCTGTTTGACATGCCTTCTGGGTTCTTTCTACAGGGTTTACCATCTCATAGATGCCCTGCTTTAATGTGGGAACACATTGAAAACTTCTTGTCTGTGGGTGGCAACAAGTTATGGTTGACAAGTGTGGAATCAGTTCCTGTGAAGCTGCAGAAGTTGAAGGAGATCAGCAAAATCCTGGCGACTGATCCATGGCTTCTGACACCGGAGCGTATCTCGGTTAGTCTTGGTCACCAACTCACCATCATAGGCCTTCTTTTCACTCTCACTTGCATGCACATGTGTAAAAGGTGTTATTGACGACCTTCCTAAAGACCCAGTGGGTTTGGATGTACTCTGTTAAGTACAGGTTGAAATCCATGGACCTTTGTCATGTCTTTGTTTAGTTTTGGTAGTTCTTTATTTCCTTGTGCATTTTTCAATGATTTAATTTGTTTGAACTAAACTTCTGGTTAATTATAGCAACTGTGTTAAAATAAAAGTAATAATAAGGACACAATACCCAGAAGGCAAATTTGTCCTACTTTAAATGGCCTGTGCTATTGCCAACAATGGGCTTCAAACTCTATTGTTGCTTAAATGTGACATGCTGATGACACTATGTTCATGTATAAAAAAAATGTAGGGAATAGTTGACAGCCATAACTCATTGCTTTGCACTGGGCTTCCTTCTATGTGATCTTCAGAAGGATGTGGAAAATCAGAATTCTTTTAACTGTGGCTGTCAGCAACATTGATCCTAGCAGTGCATGTGCAAGTCGGGAGTGGAATTTTTTCCACTGTTTTGAGAATGGATCTTCTCATGTTTTGCCGTATTTATTCCCCAGTGGGCAACAGTAGATACGTGCATACTGTGTTTCTGAAGCCAATTTAGCAACTAATATTTACAATATAAATGATCGGAGAAAGTCTGCTTTCTGATTTCAACACTTCCTTTTACTTTGTGCATACAAGTGTACTTGAATTAGTTGGACCTATTATTAAATATGCTAGCATGGGTAGGAAATCCTGTGATATTCCAGTAGCTGCAAAAGTGCGAAGTATGTTGTGACACAAATTTCACATAGTGCGTGTCCGGTGCATTGTGCTGATGAGGCTGTCCATGCATTTCCTTACTTAGGTCTGTGGCCGTGCATTTCCTTACTTAGGGCTGTGGCCATGCATTTCCTTATTTAGGGCTGTGGCCATGCATTTTCTTACTTAGGGCTGTGGTCATGCATTTCCTTACTTAGGGCTGTGCCCATGCATTTCCTTATTTAGGGCTGTGGCCATGCATTTCCTTAGAGAACTGGAACAAGATAAAGAATTAAGAGAAACATGTTATTCTTGGTCATACATGTATATTAATATTGATTATTGAGCCATAGCGCAGTCTGTACTCTGTAGCCCCTAATCAATTTCTAGCATGTGATTTTGCAGAAACAAACTTAATAAGCTGCTATAAATTATTAGTGCTTTGAGCTGCCTATAAATATGCATCTATGTGAATAAAGGAATTTACACATAATTTGCATGCCAGAAGGAACACTTTGAAGGGGTGCGAAATTAGAATAAGAAAAACATTTTTTGACTAATATGTTTTTTGGCATCTTAATACATGTTTGCCTACACTTACATAATATGTAGTGCTTCTAATGTAGCTGATAGTACTAGTAGTGTGCACATGTCTTTAATTTAGCAGAGACTCTTCTCTTTGTTTGTAGAAATTTCTTCGTAATCCAGGCATCTGGTCAGTCACTGAGTTGATGCAGGCCCTTCTCATACTCACCAACATCCAGAGGCTCACTCATTTCACATTGGCCTGTGATCTGCTGAAAAGCGAAAAGACCTGTGATGTTCTGTCATGCTGTCAGCCTCCAGGGAGCGCAAATTCATCCGACAGCGAGACACTTTCAGTATTACCTAAACTTCCGGTTGGCATATTTGTCTAGTTTGCAGTAGAAAGTAAATAATTGCTTATTGTTTGGTAAGGAAGGGTGAACAGCGATTTTGGTAATAGATATATTAAATAAATATTGTTTCTACTGACTCGGGTTGTAAATCGTGTGATGCACTAGTCTCAAAAGCTGTATTGTCAGTTGACTCACCTAAATGTATTTAATTCAGACTGTGAAAATGTTTTCATTTCAGAGGTCGTTTTTTATTGACAGATAATGGTGTTTTTGCATTTTGCCTAATGCTGCATAATTTGTTTTGTCACCAAAGACAATAGTAATGAAAATGGTTAGTTCAGTTGTTATTTTTAATACTAATCCACTACTTCAAGGAGAGTTTGTGGTTTTTTTATCATATTGCCAGATCTAAGTATTCAAGAAGATGCCAATTCAAACATGGACATAATATTATGTTGAACATGTGCATGTAAAATGTTTATCATTCATGGGCACATTTATTCCAACTAGACAGGAATCGGTTATAATGTAGACATAAAGCTATTACAGCAGTAGCTGCATGAGCTGCTCTGTAATGTATAGATTGTTTTATTTGCAGCCCATTCCCAAGATAAAGTATTCGATTTTCTCATCTTGGTGCCAGGAGACTGGCGACAGCTGTAAGTATTTGCTACATTCTCATGATAGATATCATTTCTGTTTTTTCTTCCTACTCAGTTGTTGAACTTTTCTAAAAACAATCTTGATCTCTAAGAACCTAAACTTGGCCGCAGACAGTTGTCTGCATGCGGCATTTTATTTCCAGATTTTGATATATTTGTACTAGCTTGTCAGCTCTTACTACATTATTAGGTGTAGTATACAAATCCCATATCGTGTGGTATGATCTTTTTTTAACTTGTTGCATGCTATTATTTAACTTTGTTGGTATTAGTACTTTTTTATAACCTACTTGTAAATTTATCCTTAACCACAAAATAAGTTACTGAATTATCATTCTTAGTTTTCATTATCCTACATTATAGGGTTATGCAAAATGCTAATTGAAGTCTCAGAGACTGTCCTTATAACTCAGTGTAAAGGTGTTAGACTTTCATAGATTGTCTTGTTTCTTTCCAGCCACAGAATCGATTGCAGTTATATCACCATCAAACCTTGAGATACTGAAATTTCTTGAAGATGCACCTATGACATATCACGAATTTAGAGAGAGGCTGACTGGCCAAAGGGGTTTATGCTTTAGCGTTCATGACTATTCCTGGCAGGACCAGGGCTATATAATGGCAAACAGATTATATATGGATATTGGAGTCTCACTGGATGAGGAATTCTCTGCTGTTCAGACTATGTCGACGACACTGTGAGTGCGCTTTATTTGCTTTGAGTAATTAATATAGCTTTCTGATGGAAAATCTTAACTTTGTGTTTATTTTTCAAACTGGAACATTTTATTAATGGTTGCTGCTGTGATTGGACTAGTGTGAGGAATGGTCACCTAACATTCTGGCTCTTGCTGGATGATTTGTTTCAAAAATAAAATGACTGACAAATGGTTTTTCTTTTGGTTGACTTTTGTTTATATAACAATCATGAAATTTCCCAGATAACTTTTAAAGTATATGTATCATTACATTAATAAATCCTCATTGTTTTTGGTACTATGTAATGCTATGCTTTTTTGGTACTCTATGATGCCCAGAATTCTTTAGAAAGATGGTGCATCAGTATAAGGTCATGTAATGGCAAAGTAATCAAGTGAGGCAATTGTCTCAACTTAGTAATTAGCATGTAACACATAATGTATAACTAATATACCTGAAATTTAGCACATCATAGCATTATTGCATAAATGTTAGGTGTAGTTATTATTGTCAGTTGTTTCATAAGGTAAACAGTATCATTCAGAACTTAGATATTGCTAATTGTCGACACAATTTGTCTGGAAATGACCCTACTCTTCAATGCTGTCTTGTTTGGTGAAGGTTCCTAGAAACAGCCACTTTGATATTGTTATTAATTAATAACTTCTATCACACCGGTATGTATTGAACAAAAATAAAGGTGCACCAAAACCAGGCATGATCAAATCATATACACTGTCAGTGAACACAAGGTTATGCACAGTATATGATAGACTAAATATGTTACAGTGGTACTAATCTACATGAATATGATGATGCACACATTTCCAATTACATTGCTGTGAAAATGTTACAGACTATCCGAGGCCAATTGCTCGTCTTCTTCAGATGCAACTGCGTATACACAAGCCATTTGGAACTACGTCTTGATGCTTCAAGGCATTCAGATCGAATTCTACCACCATAATGAAGTCAACCAGAGACTGTCATCCGAATTGAAAGCTTTTATCAAGCTGCTGGCCTGCTTTCCAGAGAAGCTCCGCCACCCAATGTTCAACCGATTCAGTAAAAATTTCAAGCACTTCGAACGGGTAACAAAACCTGTATTTTATTCATAAAATTGTATTATTCTTGCTTTTATCATATCTAGGCACCAGTTCTTGGGCGTAATCAGGTGGTACATGCTTTGGCTCATCCCATTTTTTGGTACAGACTGACAATTGCTTGCATTTGTTGGCTTTTGTAGTGCACTCATATAAAAATGTAAATTGTTGAAGAAAATAGTCCATTTTTTGATGAAGTCAATAATGCTCGATATACCTTAAATGAATAATTACACTTCTGTATATTTGACTTCATCAGCATTTCACATTTCAAGCTGTTTTTCATAATATTTTTTTTTATATTTTAAATATATGAGTTAGTTCCCTCATAGTTTGGCATGCTTCATCTTTCACCTCACCCTATGACAACAACCCAAGGCCCTTCCTTACCTTACACAAATGTAGTGAAAGGTCATGTCTGAAATGGCCACAGCCCTAAGTAAGGAAATGCATGGCCACAGCCCTAAGTAAGGAAATGCTTGGGCACAGCCCTAAGTAAGGAAATGCATGGCCACAGCCCTAAGTAAGAAAATGCATGGCCACAGCCTTAAATAAGGAAATGCATGGCCACAGCCCTAAGTAAGGAAATGCATGGCCACAGCCCTAAGTAAGGAAATGCATGGCCACAGCCCTAAGTAAGGAAATGCATGGGCACAGCGCTATGTAAGGATATGCATGGCCACAGCCCTAAGTATGAAAATGCATGGCCACAGCCCTAAGTAAGGAATACATTTAATTCCGTCATAGTTTAGCATGCTTCATCTTTCACCTCACCCTTTGACAACAACCCAAGGCCCTTACCTTACACAAATGTAGTGAAAGTATGACATTATACATAGGCAGTCAGTTGCTGAGCATGTCTTCCTTTAAGTTCTGCTCACTGAGGTACAAGAATCACACTAGTACTGTTCCTAAGTACTTTTCAATCATTTGTGATTCTTGTTAGCATTTTTTGACTCTATGATACTGCTGAGCAGGCAAAAAATAAGGCAGTACATTCATTGTACATTGTTGCTGTGTCTGAGCCTAAGTCTTTGTTGTGGTGCATTTTTAATCTTATGGTGTTTGAGTTAAGGCACTGGTTTTACTTTGTTCTGTTGTTTATGTTTCTAGCGGCACTTGAATGCTCTAGTTCAAGAAGCGAAGTTCCAGGCAATCCTGATGTATACTCTTCACGCAATGTCCAATCTATCCTAGCCATGCTCAAGGGGACGTGAGCCTGTAAAAGACTTGATAAGTGTTCAGAACTCTGATAACATCTGTCTTTCTATCAAGTGGTTGTACATTTAACACTGCTTTCATGTGGCACTAAATGTTTGTTCTGTCATTGTGCTTTAAAGGCCATTTGTTGGCCCTTGTTGTATAACCAGCAGGAAACACATGAAACAAGTTTCTGTCCCTGCAAATTCTAGATTGATGTGGGTTAATTAATTAAATAGTAAGCCGTTATTATTCATAGCTGCTGCCATGATTTTGGTGACTACACTAGGCTTCCTTTTTGCAGTTGTTTGCTACGGATGGCGACTTATGCATTGGCTGAACAAAATTTTGTGTCATATTGTTTTTGTCACATGGCTTGCATGAACCTGATTGAATGTAGTTGTTTTGATTTGGTAGATGATATATATGAGGAAAATGTGGATCCCTCTTTGTTCAGCATGTGTAGCAGAGTGACTGTATTTCTGCTGGTCATGCTGAATAGTTTCCCATGCAATGCTTTTTATTTTAAGTTCCTTTACTTAAGGATTGATTGTGTATTGAAATAGTTCATCTTTTGTTGGTAGCTACTGGTAGTCCATAGAGTTTGCAAAACAGTTGCTCCTACCAAGACTGTTTTGTTTTTAACATGAGATATAAATGATTAAAAAGTATTTCTTAGTTGATTCCAGGATGTAATGTGCATTTAACCTACTGGTGCATTACATCCTAGACTCATTATTGGAAACTAGTGTATTGCTTTTTAATAACATTAGTAGTAGTTTTATTACTGAAAAAAATTTTTCTTTAGGGATCATTGCTTAATTACGTAACGCTTGATTGCTACGAAACGTTACAAATACGGTACTAGTTAGAAGCACCAAAAATGAACGCAGCTGCCGTGCGAAAAGCCGGAGCCGCTTCCTAAAGGTCTGGTGATAACTGCGTTACTTAAGAAAGACACAATTGAGGCATACCCGCCGAGTTCAAAATTTAGTTCCAAGCGGAGCTAGGCTATAAGCCTAGTAGACCTAGCATATAAATTTACACTAAACTAGTGTTTGACCTTATAACCTGCACACGGTGGTGAAATTGAAGTTCAAACATAATATTAAATATTATCTACCATTGATGGAGGTTAAATTTGGAGACCTGGGACTATATTGGCCCAGGTAAAACTACACCGACTTTTGTTCAAAATAAATATGTAACGCTCAGAGGGTGGGTGGGGGTCTATGGAAATGTTACGATGCATTACAGGGTAGGTGGGTGAAAAACGTCCATTTTCAGCGTTACGTAATTATGCAATGACCCCTTAACAGGTCTAACACTATTCGAAATCTAAAGCAGAGGGAATTTATTATTTCATATACTTCATATTAAAAGTTAACCTGGTTATAAAAATTAAGTTTGCAGCATCAATGAGCTACATATTTTGGTTTTGTGTAATTTTTGAGAGTGATTATAGGGGCTATCATATTTAGATGTGAACTGTTTATTGCTTAGAAGTGAACTTTGGTTTTTCACTTACAGAGGTGTAGCTGAAGAGTATTTTTGCATATACAAATTAACTTAATATATTTTTCCCAAACAAAGTTTAATCTTCACACATTTGGAAGTTTGGTGTCTGAAATGTTTGTTTTCTTAATTGGAAATTGCCATTATCACAAATGTAAAATGTTTACTGTCTAAAAGCTTGTATATATGCAAGTCATATCAAGAGTTTTGGAACTCATCAGGATTTTATCAGTAGTTGAATGTTTACAATGAGTTGTTCAACATGGAAGACATTACCTGACTTAAATATATTCTCATCATGAAGTTATCATGGCATAGTTTTCTTACATTTGCAAGTCATTACTTGGTGGATGTTCATACCTAATCAACTCTCTGTTCGTGGAGCTTCGTCAACTCTAGGTTTAACCAAACATTTTGTTATACCATTCGTTCTTAGAATGTGCTGAAAGTAAACACTCCCTATCTCTCATGTATAACTTAGGTGTATGTAGTGGTTGGCAAATCAAAACAGCTGAGTTAGCTAGTGAATATATAATAGTCAGCATTAGGTGATGCAACTGATTGAGCCAACAACTTTGTTGATCCGAGTTGTGTAAAGTAATGGCTTTTGGGCATTTGGATGTATTGGGTGTCCTAGTTTAGTGTACTCTTTAGTAAAAGACTGTTGTGTTTAGCATTTATATAATTTATTTGTTTTTATTGGTACTAGTGTCTGTATGTTTGATTTCTGGAATATGTAAATTGAACTGCTGTTGTTTTCTTTATTAATGTCTGCTGGTTTTATCATTGGTAGTCAGGTGCAGTGAGTAAGTAGTTTCCCAACTTCTTTGGTTCTAGATTCTGAGTAGAAGATACATTTTGTACATATAGTGCTCTGATGCCAATAGCTTTCCCCACTGCTGCTACCCGCAAATTACGCTGTGCTGGTAGTTTGGAATATTTAGAACCATTTACTTGTAGTGTGAATTTATCTTTGTCTGTCTGTCTCTTTGTCTGGACATCAGTCTGTCTCTCTCAATTTTTGATACTGCCAGCTTTGTGCTTGGGAAACCTATGCATCTGGTCAATGTGAGTGAAACTGTTGACTGAGATTTGCTTGCACCAAATAGTGATGTAGTTGAAAAGTCAATGACTGAGCCTTAGCCCAATTATGGTATGAGCATAATAGCTGCTTTGGTTATTAGTAATAGATTGTATATGGTTGCTGATGTTATTATTTATGGCATGTACAGCATGTGTATTATATACTGGTGCTATAGAAATCATTAGATTATGTCACCAGATCGAGTCTCTGCTTGATTGGTTATGGTGATGTGCTGGTTGCTTGTTGCATATGCCAGTTATTTGCAAATGTTTGTGAGCTCTGGACACAGAAATATGTTGAACTAGAAATAGATGTAGTCAAACACTGTGATCAAATGCTTTGAACTGGCCAAGATCTTATTATAATAACATTTGTTTGTCTTGTGCAGGACATCATAGCAAATTTTATTGGACTTGTCAAACATTATGTTAACATGTTTATGGGTTTTGAAACTGTTTATGTACTGTCTTGCTTAGCCCTAACTTACACCGAGTTCTTACTTTCCAGCAGGAATTAGCGTTTGGCTTTGGTGCTATTCACTTCCAAAAGTGATATGATAAAGACAGATTATTCATCATATTTTGGGATTTCAGTGGCAATAAGTATTCTAGTTTCTCAGATATAATTTTTTTTTAACCAAAAGGTTCAGTTTTGCCACAAGTCTGACCTGCACCAGGGTACCTTTAGTATTTTCATTTTTTTATCATATTTTGTTGCTTCATTCTGCACTCTCTTTCATCGTTTGACTGTGATAATTTTAAGGCTCTATCGAGTCATGTACAGAGGAACTTTTAATGAATCTCAGAAGAATAACTTGCACTGTATTCAGCAGTGAAGTTACTTTTGACAATAACTGTAGCATTTAGTCGGACAATGTATTACAATTGGTTAAATGGGTGCATCGTAGCAGTCGTTGAGTTGGTTAGAACTAAATGTTTGCTTTTCTAGTGACTTGTAAGTTGTTTGCATAAGAGCATTAAATGAATCGAAAGTTACATATCTTGCATTTTATCCAACACAAGTTTTGCATTCTTTTGAACTTTTATAACTGCTGTTGATTAAATGAGTTTGCTGAAACTGCATCAGTTTGTAATGAACAGTGTTTTTTGGACTGGCTTAGTGATGCATCGAAGCCAGTGGCGTAGCTGCCTTTGTGGTGCCCTGGAGCGAACCTTGCTCAAATGCCCTCCCACTAAGCAAGGTCCATTCTCACTGCCTCATGCATGCTTTGCCTTTATGGTGAATATCGTTCACATTTGAATTGGATGCTGCTAGCGAGAGTTCGTTCGATCGTGTTTTAAAATAGTTTTGTTCAGTCAAAGAAACTGTGTTGGAATTTAAAAAACAATTCTGTTATTTTTTGCTGTCTAGTAAAAAAAATCAGCACTTTTCTTAAAAAATTAAACCACAAAACAATCACAGCATAAGAAACAAACAGTCGTTAGCATTGAAACGACCAATGCGCGAATCTATCACGCATTCGACAGACGCGTACGGGCTACGATGTCGTATGCACCCAAACCTGCCAGGCCCGAAAATTTGAAATAGGCACATTCAATATAACGACAACAAAGGCAACTGTTTTCGTGGATTTGTGTCGTAGGCCTATGCTGTTGGGTTGTGGCGAAGCCAGCCTAAAGTTATCCCAATAATTAGAACCAAAGACGTAGGCCTACAGGATTTGTAGGTTCTCCATGGAGTTAAAATGAGGGTAAGATGAAACAATTTCCTTTTATAATGAAATTTTACAGCTCTCAGATTGCATATAATGGACGAAGTCAATGGAATATAAGTCCCACGGTTTTCATAAAAGATTATATACTTTGTCTTGTTAGCCAAGCAACTATATAGGTCTAAGTAAATTATCCTTATTAGTACTAAACCGCGATCGCAACAGAATTAGCGAACTGCCGGTAAGAGATATGCTAACAGAGATTGATTGTCAATGTAATTAAACAATGGCTTTTGCTTGACAATGTAGGAGCCTGTGAAGCAGTTCGGGTTTCAACGAATTACAGGTATAGTCAGAATCATGGCATTTGTGCAAGCGGCTTGTCGATTAGCCTTATTTACTTGTTTAGTAACAAAGTATGTTAATGTCTTTCACTCTTGGTCGCCAAAATAATTTTCTATGCAACACCTAGAAGTCACCATCCAGCGGGATCTTCAGATCTCTTTGAAGACCTCTGTACGTTTCTTGAACTCGTCACATACATGTTTATTGAATATGGTATTATTACGTTCAAATTTAATGTTAGGCCTACTGTGTGTGTATGTGTTGCGATGCATTAACACGAAATAAAGATGCACCTCTGGGTTGTAATTCTTATCAGACATTACCTTCAAAATAAATTAAATGCTATTTACTTCCAATGGCCTATGATTCGTCAAAA
Organism: Bimastos eiseni; assembly: GCA_959347315.1. Lineage (NCBI taxonomy): Eukaryota > Metazoa > Annelida > Clitellata > Crassiclitellata > Lumbricidae > Bimastos > Bimastos eiseni. Next base: position 28,632,293 of record OY365808.1, on the reverse strand, counting down.
TTGTTTATTACATTTAAATCGGTGACGTCATAATGAAAATGGGTTGGCGCTGCAATTATGATGTAGGCCCTATGCTAGAACGATAGATATTCCAAATTATTCACAGAATTTGTATATTGGAAGAAAAAACAATGGCATTGACCAATTGGTATCAGAATGCAATACACAGATGTAACTGGTTGACAATTGGTAACAAGATGCACTGATTGGAGGAGCAGTGCGTCACCGTTTGGTAACAAGGTGCATAGTAGAGCATACACAAACTACATCATGGCCGACTATTGTTGCCGTTTTGGTAACTGTATGCAGTTACATTCTACATAGGCCTATGTTTATGCAATGAACTCACTAAACTAGCAACCCATGAGATCATTATACGATATAATGCATTCTGAATTCTCGCTGATTAAAATTTAAATACTATTACTATCACGAGACTCTTCATGCATAAATATCATGAGCAATTTTTTTTTATTGTCAAAGATTTAACAATTTTCTAATAAATGCTTCGCAAGTGCATGCTGTTAGCCTGTTACCAATTGGTATTGTTTTTAAGAGCCACATGTGCATGTTATAAGTAACCAAACGGCTGGTCCTACAAACGTATGGAAATTTCGGTTATTAAACTGTCTAAGATGTTGATTAAAAGGGATCGAGTTTGAATGAAAATTGATGTGGCTATCCGTATGATTTTTTCAGTTCTGCCAGATAGCGATCATAGCGGATGGCGGCGTGATTTATAATTAATATATAAACCGGAAGTTCAATTTAAATGAACAGGAAATGATTCTAGCCAATAGAATTGCGCCACATATTTTTCAACAGAATAATAATAATAAGCTTACTCTTAAGAACACGCATTGGTTTATATTGTAAATGCATGTTAAGTGGAATCTTTAAAACATTTGGCTTTCACGTATTAGTTGGCACATTGGTAAGTGTTAATAAAATTTGGTTTCCCTTGTGCCAAGTAAACATGTGACTGCCGGGTCTGACAGGCGCAGAACAGGCTTCGAACCAGATGCGAGTTATTGCAGCGTGCTAAATTGCACGATGAAAGTTGACTTTAGCAGCTATATGGATGTAACGTACAAAACTAACTGTGTACAGACGCTGAATTTCCCTAAGTCGATTCCTGTACTTTAAGGGTTTTTGCGTTACAAAAGTAGGCTCATATAGTCTTTGGCAGGATTCGTTGTTTTTTATTAATTTGACCATAATTCGTTCATGAGAACGCAATCAAACTTTGAGATCTTCATAAATGTAGGCTTGTAGGCCATATGCGATTTGTTCGTTATTTTAAATTCACTGGTGTAATGGAAAAGTTGATCAGTTCACGTGTTTTCCTCTAAGTTAATAAATAGCTTAAACATTAAAAAATAAAGACCATAGATAAATAATCCATTCAAATATTAATGAACAGTGAATTTAAAAGCTGCAAAATGTAACCACTACAACTCTTGTGTATCAAACTTGGTGTTTTATTTAATTGTAGTTGAAACAGTTCCTGAACTGTTAAACTGTGATGATGAAGTTCACTAAGGAGCAATATTCTCTGTGTTTTCTCATTGTGCTTTTGGGAAATGCAGGTAAGGATCAGATTATTATTTACAACAAAATGGAGACTTGTTGTCTGAACCATATTGTATGCGTCATTTACTTAATAACTTCGAGTTGGATTAAACAATCAGTCCCTCTACATATCCCTCCCTACAGACTGTAGTTTTTGGAAGAGTGGCTTGTGAATGTAATGCTCCTACCCCAAACAATGGAACCAACTACCTATCAATCTCCTATCTCACTTTTAGAATTGCCTAAGATGCTCTGTTTATCTTGCTAAATCTCAGCCTATTGTCTGATAAATGTAAATATCATCCAGAATTCTGAGCTTGGATACCTAACCTTGTGGTGACTGTTTCTGGCCTGAAACCTGTGCATTGCAGCATTAGGTTGCTTGAATGAAAATGCTGCTATGGGCAGTGGCACATGCAATTTCACACTTAATAGTAAAAAATTCAAATGGATGATATTTATGTGCCTGTGATATAAGGTAATATAATTTATCTCCTATGCCATATACCAGGTATGGAAAGGGTAGTAGAGTCTGTTATTCTGTGGTAACCATTACTGGTGGACTTATTTTCCACCACCATATTGACCAGATTGATCTGTATTAAGGTAATCCAATCGCTCTATGCTATACTTATTCTAATTGCCCATATCCTCTGAGGGACATGCCTATATGATGCAGTTTAGGCTACCTGTTTGGTCTGGGGTGTGTAATGTCACCGCATTTATTTAACATCATGGCAGAAATGGTGATGAGAGAGGTTTTGGATGGCTGGGAAGGAGGGGTATAAACAGGAGGAAGAAAATTAACGAACTTGAGATATGCGGATGATATTGTACTGTTAGCAGAATCTGAAAAACAACTACTAGAAATAATCAATCGTCTGGATAAGATCGGAAGTGAGAAAGGTTTAATGATTAACATGGATAAAACCAAAACCATGGCATTAAATGGTAAAACGTGCAACATCGTTTTGAAAGAGAGCAGACTGGAGCAGGTGGATCGTTTCAATACTTGGGATCATTGATTACAGAAGATGCAGAGTGTAGCAGAGAGATAAGAGGAAGGATGGCAAAAGGACAAAGTGTGCAGACAGGGATGAAGAAAATATGAAGGAGTCACAGCATAAAGTCTCACTAAAGTGAGACTAATGAAAGCATTAGTATGGACGGTGGTTACATATGGCTGTGAAAGTTGGACCATCAAGAAAAGACATGAAGAAAGAATTGAAGCTTTTGAGATGAAATGCATAAGACAGATTCCAAGGGTATCATAGACTCAAAAAAAAACAAGCGAGTGGGTATTGGAGGAAGCAGACATGGAACGAGAGCTACTGAATCTGATAAAAAGGAGGAAATTAACATAATTTGGACATGTGATGAGAAAAGAGGGAAACTGTCTAGAAAAAGAAATCATGCAAGGCACTACACCGGGAGCAAGAAAACAAGGAAGATCAAAGACACGATGGACAGACAATGTGGAAAAATGGACCTGTAGACCACTTGACAACTTACTAAAGAAGACGAGAGACAGGAAGAGATGGAGTAGACTTGTCCATGAAGCGACCAACCCTCGGATCGAGGATGGTTAAGACAAGACAAGTTTGGTCTGTCTCCTCTGTGCTTCTCGTGCTTGGTGTGGCTCTGGTAAAGGTGGTCAGCACACGCATCTCAACGCAATAATGCGGAAAATGGTGCAGCTCGAGCTGCTGCCTTTTGACCATATGGCTTTTGATGACCTTTGTAGTTGTACTCCCTATTCTCTTCTCATTACAACCCTAGCCATGTCCTAGCTTGTCTTTTGTCTCTTCTAAAGTGTGTTACCTACTCCCTCCATCGCCGAACGCACAATCGAGAGATCTCGTGTGCTGCCGTGCTAATCCAGTGTGGTTTTATCACCCAAATGATATGCAAATAACTCTATTGCTATTGCTTACTTTCTTTTTGCTCTCTCTCTCTCTCATGGTTCCAAGGACATCTGTTTTGTTATTCTTTTGTAACATTTGATTATTTTGTATATTTTTCGATTGTTATATATAGATATATATATATATATCTGATTCTGTTATATTTGTTTTGAAGTCTTCACATTGTGTAATTTACCTTTTTGCTTTCATACATAGTGACTTAATCTGTTGTTCTGTGCCCTGTTTTAGCTGGGTTGGCTGTGATGTCTGTTGACTTTGGGAGTGAATTCATGAAAATAGCCATAGTTAAGGTAAATATATGTTGTGTTTCTTGGCATGCATTACAAGTAGCTGCTCTGAAACTGTTGAATTTTCATGTATTTGTTTTTGCAGCTTAACCAAACTGCTTGGACTTGAAATAAGTTAAACTTAAGGCATTTGTTTGTTACTTATTATAAGTTTTCTGCTTCAGAGTCACAAATATCACAATAGACTTGTTCTTTAACGTGACCAAACAGTTCTGCAGATTTGGTTATTGAGCTCTTTTACTAAGCTGTGAGAATGTGGATCTATTTATTTATTTATTCTGAAATTTGATATAACCCTTCTTCCAAAATATTTTTCTTCAGAAGTACACACACCTCGATGGCACAATTGTAGTTGTACTGCAGAGGAATTGTGTGCGAAGGACTTGCTCAAGGTCCCTACACAGTGATGTCTCGGACGAGGGTCGAACCCGCTCACTCAGGGCACATTGAGCATTACGGGCCGTTACTATACTCTTTTGGTCTTTATCATTAATCATATCTTATGTTTTAATTTCTGCTGTGTTTCAGCCTGGTGTGCCGATGGAAATAGTCATAAACAAGTAGGTTTTTTGATTTAAAGAGTATTGTTGTTTGTGTTCAGAGTGTTTAGCACAGATGCTATATACTGACTGTATTGCAGTCAGTGTTTCTTGTTGAAACTATCAAATTCATTCTACATGTAGAATGAATTTAGTAGGAGCATGTAGTAGGAGCAAGTCCACTTATAAATATTGCAGCCACCTTCCTTTATTTCTGATATAATTCCTCCATACCTCTATGTCATATGAACCTAGGCTGGATAGTGTTTATGGTGAATGAGAGTTAGGGTGTATGTGGTGAAAGGTAGATGCATGTGTGGTGAAAGGGAAATGGAGTGTGTGGTTAATTGTTGCTACTGAAGCAGTTCACAACTACCTTTTTCATGATTTTGTTGATGAATTTGAGAGTAGATAGTTTGTTTCCAATTTGTGAATTTACTAACCTTTTTCTCAGCAAGGAAAGTTATAAGAAAAAGCACCAAATTAAATAGTAGATGTAGACTTGCCTGCTTGCCTGAAATGCGATATTTTTCTTATTTTAGTGACACATGCTTGCCTGTTCTGCAGCTTTTTGCCGATAACAAAAATGCATTATTTTATACTTGCTGTGAATAATGATTTTGTATTGATCATTCCGTGGTGATTTACTTCTTAGAGAATCTCGTCGTAAGACACCAACAATTGTTACGATTAAAGATGGAGAATGGCTGTTTGGAGATGCAGCACTAAGCTCGGTTAGTTAGCATTGCTTTTCATCTTGCTGAAATGGATGAATATCTGAATTTTCTTGTGTGCTTTTCAACAGTTGCTGATCAAATGCCTTAAATTTCTGCATTTCTTGATTGCTGTAACCATGTGGACTGTGTTTTGATGACGTGCAGGATCGAGTCTGATGCCCAAGTCTTATTTGAATGGTTGTCTCTAACTAATGTAATTTGTAAATGACTCAGCAGATGCATAGGTACCGACTCTTGTGTGGTAGTAGGGTTTCTTTTGGCAGAGGCTTGTTAAACCTGAAGTAAACATATGACAGATGAAAATGTGTTTTAACTTGGATTTACCTGTTGTTTTGATAAGGACATATTCTGGTATCTAACATGGTTAAATAGCATCTAGTATCTAACATGGTTAAATGAATAATGTTAGCCCTATTTTGTATTATTCTGGGCCTATTTTAGAGCTGTTTTTGATTTTTTTTTTCAGGGAATGCGATATCCAAAGTCAACATATCGTTACTTGCTTGATGTCCTGGCCAAGCATTTTGATAATCCATTAGTGGCTCAGTATCAGAAGAAATTTCCGTTTTACGAGCTTGTCAAAGATGAACAGACTGGAACTGTGCTGTTTAAACATGATGAGTAAGTGACATGGCATATATGCATTTAAAATTTCCTATAATCTTTATATAGCAAATCATCACCTGGATTTGTGTTTAGCAACCAGTTATGTATGATTTATATTGTCTTGTGTGCCACTGTGGCTAGTAAGCTCTAGACCTAGACTCTGATGTGAAGATACTTGCACTGTGGCCTCTTATTAGACAATTTTATCAAATTACTTTGTAAGGCTACATTGCTGTATGGTTGTAAACAAGAGTGATTGTGGTTTTATACTAAATAATTGGGTATATCATCATCATATATTGTATCCATATTTCAGTTGGTAGCTCAGTGAAGCATTTGTTCTGGCTGTTGATTTTTATGAAGTGTTTGTCATTATGTACATTCTGAAATGCGATATTTTTCTTATTTTAGTGACACACTTTTTAGTCCGGAAGAGTTGATTGGAATGATTCTTCAGAAAGCTAAAGAGTATGCCGAGACTTTTGCAGGTGATTATTGGCAGAATAAACATACCACTACCACCAATTTTTGAACCAAACAACCATTCAATAACTCAAGTAGTAACATGTTTGTATTTAAAAATGAATAAGTGGCTACAGTAGACAGCTCTAAAGCTAGTATTTCAGATGTAAATTTCTTAGGACAAATGATATTTATTCATAAAATGACAATTGTTTGCTACTAAGAAAAGTTTTTATAAGATTTAGTGGATTGAATCCATCCAGTTTGCATAATTTGCATGATGGATCCTTGAATTGTGATAGCGTCTGGCATATACGCTTCATGACAACCGTAGTACACTCTAATGCATGCTTGTTGTTATTGGGTCAATATTGGGTTAAATATTATTTACTTTGTTTTGCTTATTGTGTTATGAAATATACTCACTTGAACCCTTTAGAACTTTGCTTTCCTTGCTGCTTGAAGCCTTCACTTGCCATCTTTTTTTTTATAACTATAAGTTTATAACTTTCTAGTAAAAGTTTTGTGATACCCAGACTAATGTAAAACCATTTATCCAGGATGCTATGATGCCACAACTGACGGATTATGTAAGACTGCCAGTAAAGTACAAGTTGCCTTGGTGTTTTCGGAGTTGCTGGAAAAGATAATGTTTTGAATGTTTTTTCCGTAATACAGAGCAGCCAATAAGTGAAGCTGTTTTAACCGTTCCACCTTACTTCAACCAGGCTGAGAGACGAGCATTGTTGAGGGCAGCTGATCTGGCTGGACTCAAAGTTCTTCAACTAATCAATGATAATACAGCTGGTGAGTGTGCTAAGAAAACTAAAGTTTAATAATACTGCTTATTTTTATATGTTCATCCTTCATGCATGGTGGAGCCATAAGATTGTTTCCAAAATTCATAACGAAATGTACAGAAGATAAAAAAAACGTACAGAATGGACACATAAAATGTGTATACATTGAACAATGGTGAGTGTGAGTGCTTAGTTCTTTTAGCACTATGCAATAGGCTTATTTGGATGTCTTATTAATTTGATTCTTGTGGCATACATGCCTCATTTTGAATAATATTATTATAGGGAGTGGGTTTCATGTTTTGAATGCATGAATAGGATATCTTTTGTCTTTGTTGATTCTAGTGGAATTCTGCATGTAGATGCTATAATGCCTGTGTTGTTTTAGATTTTTCAATTATTTACCAAGGTTTTCTCCTTTTTTAGTGGCTCTCAACTACGGGGTCTTTCGCAGGAAAATCTTCAATGAGACTGCAATAAACTACATGTTCTTTGACATCGGTGCTAGTGCTACTTCAGCTACTGTTGTTTGTGAGTGAGAATCTGATTCATCAGTAGTTTCACTGACTTCATTTGTGCTTTATTGTGACAGTTTATAGGCCCCTCCCAGTTTCTGCCTGCTGTACAAGTGTTCAATAGATCTGGTTTCTTATGTCATATTCTGTTTATGGAGATATTCATTCAAGGGTCATTCTTGACCCTGATTTTGGATGACCTAGATAAGTTGTACCAGCAGCTAACTTCTGTTGCATTATTGCTACTATGAATGTTTTCGAATTAGATTTATTGCAACATTATTATATGTAAGACATAGAATTGAATTTGTGTACTGCAGCCTATCAGATGGTGAAGTCAAAAAGCCCTGTCTCTGGAGTGGTTGACACATTCCCACAGCTCACCATTAAGGGAGTCGGGTGAGTCTCACGTATTTATTTCATCCATATTTAAATCTGTTCAATATTTTCAGTATATTTTTTATTGTAATCATTTTTTCCTTGTCGTAATGAGTTACCAAGTACTTATTTCTGTCTTTTTGAGAATTTGTTTAATTTTTTATGCTATGTGTTTATTTGAACATCATTCTGTTCTGGGACATTTAAAGGAGCTGTTCTCTTGTGTTCATTGGTCCCTCTAAGCTGTGTGTATGTGATTGTGTAGCTGTTCTGATGACTGGAATAGTAATTCTACAAAAGGACATTGTTGGCCATTGCCAAAACTTGTTAACTAACTTTCCATGTTCTCACTTCATGGCTCTGTGACATATATAATGTTAACTAATTTTTTACTATTTACTATAGTTGATATTGTGCATGACAGTTTATTTTGTGTGATGCTCTATGATCTTGACATTTGTGCAATGTGACCTACATACACATTGGCATTGATCTATGATTATGTTATCTTATTCTTGTGCTGATTGATGTTTGAATCGATGATTTGATTTTGAACAGAGTGGATCGTACGCTTGGTGGAACGGAATTCCAGCTAAGACTTCGAGATCTTCTGGCTAGGCTGTTCAACCAGCAGAAGAAGACAAAGAATGACGTGACGAAGGATGTCCGAGCAATGCAGAAGCTGTACAAGGAGGCTGGTCGTCTGAAGCAGGTGCTCAGTGCAAATGCCGACCACTTTGCTCAGGTACAGTCTTCAATCAGTGTGTCGTCATTATTTCTTCTAGGTTTCTGTTTTCCTGTTTTGAGTTGGATGGTTCAGTGATCATTATGCTGTGCTGTGCTGTCTGTGGAGTATTGGACCCACTGATTCAGCCTTTCTGTATGATCTTGTGAGAACATTGTGACTTTTCATGCATTTCCTTTTAAAATGCTGAGAAAACTCATTGTTAAACTGTTTAGCAAGAAATTACTCAAAATAAGGGTTTAAGTTACTATTTATTTGCATGATTTTTAGGTATGTTTAACTACTGTAACTGAAATCTTATTCACCAGTTTTGCAAATGAGCATAATTATGTGAGCCATGGGGATGTTACTGGGTGGTTGGATAGATGGAAAGTGATCAGTCCAGGACAATAATTTTTTAATTGATAAAACATGTGCAACTGCAGGTGAAATTTTTTGCAGGTTGAGAATCTCTTGGATGATGAAGACTTTCGTACTAAAGTGACACGAGAGGAATTTGAGAATTTGGGTCAAGACCTTTTTGACCGAATTGAAAAAGTCATTAAAGATGCCCTTGTATCATCAGAAATGACTATGGTATAGTTGACTAATTTACATAGGACAAATACTGGTTCTATAATTTTTAATCTCTCTAGCGAGCTTGCATATGATATTGGTGCATGTAAAATGCATCTGTGACATGGGGAAATTTTCTGATAATGCAAGTCTGTACCTGCAGCATGCAAATGAATAAAACTTGTGTTCTTTCATCTTGCTTACTCACTGTATGGTAATTTTAGATTCTCTTCAACATAGCTTCTCCCTCAGATTATGACATTTGATTAAAATTCAATTGAAGCGACTATCGATACAATACTACAGTATTTGATACAATATCGATAAAATACTACAGTATTTGATACAATATCAATAAATACTACAGTATTTGATACAATATCGATAAATACTACAGTATTTGATACAATATCGATAAATACTACAGTATTTGATACAATATCGATAAATACTACAGTATTTGATACAATATCGATAAATACTACAGTATTTGATACAATATCGATAAAATACTACAGTATTTGATATTGTCCTCCTTCCTATGTTTGGAAGTGTGCATGACTAGATACAGACCATCAATGAAGCAGAACAATTATGGGTGAAGGACTTGTTCAAGGTCCCTACACAGTAATTTTTTCAGTCTAGTCTCGAAGCTGTACTGTCCGCGTTACTACCCAAGTGGTCTACCCAATTTGCCACTTTGCTTCACCAATGTTTTGATGCCTTGTGCACTACGATAACAGTACAGAAAATGTCATATTGCATTAAATTTTGCTATATTGTATAAATAAGTAATTATATTTTAGATGTTATGCTGCTTTTAATACACAATCATATATCTTACTTTGGTTATTTAGGTAAGCTGTAATTCTGCTGTGGCTTTTGCAGACTAATCTTCTGCGCTAACAGATCTGTTTCTCTGTCACTGAATTCCCTCATGTATTTAAAAAGTTGCTATAGTTTTTGTGATGTTGTTTATTTCTGATGTCAGGATGAGATTTCTGAAGTGATTCTGATGGGTGGAGGCACACGTATACCTAAGGTTCAAGAGACATTGAAGACTGTAATTAAAAGGTACTCTATTAAAAACATGCCTCACTGAGAAATTGTACTTTCATTCATGTTTTATATATAACATAGGATTGCATCAGTTAAGTTGATGTTCAGTTGCCTTTGCCTGATTAAACCAGTTAACCAACCATGCTAATTGCTGTGGTTATAAAAACACGTATTATTGTTTTGTCGTTGTCAATACTTTCATCTCATTTTTCAATAATGCTAGTATACTATCAACCAATGACAGCAAGTTTAATTTTGTGGCTTAACTGAGTTCTCAAGGCTTCAGTGAGTCTTTTCAAACGTAATGAATATTTGAGTTTTGCATGTATTGCAGAAGCATTTTTATAATTGCAATTGCATATTTAAGATTTCCTAGGAATTTTTAACATTTCCTAGACCAGAAGAAAGCTATCTGATTTTGTTAAGTAGTGTTGTATTTATGCAACACAAGAAGTCATTCTGACAGGCAGCTATCACTTTGAATGAATATTGATTTGTTTTACAGAGAAGACCTCGGCAAAGGTATTAACACTGATGAGGCAGCTGCTCTTGGTGCAGTGTACCAGGCTGCACATCTGGGTAAAGGCTTTAAAGTCAAGAAGTTTGCTATCAAGGATGCTGTCTTGTACCCTATTACAGTAAGTTACTTTCAGGCCAGCACTGGTACCAAAATGTTAAGTTGCTTTTATTTTGAATTTGGTTGAAGAAAACATTTATTAAAAAGTTTTGATTATCTAATTTAGTATTACGCATTATTTTATTGATATTTTGAGTAATATTTGAATGTGCAATTTAATATAAGGAAGTATGTGGTGAGAGATGTCTAGGTTGTGTTCTTCATGTGAATCTGAGGCATGCATTTGGTCAGCTGCCAGATGATACTGTGGTAGATACATGTAGTTATCCACCTGTTGATACCAGTGCCATGTCAATTTTGATTGGAGCAGTAGCATAGAATGCTCTAGAGCAGCGGTTTTCAACCGGTGGTACGCGTACCCCTAGGGGTACGCCAGCTGTTGCCAAGGGGTACGCAAGAAAAAATATTATAAAAAAATATTTTTGCAAAAACAGATAAAACAAATACTTTCTTGCTATTATTTTAATCCATGTTTAGCTATTCTATGTTTTTCATAAAATTACGTCACAGTTTCATGATACATATAAATAAAATAAATACTTTCTCGCTAACATTTTAATTCTTGTTTAGCTATTCTAGGTTTTTCACAAAATAACGTCACAGCTTCGTCATGGATTTAAATAAAATAAATAATTAAAAATTAAATAAGAAACAATATAGAATTTTAGATTTAAAGTTTTAAACTGTCAAATTATAGAAAAAAATATTGTAAAATAAATTAATTAAATACCATGGATAGATGGCTCAAACAACAACCATTAAAAAGAAAGTTATCCTCTGACATCGCTACAGTAAGCAGCGAAACAACAAGAGACAGTCACTGCAAACGTCCGTGCAGATTCAGACTCCGATGAGGAAAATCAAAAACTTAGGAAGGTTAGGCGATATGATGAGAATTATTTGTCTTTTGGATTCTCATGGTGTGGTGAAGAAAAAGAACCGAAACCCCAGTGTGTCATATGTAATGAAAAATTATCAAATCATTCGATGAAGCCTTCATTACTTCAACGTCACTTCAATACAAAACATGCTCTTCTCAAAGATAAACCACTCGAATTTTTTAAAAGGAAAGAAGTTGAATTGAAACACGGTAAGAGCACATTAAAATCATTCACAACGGCTAACTCACAAGCTTTAACGGCGTCTTATTTGGTAAGCCTGAGAATTGCTAAAACTGGGAAACCACACACTATTGGGGAGAGTCTTATATTGCCTGCAGCTAAAGATATTGTGTCATCCATTCTAGGACAAGCTGCTGCCAAAAAACTTGATGTCGTTCCCTTGTCAGACAATACGGTTTCTCGAAGAATTCATGATTTAGCATCACAAGTAAAAACAATTCTTATTAAAAGAATCAAGCAAAGCAAATATTTTGCAATTCAGCTGGATGAAAGCACCGACGTTACAAATTTTGCACAGCTTATGATGTATGTCAGGTATGAATTTGAACAGTCAGTTGAAGAAGAATTTTTGTTTTGTGAGCCTTTATCTGGGCGGACAACAGCGACAGAAATATTTAAGAAAGTTGATGATTTCATGACTTCGAATGAAATAAATTGGCAAAATTGTGTTGGTGTTTGTTCCGACGGTGCAGCTGCGATGACTGGCAAACACGGGGGAGTTTTAACACAAGTTAAACAAGTTGCACCACAAGCAAAGTTCACACATTGCAGTATCCACCGTGAAGCTCTTGCTACCAAAGCCATGCCCACCAGTTTAAAAACTGTTTTGGACCAATCTGTAAAAGTTGTTAATTTTATAAAAGCTCGGGCTCTCAACTCTCGATTGTTTTCAATAATGTGCAATGAAATGGGGAGTGACCATAAAAAGCTTCTTTTGCACACAGAAGTAAGATGGTTGTCACGTGGAAAAGTGTTATCTCGACTTTTTGAACTTCGCTCAGAAGTTCAAATATTTCTCACAGACAGTGAATTTCAAACAGCTGATTTATTTCTCAATGAGTTATGGTTAATGAGGTTGGCGTATTTAGCAAACATTTTTGGTAAACTGAACGAGTTAAATTCTAGCATGCAAGGACGAAATATAACTCCATTCGTTGTGGCTGACAAAATAAATGCAACAATTAAGAAGCTTCAGTTCATGTTGTCAGATGTTGAACAACTTAAAGTAACTGCATTTCAATCACTGCAAACTTTCTTGACAGAGAACGAACTTCGACTGCATCCTGACATGGTTGAAGATATTAAGAAACATTGTTCTCAATTAATTTCAAATTTTCAGACCTACTTTCCTGAACAGTTTGATGACAAGAGTTGGATACGAAATCCTTTTTCCGAAGTTGCATTGCCAGCTGATTTTTCTGTCCAGGAAAGAGATCAATTCATTGAACTTTCATGTGATGGTGGATTAAAAAGCGAATTCAACAAGGACTTTTTGAGTGATTTTTAGCTTAAAAGAAGAGCAGAATATGGATTGATTTCCGACAGAGCTTTGAAATGTTTGATCCCTTTCAGTACGTCATATCTCTGTGAAACTGGATTTTCTGCAATGCTTGCAATTAAAAACAAATACAGATCGAAACTTGAACTTGAGCCAGACTTACGTCTAAAATTGACATTAATAAAGCCTGATATTGCAGACTTGTGCAAATCCAAGCAAGCCCAGTGCTCGCATTAAAATGATTAAACTTCCATTTGACTGATTAGTTAGCGGCTATTTGCATGCTATTCGAAAATATTAAAAATAAAATAACAAAATTTTCAATTAAACTGATTTTATTTGTGTGCAACAATAATAATTTCAATATAATTATAATATATTTAGCAAAATTCATATGATATCAACTTATGAATATAGGATTTCTTTAATATATAGGAGGATAGAACCAATTAACTAAAAGTTGTCAAGTAACTAAAAAACGTTTTGAAAAGTTTTTTTCTGATGGGGTACCCACCCAAATAAAATTTTAGTTTGGGGGTACAACAAAAAAAAAGGTTGGGAACCGCTGCTCTAGAGCATGAACGTTCTCTATCGTGGCTGAGAAAGAAGATAGGTTCTCAATGATTACTGGCTGTGGGGAGAGATATAAAGATTGACTTTTGGTTGAAGGTAGGTAGGAGTGCTTTGCTGAGGTTTTTATAGGTCCGGTACACCAGGTTAAATCTTGCGTGGAATTCTGCGGAGGCCAGTGTGACTGCCAGCCAGGTCATAGAGTTTGTTGAAGAAGATCATGCAGTTCTTGGCAAGCCAGTGATATACATTCAATGGTTGTTATTGTAATGTAGATGTTATGTATTTTATACTTTTGGAGTTATTCATAAGTGCCTGTGTGTGTGTTTGCATTTGAGGTTGAATTTGAACGAGTCCGGACAAAAGATGACAGTAGTGATCTGTCAAGAACGGTAAAACGTGTTCTGTTTGGCCGAATGCAGTTTTATCCACAGAAGAAAGTGATGACATTCAATAAGCATGTCAAGGATTTCACATTTGAAGTGAACTATGGTGATCTCAGTTTCCTAAATGAGGCTGAATTACAGTACGTTTTTTATTGTTTCCATTGTATGTAAGATCGATAATTATTCATTATTTCAAATATATGGTACATTTGTGTTTATACATGATTCATTTTTTGCATTTGGAGTTGTGTTTACTACCCTGGCCATTCCAATCCTGTTTTATAAATCACCTAAGTCTTTTGTCTGTAGTTGTGGCTGTACTGGAAGCGCTCTTGAGTGCGTTCCTTGAAGGGTGGTGATATATAAATTCCAAGTTTGAGTGAATTAATGAATCAATTAATATGTAATACAGAAGCTTGTTGTGTAGTGTTGCAAATTAGAATATTTGGAATCAACACACTGGGTTGGACATTGAACCTTCCATGTGCTGACGTTTGTTGGGAACAAGGCAGTAGTAATCATGTTATATTTGGATATTCCACCCTCATGATGCACTACACCCAGTAACACACGTAATCTCGACCAGTGCTACTCAAACTGGTGCACAATCTGATCCTGGTCCTTCAGTAAATGTATCACTTATTAAAGAGGTTAAATGTTTTTGGCAATATTGTTTGTTTTGATTCCTACATTATTTCTGAATACTGCGTTTTGTAGGACATTTGGTAATACGACACTGGAAAGGGTGATACTGACGGGAATTGAAGATGCTTACAGCAAGCATGGCACAGACTCTGAATCAAAGGGTGTGAAGGCACACTTCCGCATGGATGACAGTGGCGTTCTCTATCTCGACAAGGTGTGCTATAGTGTGAAGACACAGTCAGTTGTAATCCAGACAGCCATATGCTTTGGCCCACAACTATCCGTGTTATGCAGCAGGTGCCCACTGGCTGAAGGGTAGCTGTTAACATTGAGTGGATTGACCCAAAACTTGGCCAGTGATGTAAATGGTTGCTCTTACTCTTGGGCTTGTGATCACTTGATAATTTTTTTAATGGGATGTTCTAGTGAAAGCATATAACAAAACAAATTTGTTTGGAGTGTAGGAGTCATTAGTAATGATCAATAATATGCTGCAGTGTGCATTGGTGGGATAAAAGATATTAGGGCCTTGTGAGTAAGGTGACTGCTTAGCTTGAATTATGCCAAAGTGCATTTCATAACTTGCTTGTGACATGTTGGATGGTTTTTGGATGAAGTTACAGGTAGTTAAGTTCCCACTAAAAGTGGGCTTGGGTAACTGTTTTTGCTAAATTTGACACCTCTGCTGGTAATAACTAGAATGCTAAGGAGGTCATTACAACAATGTGACTGTATTTTATATTGCCCTCATTCTAGAGTTCAGAAGTGCATACGACCATAGAGCAGTACATCGATGGCACAGAGCAATAATAGTGAGTGAAGGATCTGCTCAAGGTTCCTAAGCAGTACAGTAACAAGGTCAAAACTCAAACTGTCTGCATTACAGGCCAAGTGCTCAAGTCAATTGACCCCATGCTCAGTGTTTGTCAAATTGTTGTGACTGTCGGAGAATCAAGTCCGTTTCTTCTGAACAAATAGTGATGACTTTGATGTGCAACATCATTGATTAATGCTATTATTATTTATCAGACTGTTATTATAAATACCTTGTTTCTTGTTAATCTTAAATGCACAGAAAAAGTAAAATGCATACTTAACTAAAATTAATATTTTGCTTTGGCAAGGCATTTGCAAATGATTGATTCATTCAGAGTAGTTTTGTAGCACTTCTTCCAGTTATCCATGCAACAATGTCGTCAGCCTAGTCCTGGAAAAAAGAACAGTTTTAAGCCAAATCTATGTATAGCATTCCTTAACCAGAGTGTGACACAGAGGTAGAGGTAGGCCAATTGCAGTACAATGTCAACCACTGAATAGGCATGACATTGTGTGGTTAAAGTCTTCACTTGAGAACTGTCGAGCAAGGCAGTGCAAATTGGAGACAACAAAGCAAATAATAAGAGAAGTCTCCTGTAAGTAGCTTGATGCAAAACAGTGACAAGTATTGCTGATCTAAACGTTCTATCAACATTGTAGTCTTGCCATTGTTGCATTGTTTAAAAAAAATTTACTTGAAAATTTGGTTACAGGTGGAGTCAATTTTTGAGAAATTTGTCACAAAAGATGCTGAAGTCGAGGAGTCAACCTTAACTAGTAAGAACTAGTTTTATCGTGCTTTTTCAAGAATCTGTCAGATTTTAAATCTAGTTATGCTTAAGTTGATTGATATTCATGTGCACTTATTTACTCAGAATTGTTATACAATATTGATGGCTACTTGAATCATGCTTTATTGATGTGCTTTGAGTCATTGAAGATAGGTGCATCAGTTTGACATACTTACTATATCTGCACATCTCTACCTACATGTATGTAGCTGAACATTTCTACAGCAAATTGTAAGTGTCTCTTAGAGGTGCTCCTTGCTTACATACATGATGTTCATTACACAACCTTCTACATGTGGAATAAGCTCAAATATCTGGAAAGTCACCTCTAATGGGCTCTTGTTCACAAGGAACCAAATCAGTGACATCCCATTCGGGATTGAAAGGTGAAATCGTGTTAAGAGTTTTAGCCCTTTAACGATTAGCTGCAGGATTTTTTTCATACATTTTAGTACATTAAAGGGTTAAGTCTGAGTTGACAGCTGAATGAAACTGTTATTGGCACACAGTTACCCAGTAAATAATTATTTATGTGTTGTTCTGTGCTAGCTATAAGAGGTTAAATGTCATTTCAACGAGTGTTGGAGCAGTTAGCAAAACAGTACACAGTAAGCTAAATGAGTCACCAATGTCTGGCCCACATACAAGCGTGGAACCGACCAACAGATTCCCATCAATAGCTGACAGATGGACCAGTCTCTGGACCAGGTTGCATTGAAGGGTAGAGCGATGACTTGAGATTGAATCGCAAACAGGAAGACGGGGTCGTCGAGTAGCCCCTCACTGGTAGAAGATGATTCATGTCCGGATATTTGTCGAGGCAGAACTCTAACAAGTTTTAAGTTACTGAGCTAATTTTGCATATAGATGAAAACACTCATCAAAGTGATGAATTATTATTATCGTGATTACTATTATTATATTTGTTTGTGTATGCTGTATATTTAAAGCCCCACTAGGCCACTACCTAATAATAGTAATAATAATAATAATGGCAGAGCATCATTTAATGATGAGGAGCAGTTGTGCATTAAGGGCTTGCTGAATTAGATCCCTGTGCATTAAATGCAAGTTTTATAGGTACCTTGACCTTCAGGAATTTACCTTTACTGCAGTCTACCAATTAGAGAGTGACACGATAGTGGAAAAAGTGTCAGAAGAGGCGATGATATTAAGGATGGTTGCAAAACCTGCGGTATTACCGTGGGGTGGAAATACAAGTGTGGTAATTACCACAGCTCAGTAGTTTTAAATTTGTCCACTGTTGTAAAAAAACTATTCATTAAGCTAAGCCAAGTCTGCACACCATGTTAAGTCATCGTGCTAAATAACTGAAATCTTTGAATATTCGACATCCTATTAACTTTAAACAGAATGGTTTAATATGCATTTGCATTTTTTCTTGTTTGTTTCTTTGGAATTGGGAGGATAGAGACAGACCTAATCGGGATAGACCAGTTGGGGGTGGGATAGATCTGGTAGGGATGGGCACAGACCAACAGAAATGAGGTGTGGAGGAAGACAAATGTTGTCCCCATGTCACTCTCTACTACCTATCCAACTGACACAGGGAGAGAATATGTTTGTTTACAGTTGATGTGCATTGGCCTAAAAATGCTGTCTCACATTTGTTTTGCAGAGATTGGTAATACCATTAGCAACTTGTTTGGAGGTCGTAAGAAAGAAGAAGTGAAAGAGGGTAATGTTGAGGATGAACCAAAGGATGACATTCCAGCAGAGGTAAGCAGGTTCCACAGAACCTTGGGAAATGAACAGGTCTGACATTACATTGCTGTTACAATGTTGTAATATACAGAGGATGCAGCCAAGTCAAAATAGTCTCCCTATGTGAATTTGTGTAGAATCTAAAGTACAGCTGAGAAAATACTTATTTAGGTGGCTTTATCAGATGTTTAAATTGAGTTAACTTGAAAGATTGCTAGGCAAAATATACTTGCAGTTGA
Organism: Bimastos eiseni; assembly: GCA_959347315.1. Lineage (NCBI taxonomy): Eukaryota > Metazoa > Annelida > Clitellata > Crassiclitellata > Lumbricidae > Bimastos > Bimastos eiseni. The sequence goes on along the minus strand of OY365808.1, from coordinate 28,613,904 downwards.
TCATAGTTTTGTCTTTGTGGTGTAGCAAATGGCAAGTTTGTGATCCTCCTTCCTATGTAAACAGGTATATGCCTTGACTGCACAGTAGAGTGCATTGAGTATAGAGTGCATTTTGCAGAAAATCAGTAGTGAAAGGATAATTGACATAATTTTGTATGATTTAATTTATATTTCTTATTGAAATATGTGATGTAATTTATATTTCTTATTGAAATATGTAATTGAATTTATATTTCTTAAAGAATTATGTAATTTACGTTTCTGATGGAAATCTTGACAAAATAGAGAAGTTTCTTGAAAATAGATGATAGCGACTTATTTAAGTTTATTAAAAAAAAGCCATTTGGTTTAAAATGATTCTTAAACATTTTGTTATCTTATGGTTGCATCATCTGTTATGTTGTTCGCTATGGTTATTGGATGTTGTGAAACGCTTTATGCATTGTCTGTTGTTGTTGTTGTTGTTATCACTGCATGCATGGTGCTATGTGATCTTATTTACTGGTTTTTCAAATGGATTATAATGACATTGTGAACTCACTTGAAGTGACCATCAATTGAATCTTTATGCCATATAGTAACAATGCTGTAGAACTCTTTAGACTAGATAGATTCTAAAATTTAATCACATTTAGGCTGAATGTTATTTGTTTAGAATTTTCTGTTCATTCTTTGTTACCAGATGTAGAATTGATCACACAAACAAACAAATTACTGTAGAAGCTGATTAAATTTTTGGAATATCATTGATCCTTGTCATCCATGATATAAGAGAAATTCAATCAGTTTACCTATTAACCCTTATATTCACGAGGTCGCTCCCAAGCAGCCTATTTTATATGAGTTTAAGTTAAACTTTGAAGTGGTGAGGGTTAATGTTATTTATGATATTATACAATATACATTCTTCTAGTAACAGCAGACTGTTATTATGAAGTAATCATCATCAGTGTAATAATTAGGGCATAACCGGAAATCGCCTCGGATTTCGCTTTGGCCGAATATTGGACTATTCTAAAGTATTTGCCTTGGCAAATAATGCCCGCAAATAGCTAAAACTAACTTTTTTGACAAAATAATATTTTTTCATCAAATAAATTTAGGACTAACGGGCTTAATTATAAGTTATTGATTAATTAAACAAGAAGCACTTAACATTCTATTGAATTTTCTTTAAAATAATTATGTTAATTTATATATTTTAATTTCTTTTTGTTGCATTCCCCAGGTGGCAAATAAATCAGTAATTTTCCCACTTGAATTGGCTCCATCCACTTTCCGGTAAACATTAGAGAGCAAAGACGTCGTTGATAACTTCATATTTCAAATTTTATAGCAAGATTTTACATTTTTTTTACAAAAAAGTTATTAAATGGTACTTGCTGAGTCACTGGCCAGATTTGCCGCTACTATGCGGTTCATACCTGGGTCCGACAAATAGTGCATCCAAATACTCTGATTCGGTACTCGGTGGAAATTGTCTACTCTGTTATGCCCTAGTAATAATGATCAAAGTAACAATAGTTTTTATGCTAATTACTAATGCTATTACTTGACCACAGTGATAGTTCTAAAAATAGTTATTTGATGCTGTTTGTAAACCCATATGAATATTGTGAATGGAGCTGGCCACAGGTAATTGTGTCTAATTATGCCAGTGGTTTGAACTCTCACAATGGAGCTATTTTCTAAAGATTTTTGGAAGTGCACAACCTATGCTAGTTGCCTTTTATGTGGTGTGCAGAAATGAGTTTGTGTTTTTTCATATAACTTGTACTCCTTCCTTTTACTAGAGCTAATTACTACACTGTGTAGTAGTGAACATAACATTGATAAGAAATAAATCGTTAATCCTACTAGCCGGAAGCTGACCATAAGACAGATAACACAACTATAGATGGTTCAGAAGACGAACAGCAGCAGCCTCCAGAAGACAAGACTGTGAAGCAGGAAGAGGAAGAAGAGGATTCGGTTGAGAAAGCTTCATCGGAAAGCAGCAAGTCTGAGAAGAGTGATGACAAAGAGGTTTGTTTAGAAAGCCAGCAAAAGTCACTGGACTTGAGCTCTGCTCTCTGTTTGTGACTTTTGTAGATTTTACAATAGGAGTTGTACGGCTTAAGTCTTTAAGAAATTTGAGCAGTCTATTGTTGTGCACACTGCACAAGTCACAGGTGTCAAGGTCTGTAGAGCAAGGCAAATTATAGCACTTAATAAGTCAGTCTTCTCGCATATGCGGTTTGTGCCCAGCCATTTGATAGCATTGTCATCAGTAGGATGAAGACTCTCAAGAGCAATATTAGAACAAGTTAGTTGTATATTGCCTTTATGCAGAATTCAGAATAAGGTTAAAACTAATCTCTCTGACTGTTAGACACTCCTACCTACCTTCAGCTATTATCTCCTTGCATCATTTTCTGATGTCTGTGATTGTTGGGAATGGATCTTTTGGCATGAGCTACTATACAACACTCTAATGCATTCCGTGTTGCTATCTCCTCCCCAAGGATGACTGCCAATGGCTCTCTGGTGCTTGAACCGTTTATTCCTTCAAGCAATGTCACAGAACTCACGATTTGTCATTGACTGGATATGTAACTGCTCTTCACCTGGCAAATGACTAACCATGCCTCACAGTCACACTTATGTTGTGTTAGTTGCAAAATTTCTAATAATGATTATACTGATGTTTATGGTGGGTTTTTTATTTTATGTGTAATTATTAAGTGTTAATATTCTTTAATTTTTCTGTTTAGATCTGTTGATGTATGTTTTTGTGTTGCTTGATCTATGTGCTATTTTGGGTTGAGGTGTACTATTAGTTCTTTAGTTGCTGAATAAGTATTTGCTGTATGTTTCATTTTAAAGCAGTATTAAGTTTTTATTGTCTTCTTTCAGGTAGATTAGAAATAATTCTTTGAAGTTTCTGTACAGATGATAAAGTGTTAGACATGAAAAATAAATTGGATTTAAAAGCCAAGTTACTTCTCAGTGGAAGTTTGAAATTTAGGTTGTTTTAGATTGTGTTATGATGTTTGTTATTTTATGGCAATAATTTTTCTGTGTGAGTTATATACCTAAGATTCTCTTGGTTAGGAATTATTTAGGAAAAGAACTAGTATACTGTAAATTTTGTGTTGAAAACAGTCAAATTTTTATCATCAAGTTGAAGAATATCAATTCAAAACATATTAGTTGGACATGAGATAATAATAATCCCAAAAGATATAAGAGTGATTGTATTTTGCAGTTTATTGAAATGTCAGCTAACACAACTGATATAACAGTTTTTATAGCAAGAAGTGAACAATGCAAATGGAAAAAATTGAAGATTCGTTTTAAAATTAGATTATTGTGCTTACTCTTTCTTACGATGTTGTAGGAAACGAGTGATCAGGGCTCGGAAGAAAAGAAATCTGAAAAAACTGAGGGAGGCAAGAGTGAAGTTAATGAAACAAAACCAGTAAGGCCTTGCAGAATATGCCCTAATTGTGCTAATTATAAATATAATTGTTATCAGCTAGGAACGATTTTCAGGGATATTAAAATGGCTGCAGAAATATTGAAATTTCTTGATGGTATATTTCCAGTGGTTACGTTATTAAATGCTGATGCTTTCATCTGATGATGCTCTCAAATTTAAGGATAGTTTCTAGTTTTGTGGTTTTAGTTTTTGTGTTGTGTGTGCAGAAGTGAAATTGTGTTCTCTATTAATATGTTAGTTGTTTTTTCTTTGTGTTACTTTAGGAAACGGAAAGTGCAGAAGGCAAGCAAGATGGTGAAAAGGAGGAACAGAAAGAAGGCAAACAGGAAGATGGTTCAACAGAGAAGAAGGAAAAGAAAGAGGAAAAACCCAAACTCACCACAATACGAAAGGAGATAAAGACGGACATAGTTGCTACAGATTTGCTAGAGCCGAGTGATGAAAAGCTAAAGCAGTCAAAGAAGTTGTGAGTATTATTTCATAATGCTTCTTTATTTCAATCTATTACTTCATTCTGAGATTGTAGAGTTGTGTATAGTAAACTCACTACTTTTTTATTCTAATATTATATTCCAAAAGGAATTATTTGTTTAGTTAAAGCTTGTCATTGTGTGTTTTTCAGTTTCCCAACTGATATGGTGTTGGAAGACATTATCAGACAATACAATACAACTGTTATTTGATATCGCCCTTCTTACAGTTTAGTTCAGAAGAGCACACATGCCTCGACAGCACAACTGCAGTTGAAATGAAGAGCAATTGTGTGCATAGGACTTGCTCAAGGTCCCTACACAGTGACGCCTCGAACGCTCACTCAGCGCACACTAAATGTTTCGGGCCGACCACTCTTACCAATCGGCCGCCATGCCACGCATAATAGGATCGACGGGGCACGAACTTTTGTACGAGACTACAACTAACTACTTAAAACTATCTAACATGACCCTTTCAGTGGCTGTTGCATGTTGACCTTCCTTGGTCTGTACTTTACTTATTAATTAATTGTATCATTTGTCATTTCTTCTTTCACTTGACTGTTTCTCATTACATAGACTTGATGATCTGAAGAAGCTCGATGAAGAAAAGGATCTGCTGGAGAAGGCTAAGAATGAAATTGAATCATTTGCATTTGATGCACAAGATAAACTGGACCAGAAGGCTTACAAGTTGTGCTCAACAGAAGATGAGCGAATAGCGATTAAGGAGAAGCTGGTCTCTGTCTCTGATTGGCTGGTAGAGCAGGATGACTCTACCCCAAGGAAGGTGTGTGTGTTTGTGTGTGTGTGTGTTGCAGCTCAAGTGGTGCCTCTTTGAATTACTCTGTCGTTGTTTATCTTCAGTGATTTAGATCAAATGGCTTTATAATGGTATCACTTCTTTGAGAAGATATTGAAAATCTGCCATAGCTTGGTAGCGCCGGACAGTTTGGCGCGGGCAATTCGGTGACGGACAATTTGGCACCAGGACAATTCGGTGAAGGATGAGTTCGTAAGTGTATTTAGATCAGATACCGGTATGTAGTGACTGATATTTCTAAAATATTCAGAATGGGAGCGAAATAATATTCTCCGTATTATTTAGCACATGGTTGGTTATTGTAGAGTTATAGTCAACAAATAGTGACCGTGTCACCTTCTAACTAGAGTAGTCCTCCACTGTAGAGAAAACTAAAGAATATTACAAATTACATCAATTTCGGTTTCTGACTCACATAGTATTTACTAACGGCAGTAGAAGTTGATAAATCCATGTTTTGATGTTACTGTACTCTTTAATCACAATTACTCCAAGTCAGTATTTTAGGGCTGTTGTCTTCACCAGTCTCTATAATAACCAGACATGTGCTCGATAATATGGAGAATACTAATTCGCTCCCATTCTCAATATTTTAAAAATGCCAGTTACTGTATACCGATACCGAATTGTCCTGCACCGAATTGTCCAGAAATCCTTGGTAGGACAAACTAGGTGAGCTAAGTTCTTTATTGATAGAACATTGATATGAAATTTTGGTTGACACCATAGCAGATTCGTGCAGAGCATCTTAAAGATTTGGTCTTCTGAATATGAACTAGATATTTTTGGATTATGTTTCATGCATATTGATTTAACTAAACAGTTGACTGATGCTTTATGTATTGCAAATAGTGAAGGCTGCAGATGAGATGATAAGTTGGAAGGATGTGGTTTTTGTTTTGTATATGACACCATTTGCATGCAAAATCCTTTTTGGTGCAGGATTACGAGGCCAAGTTGAAAGAGCTGAAATCAACGACGAAAGCACTCTATCGGCGTGTGCAGGAGATGCAGGATAGACCTGGTGCTATTGAAGCTCTGAATTCAATGGTCAATCACACTAATTATTTTCTTGTTGGAATGAAGAATTTCACGGGAGAAGACCAGCCATTCACACAAGTGGAATATGATGCATTGGAGAAACTCCTTACAGAAACAAAGGTTATTTTACATTTTGTTCATCATCTTTTTATAATTGCTTTGAGACATGCAGACTGAAGCAATTACTGAGCAATAATTCACTGTAAGCTCTGCGATCTCTTGTGGCTGGCTGACTTCAAATTTCGCTCAGTTGTGTACCAGAACTAATAATTTGACTGGTGCCCTTAAAATTTTCCTTAACCAGCATACTGATTGTGTTTATGTGTTTAATTAGTCTTCCAATGGTTATACTCAGCATAACATGTTTTCTATTACTCATGTAACTTACCTACTTACATTTTCACTTTACCTTATTGACTTTATTGTTTCACCTGACTTTTCTGCTGAACTTGTTCTTTGAAAAGTGAAGAGCTATGTAGAAATCATCATCATAACTATGTGAAATTTTTTTAAAATTCTGTGTTTAAAAAATAGTAATTGAAAAAAATTGAAATTCTTGATACTGCCCTTCTTCCAACATCTTTTGCTCAGAAGTGCATGCGCCTCGGCGGCGCATTTGCAGTTGTACTGCGGAGCAATTGTGCACGAAGAACTTGATCAATGTCCCTACACGGTGACTGACGCCTCGGACGAGGGTCGAACCCGCTCACTCAGCACACACTTGTGTTACGAGCCGACCGCTCTGACTGATCAGCCACAGTGCCACACAAAATAGTAATTTCTATGATAAAGAAAATGCTGTGTTGTCATGTGTAAATGGCTCTTGATGTTAATCTGAGCAAATTGAAGTGACAATTTCTGTAAACAGATGTTGTTTCCTCTTTTAGGAGTGGAACAAGACTGTGAGCACAGAGCAGAAGAAGACACCTTTGACCGAAAAGCCAAAGTTCACAGTGGAAGATGTGGCCACAAAGATAGCCGCACTTGACCGAGAAATTAAATACCTCGTCAACAAAGTAAAGACATTCCGACCTAAAGCCAAGTCTAAAGTCAAAGAGACCACAAATAAAACGGAGACTGCCGGAAATGACACTAAAGCCGCTACAGGTATCCAACCCTTTGCATTCCAGACAGTTTTAACCAATTTTCTTCTTTTGATCCCAGTCAGATGTTTTGAGTTTTTATTATTCAGTTCAAAATGTAATAATATATGTGATACTTGTTGAGAAATGAATACTGAACATGCCTTTGTCTGTATATTTTTAATCTACACTGCATGTACTATAGTTCGTGGGAATGGTTAGCAGTGTGTGTGTGTGCAAACACATGCTATTTGTGTTTGTAATTAAAAGTGACCTAGAATAAATACTGATGTTAGTAGCAACTCAATAAAGACCGAAGTATCTGAAATATTACAATAACTTCCAATTTTAACCTCTTCAATGACAAGATCTTGTTTAAAGTCGTGCAAGACAAAGTCTAAGTGGATGAGATTATAATCTCCAGTGGGCTGCATGTGAGTCGTGTGCATTTAAACCTGGCTCAGAGTTAGTAAAGTAGGCTGCAGGAAAAGAAATCTGAACATTACAACGCTTACTCTCATTCTGGTTTTTGAACAGATAAAACAAAAGCATCTAAAGAAGATGACAAGCTTGACAAAGACATCCTTGAAGAAGGTATTTTAAACTGTACTGATGTATTTAAGAGTTTCATTTAAGGATGATGCTTGTCGGGTGACATGACAAGAATGCAAAGGATTAAAGGAATATAAAATAAGAAGCCAATTAAATCAAATAATAGACAGGAGAGCGACGTGAGGTAGACAGGTCATAGTTTATATTGGGAGCATAGGTCAGTCTTGTAATTTATTTATTATGCAACTCTTAAATTATTGCAATTTTTGTGCTAATTTTCATGTAGTTTATGTATCTGGTGTGCAGTTGTCAAGTGGTTAATATGTTGGAGATCGTAGGTTCAAATCCCCGCCAGTGCAGAGATTTGTGTTGAGATTTCTGCTCCACCTGTTCCCACCAGCCAACTCAGATATGATGAGCACATTGACCGTACACTCTCTGTGTGAGATGACGAGGGAGGGAACCGGCCACCGTATGCCGAGGCTGCGAAAATGGCGTTGCTAACACTTCATACCGATGGCTGCCTTAGGACTAACTTAAAGGACTGTTCTTCTTATCTGGATCTTTATAAACAAATACAGCTGAGCATTTCTACATTACTGCTAATGGTTCTGTTTACTTAATAAAATTATTATCTGTTACTGTGTTGTTGAGTTTGGGTGTTGATCAATTTTGACTTGTTTGTATTTTGCTGGCAGATGCAACAGTTGAATCTGTAGATACAGCTACCCCTGAAAGTTCAACAAGTGCAGATAAATCTGGCCATGATCCAGATGATGAACTCTAATGCCTATGAGCCATCAGAACAGTTAGGATCTTGTTCGAATGTCGAGAGAGAAGGAGGATTCTGAATGCAGCTGACGAGGAAGGCTGAAGGTTAAATGAAACATCGGAACAGCAAATGTGATAAACCAGAACTGGATTAGTACAAAGGAATTTGTTTCCTTTGGATTTACTGTTTAGGAAGTAATGGTTTTTTTATGAATTTCAAACATTTTCTTCAGTGTTTGGCGATAAAAAATACATTTTTCATGTGAGTCATCAATCTACAGACTACAGACCTTTTGTTGCATGTTAAATGAAATCATTTGTTTTAATCAGATTTTCAAGAAAATTAATGCAAAAAAATGTTCTAAACAAAATTGTTAGTCATGATCAGTACACTGTGACTAGGGGTAGAAGTTCATATTGATCATAAGGCCTCTGTTTTGTCTCTGAATAAAGCATTTTGTACTTATGGAGAAACTTAATTTCTTTCATAGTTAAATAATATTAAGTTCATGGACCAGGCAAGTATAATTTTGCAGACTGATTGATACACATGTTTAGTTGATAGATTCTAATCTTGACTTGGGTCTTGTTTTTGACTGTGCTATTGTCCATCAGCAACTAAAATTTGCAATTTGTCATACATGCATATTCGTGGCTTCATGTCCTTTTGTCTGCTAAATTATCTCTTGTGTGCTTTGATGATCTCCAATCGCCTAGATTACTGTAACTCGTTTCATTCTGGTAAAAGTAAATTTGAAATAGCTCAAGTTATTTCAGAACTCCTTGACTAGAGTCATCGCTCCTGAAACTATGAGTACCCAGCTCCAGTACTTCAATAATTGCATTTGCTTCCTTTTCAGAAAAAATCTTTCAAATTGTTGGCCTCAGGTTTAACTCTAGCCAACCACAATATTTGAATCAAACCTTATATTTCAGTCTGATATATCTCACCACTTAACAAGATTATGAGAATGCCTGTCACTGGTCATATCTTAACCCTGAACTGTTCTTGGTGATTGAGCTCTTTGGACATAGGTTATGCAACTCTCTCTCTCTCTCTCTCTCTCTCTCTCTCTCTCTCTCTCTCTCTCTCTCTCTCTCTCTCTGTTCTGCTCAGTGATAATGTTATTGTTCTACGTTTTCCAAATGACATATCTACCATAGGCTTCCCTCTTGTCTTAGAGAAATTTTCTGGATGTTGATCTGATTACAACAGATATAGCAATGCAAATGATAATATTAGGCTCTGACAGAATGTTCATATATATTAGCAGTATATATGAAAGTATACATAAACATTTGTGCATTTATATAAATACATGATGCTTGTATGGATGCATATGTAGGTATAATTTATCTTATGTGCCGATATATGTGGACGTGGAGTTTGTGTTTCAGTGGTTTAGTATGTTGAAGTTATTTTGTTTGTGTTGTGTAGGTTGATCATTTGTGACATTTTCTGCAACATGTCATTTCCAAATATTGTGTTTGTGTGTGCTGTCTTTATTGAATCTATTCCAATTCAGAACACACACTTGATGAAATCTTGAAAACTGAGCTGCCTGCGGTCCTACTGAGTGATGGGGTGTAATATTTTGGATCCAACTGCTTGGCAAAGAGTGCCTAATTGAGGGGCATCAGGGTGGCATTGAGCGATTTGATGAGGCCCAACTGGATGGCTAGTTGTAAGTATTACAGTTCAGCTGGTTGGTAAGATTTAATTGATAAAAGTTCAACTAGTTGGCATTTATCCTTGTCTGATATGAAATTCAGGACACATGATGAGACATATCATCCGGTGATGCTGTCCATTCTGGCACTCTGGTAGGCAGCTGAATGCTACAGAGTTGTTTACAACATCATGATATAAATTGCCTCCTTTACTTTATTTTAGAGTACTTAATCATATTAGCATATGAACCAGACTTGACAGATTGTTATCAGAGGATAAAGAAAATATAACACCAGGTAGTTGAATTAAAACTTGCATTGGTCTTCATTGTCTTAGAGATGGCTAAATGTATTTGAGCTAGATATTTGAAATTTACATAACACGTTAACAACAAGAGTGTACTTAAAGCCACTACAGCTCATCCTTAAAGTGTTGAGGTAGTTGTAAGTGTTGAGATCCTTAATGTGTTGAGGTCTTTAAAGTGTTGAGGTCATACTTTGCGGCAGATTGAGCACAATAGGCTTTTACTTAATGTTTACACTAGCAATTTGAAAACTGTGATGCTTTATACAGGTAGTGATTATTTTGTATGTCATCAAATCTTGTTTAGGTTTATACTGCACTTAGGATGATTCGTGTAGTCTGATTTCAGTCTAAATCCTGGCAGTTGCTAAGTTTCATGACCAGACACAACTGTATGTTGACAGATATCCTTTGGCTATGCATACAGCTCAGAGTTACACCATAATCTCTTGGCTTTTCTAGGTGCTTTGTCAGAGAAAGAAAGTTGTTTTTGGCTCACCATCATATATAATCACAATTCCTATTTGAAAAATCCCTCAAGAACCGCATTTCTCAAAGAATTTGCGCTTGAATATATATTTTAAGGTTATTAGTGGTTAAGGCTTGTCAGACTACTAAAAGTGGTATACTGTAGACATAGCTATAGGGTCTTCTGCACCCAGAGACAAGATAAAAATCTGAGTTCAGTACAAGCGTCTGAATTCTAACCTTGACTTTCTAATAAGGTCAAATGAACTAAAGTTAGGCCTAATCATTGTTTAGGCTACGTCGGCCCCTGGTTAAAATTAACTATTTCGTAGAATTATAGTATAGGGCCTACGATGATATCAGTTATTGTTATCTAACAACGTGCCAATCATACCGCATCGTGGCTTACAAGAAAATAGACCATCTAGGAAATAATCGTAGAGTGTCGTTCAATCAGTCTTTGGAAGACGTAAAATCTTTATGTTCTTAGACAAAACTCATGATATTTAGCTTTCATTGTCTTCTATGGACAATTCATAACCATGGGATCGCGGTCTCAGGCCAAAGTGGCGTCTAATGGGCGGTGGAAACAGGGTTCAGTAGGCCTGCATGCATGGTTATGGTTCCACTCGCTGTGCTGTAGGAGACGGACCTCAGCAGATTCTACACGGAATTTCATTGTGGGGCTACCTTCACTGATCCCATACGCGCAGTTTTGGTCAGCGGCCGCCCAAGTCCTTGCAATGGCGATCTGATAAATTCTTATATCCTCCAACATGCGGGGAAAGCGTACGTAGGCCCTACACGCAGCTATAGTAGGCATGCCACTAAATTTAGCGCATCACAAGAAAGGCCGTGAGTCCTTAGCACGCTTAGTGCTTGAAGTGATGCGGAACTGCCGCCAATTATTTCCTTCACGTGGGGAGTCACACTTTAAAAAAATTTCCGAATGTGACTAATGATTTTCAGTGTCTAGACCCCAGTTACCTCTGAAGCTGCCGCCGCTATTAGCGGCGGCAGCTTCACTTTTCCTCCTCTCGCTAGCAGTCTCTCACTGCACTTAGAATCGTTGATTTGAGATTATTTCATGCTGCACAGCAGCCCAAAACGAGTAAGCCTACGGAGACTATCCTTAAGGAAGTTAAAATGCCTCAGCTCCGGCCAACTGGTTATCTTTTGCGGATGCGTAAGCCACCTCCATGGCGCGACAGCATAGAAACTTTCCACTGTGGGTCCCTCGATTCAGCGTTGTATGCAAGACTTGAAACTTCAAGACCAAGACGAGAAAGACAGTGAGGTGCTGAGACCGAGACAGTGAGGTACCAAGACCGAGACCGAGACCGATCGACAATAGGCTCAAGACAGTACGAGACAGTAAAAGACAAGTGATCCTATATAAAATGATGTATAATACTAATGTATCAGTTTTCGGGAATAAGGTTCATTTGTAATTTCAATTTGAAACTCGTAATGTATATAGTACCAATTCCTGAGAATAGTTTTTATATTGCCGCAAGATTTTAAGACAGTTAACGCGAAACTTATCGAGATCTCTTGTTGGAGACAGATCAAGACTTTCACTTCAAGACTGTTTCTAAAAATTCGAGACACTACCTCGAGACCGAGACAGCAGACTTCCGAGACCGAGACCGAGACACTAAACAACTGTCTCGAGACCGAGACACTGTCTCGAGACCATACAACTCTGCCTCGATCCGATCAGAATTGGGTTAATGGGTCAATTGGTTAGTTGCAGTTTAACGACACTATAACAAGGATCATTATAGCGTCTTCCCTCCTTTATCTTCGGCTCGACCCCCGGATTTTGAACTGGCACCGGTTAGAAACGAGAGGACTTAGAGGACTAGCTATTGTGGACTTTATAGAGCCGGCGAATAAGCTGATATATACTTGTGGGCGCTGAGAAATTTGCTAAGATTTATGTTACATTACGTACACTATCCAGGCTTGGGACTAGAACTGCTGGACAGCAAGCAGTGGAGGAGTTATAGAGTGTTGCTGGTTTTTAACGACATCGTTCCAAATCGAAGATGATTTGGTGTCGCCCTCCTCCTTTCTCCAGGCTTGGGACTGGCACTGTCAAAGTCCAAACAGTGGTGGAGTCTGCGGAGTTAGGGTTATACCTCTACCACTCATATACATGTACATGCCATCAATCAGAACTGACCATTCTTCCTGATAACCTATAGCCATGATTATAGTTCTGTGAGCATCTGAAAACTGCACTCGAGCTCTTCGTCACAATCCCGGGTCGGGAGCGCCTTTTACTTTAACTGATGACAAATAAGGTTTATATATTTGAATACGATTAGGCCTACCAATGCAATTAAGTGTAGGCCCACATTGCCTTGCTTTATTTATTAACCCCATTGCCGCTATAGCTACACACACTGCACATTTTACAATGAATTTGTCGTGTACCTAAATGGTGCCCGTTTGTCCTCGTAATCTTCAAACTTCTAAAGCGCAGCTCGAACGAATTTTATGGCATATTATCTTTTATTGGCTCAAAGAATAGTAATTTAGTTACCTTTAGGCGTTAGCGTATTTACTTGCCTTTTATTTGTGGGCCTAAGCTTATAACACAAAACATAGGCCTACTCGCTCACTCATTTAAAACCCGGAAAAGAAACCAATGCTTAATGAGCATTCACTTTGTGGTCCTGCTTTTTCTACAAAAGTTTACTCAGTAATTATTTTTACTTTTCGTAGTAAATGGAGACCGTAGGACCCCGTAGGTCTAATCTATAGGCCAAATGAGCAATGTGTTGTTTTTTGATAAAACAAAGCGTTTAATACAAACGAAACGGAGGTCATGTGTCTGCCGGAGAATAAGACAATCTGACACAAGAGTTAGCCGGGATCTAAAGCGGCCATATTGGGCGATTGTCAAATGGTGAGGTAGATTGTAGAATTCGACTGTAAATTTGTTGATTTTGCTGAAAACAGTTTAGCGATAGGTCGCCGATTAGTTGGTGGTATTTCGACAGTGACGATTGTAGACACTTGTTCGACTTGATCTCTTCACTGTACCTGAACGCAGTTAGTGTCTCTGCCGAAGTCTGTGAATTATAATTGTTCAGCAAGCGGACACGCACCGACTAAGCCGTCCACGATTGCGTAGTAATTGAACGAAAATATCAGAAAACGCGATTCGAGTAGGATTTACCTATTTCAGAGGTTTTGGATTTATGGAGTTCTTGTGTCGTCATAGTTCATGAGGCCAACTTTCCTACGTGCATTTCTTGTGAATAAGCTGAGCGCTCGTCAATAAGCTGATGCCCTACGCTTTGCTTTAGAGTGGCGCTTTTGAAGTTCAGAGAATACGATCGCTTCGTCAAGAGCGCCACATTTTCTTGTCTAGTTATAGGGTGCCTATGGTGCATGCCTAAGTAATATTTTTAATTGAATACAAGAAAATGGACAACTAGAAACGCAAAACCGTATTTGTTAGGACATCCGGATTTAATGCAGTAAAATCCTGCCTTCAGCCAGATACTTGCTTGCTTGTAGAAGCTGTTTATCACTTATCATTCATCGAGTGATACTGGATAAATATGCAAGCAAAAGAACGACTTCGAAAGTTGGAGGAGTTGTATCTAAATGGAATACAGCAGAGTAAAAACCAGGCTTTCAGCATTGAAACGCTACTGGACATAGTTGTTGTTCTCTACGATGAATGCTGTAGTTCTACCCTCCGCAGAGAAAAGAGTGTATCAGAATTTGTCGAATTTGGTAGGTGTTGTTCTTTTTTGTGTGTTGTCTTGCTTGTAGTTGTAGTCCCTCCACAAATCTATTAACCTCATACTTAGACCCTCCTAACTCTTCCTCTTTTGCAGTATATCCTACGACCGCATAGGAAGTACTTGTTTTAAGCCATTCACTAAAGCCACCAACAGCTCTGGCTGTGATTATATTAATCCCAGTGTTGTGAAATCTGTACTGTCCTTAATTGCCAAACCACTATTTGTTATCATAAACTGCTCTTTGGAGACAGGAATTGTTCCTAACCCTTTAAAGGTAGCCAAGGTAACTCCAATATATAAACAGTGCAACAAAGAGGATGTGACCAACTATAGGCCTATTTCTGTCCTACCTTATTTTTTAAAATTATTTGAAAAATTCATGTATACACGTCTATATGACTTCTTTGATAAAAAAGGTTTGCTTTGCAAGTTCCAGCATGGCTTTCAATCGGGTCATTACTTAATATTCAAGACAATATAACGGCTGCAATTGATCGCAATGAATATTCCATAGGCATATTTGTTCATATTGCAAAGGCCTTTGATACCATAGATCATGAATTACTACTTCTTAAATTGGAAAATCTGGGTATCCGAGGCATGGCACTAAAGTGGCTTCAAAGCTACCTTAGCAATAGATACCAACAGGTGAAGTGCAATGGAGTTATATCTTCATTAAGTCCTATAAGATATGGAGTTCTCAAGGAATGAATATTGGGACCACTCCTTTTTTTATTATTCATTAGCGACCTGCCAAATGCTTCATCCATCCTTCAATTTCTCTTATTTGCTGATGACACTAACATTTTTGCATCTCACAAATCTTATGATAAATTATTTCAAATTGTCAACCAGGAACTTGAGAATGTCAACAATTAGTTCAAGGCTAACAAATTGTTAAATGTTACTATAACTAACTATATATTAGTCAGCTTGCACCAGAAACAATTGCCCCAGCTCCAGGAAGTTCTTACTATTAATAATGTTCCTGCGAAATTACAATTACTTCTCACCTCTCTCTGAGGTCAATCCCTATAAGTTACGATCCTCCTCAAACTATGGGCCTATCTTTTCGAGAACAAACGCTAGAAAGTTCTCGATTAAATATGCTGGCCCGAAAGCATGGAACGTCATTCCGGATGAATTGCGCTCTCTAAACAATCTTAATTTATTTTAAATAAAATTGCGAAATTATTTGATAGATCAATAAATTGTCTCATTGTGCGTGTATATCGTTGTCATCATGATTGTATATAATAGCTAACTAGTTAAGTTTCGTACTAAATGCTAATGTATTTTTATACCTAACCGGAAGTAACTATCAATCTATTGTTAGGGTGACCCTGATTACAGGATTTTTGTCCTTTCAGGGTTTCTGTTAGTCCCTATTGGCTCCCAGCTTATTGTCATCATTTTGTACTTGTGTTTGTTATTTGGAGACAGTAAAAACACTAGGTTTTGGTTATAGTTGTGGTTTAGAATTTTGTACTGCCAATGTGCCTAGTTTAATGTTGAGTATATTGGATCACAGTTTGGGTGTATCTGTTAAAATCAATGAAACTTGATACAGCACCTCTTCAAAAAATCTACTCAGAGGCACTCTCTACACTGGCCAGTGGGATGTTAAATGTCATTAATAACTAATATAATATATCAGTTAGCAAAACAGTGCACAGTAAGCTGATAGCGTCACCAGAATGGGCCTATGCACAAATGTGGAACTGACCAATGGATTCTTGCTGACAGATGTCATTGACGTTCAGAGTTTCTGGGCCAAGTTGCGTCGAATTGTCGATGGGTAAGCGACAATTGTCAACATTGAGTCGCATACAAGACGCATGGGGACGTTATCGATGAGTAGTCCCTTACTGATGGAAGATGACGCACGTCCAGATATTCATCGAGGTGCAAGGAAGACATAGAAGAGGCATTTGTTCATGTGTTGGTCGGTAGATGAATAGCCACCTGTGGCAATCGGTCGAGGTCACTCCAATGGCTGCGCTACATCAGCTGCCCTCCACCGAGAGGTAAACACTTCGCTACAGGAGGTGTACACATTCCACATGGATAATTTGATCGTGCAGTCACATCGCATAGGCAACTTGCGATAAATGCTTCCTAAATGCACAAAATCCTTGGCAAAGCCAACGAATGAGTTCTATACACAAACCTAGCACTAGAGAACTTCAACAAGATCAATGTTACTGAGCAAGTTGTACATTTTTTGATGGAAATATATGTGAGGTGCTCTATCAAATGCAGGCCAAAGTCTCTTTTTGGCAAAAATGAGATTATATCATTTTATACTTCAATATTAAATCACTTTTCTAACAGTGCAAAATTATTAAGATATCTCCTGTAGAACCGATGATGTACTAGTTTGAAGTCTTGCATCTCGTGAATACTGAAACCGAGAAAATCGCATTAAAGTGGTCGGCTTTCACTTACTTTCGTCAAAATCTTCTACAATAATGTGATTGTAGCGGAATAGAACTCAAGATGTCTCGAAATTGAGTTCTGCGACATAAGCCTGCTTTTGATGGAGCAAATCACGTATGTCAAACTGCAGTTGATCAGTCGACCAAAATGGTCGATGACATGTGCAGAACCTACTACTACTTATCTACTTAGTGTGGAATGATTGGCAACATGGCAGTGTTAAGCAATGGATGGCTTATGCATGTAGGTGGTCAGTTCTCTCGATCCTGTAACCATTTGTGAATTTCTTATATTTGCTCTGGCTGAGTTTGTAAGCAGGAGTCAGTGGAAGAGATGTTGAAATCTTTCAGCTCTGACTTGACAGTTGAGAGTCCAGCATACTTTGCAATTGACTATGGCATGCTCCTGCGCTATATGGATGCCTGTGTGTTTATGTCCTGGTTATATGATGAATACACTAAGTGATATTTGCAGTTAATTTCCATTAACTAATGCTTTCGAAGGCCTATGTTTACTCATAATGTTGCTGTTCAATTTTGGAGTTAAATCTAGGTGATTTAACTCACTTTATGCAAGCAGTGGTTCATACCTGAGAATCTGCAATTGTTTAGCATATTTAGAAGCTTGCTTTATTTTAGGGTAGATATTAAGACCAAGATTTGTAAAGACAATTGAATGAATTACCCTACATAAATGTAACAATGTCTGTTTACTGAGTTAGATTTCTGAGGTCCTGTTGTTGAAGTCTGTTAGGTTCAGCAGCAGCAGTCACTGTGGTTTGTACAAACAGTCTATAGCCATGTATTGTACAGAAGCAGCTTGTGAATAGGATTTGCTTGTCAGAGGCTGTAGGTGACAGTTGGTCCTGATTTATGTGATACCAAAGTCTGCTGCTGACTGTTCTCTTTCCTAATTGCCCAACCTGGTCTTAAGGTGCTTAGTGTGGAGCTGGGCAGCACTTCTGTTACTAATGATTTTACTTAAGCTGAGGGTCTAGTTGGTCTACTCTTGAAGTGTTGCTCCATTGTGAGTCTCTAATCGTTCTAGACTTTCTTTGGTTTGCTGTCTTGAAATTTTAAGAGTAATCAAGTAAAAATGAAGACAATGCTTATGACAACAGTAAAGAAAATATGATATGACAGGAAGAGTGACTAGAGTGATGATTGTAGTGATGATTATAGTGGTGATTGTAGTGATGATTGTAGTGATGATTGTAGTGATATTCTTGTCAGAACAACAACACGTCCAAACCCGACATCTACAGTTACAGCAGTGACCTCTCTTTACTGCATATACTAAAATGTGTGAATTGTAAAGCATAAGGATTTTGATTTACAGCTGACACTCCTATCAATGCAGCTGTGTTGCTGATTACCTGAGTAAAGCCTTGAGTTGGTATTAATGCTGTATGGTCCTACAAGACATGAATATTTTGGTTGTACTATTGTCTACTACTGTGAAACTCTTCTCTGAAGAGCTTTTTAGCTGCATAGGCATGTAGTTGTTTTGAGCGCTTCTTGTTCTTGTTCTGCTTTGTTGTGTTTTGTTGCCACTAGGCCCCTTGCCTTATGTGCTTGATTGAGATGGCAACCATGCCCCTGTGGCCTGTGTTTCATGTTTTTGGGAGCATTCATCTTGATCTATTAATAATTTATGCAAAAAGAGCTGTTGGTTTATCAGGTGCACACCAGAAAATGAGGTCATTGGAAGAACTAAGAATGTTTCTTTCTAGAGCATTTTCACCTCCAGATGGCCAGTCATGGCAATGATCTGTTCATAATTTGGTGTTTCCATGTAGTTTGTCTGTTAGTCAAAATAATCTGTCAGCACATATGATGCTTTGTAACATACAATTATTGACCTACTGCTTCTGCAGGAAGATTGATTTGCTTAGCATTCTTGCTTCTTTTTTTACATACTCAGGATATATTTTGAGAATGACTAATTTGATAAAATTTCGTGTTGTTTATTTATGACCAGCCATTGATTTTGTTCATCCATTGATTTTAGTGACATTGAGCAATTCTAGCCATTTAATGATATTATTTGTTTATTGTATTTCCATGTGCCTTAAATTGTATTGTGCTTCCCAATGTCCTTTCAGGCTGATTCATAGACAAGCTTAGGCTTGAGTGCATATAATTATGGACAGTGTTTGTGTAGGTTGACTTGTTGTCAGTGAGGAGGAAAAGAGGTCAAATGAGACAATTGTTCTTTGCAAATATCTACATCAGTGGGTGACAAGCTGAGAGACAAAGGACCAAATATTGTCAAGGTAGATGTAGTCCTATGCAGAGTCTTGCAGACCAGAACTATATCATGTGGTCACTTAGTTATTTGTTATTATAATTGTTCGTTTCATCTTAAATTCAGAATCAGTTTATTAATGTTTTAGAATGTGATGATATCACTTGCAGCAAAGTTGATGGATAAAATTACTTTGAAAGACTCTCATTGTTTGTCCTTTGATGTTGTAATGCAGTGTTTAATTACATGGATGGTGTTAAATTTCTAATGGTTAGCATATTTAATGTATTTATATAATACACAGTTCCTATATACAGCCTTTTATGTGCCTCTCAAAAGCAGTGCCTATACTCTATCCTGAAATTTGATGTTAAGGTCATTCAAAGTTGTAGTTAATCGATGAGTGAAAGGCATTTTATCACCGGATGAGTCACTGCTGGCAAGCTCCTGGAGACATATGAGCTGAACGCAGGAATTCCCTTCCAGAGTTGATGACAGACACTGCTTTGAGGGTTCCTGGACTGTGTAACGTCAGAGAAGAGGAGTGACAACAGACGATAAAGTTCACAATCCCAACGCCAAGCAGTTCTGTGCAGACGGTAGAAGACAATGCATCCAGGCAGCCCTATGCCACCAGGTCTCTGCAGCTTGACATTCCTCAAAGCCAGCAGTAGGTTGTAGATTATTATGCCAGTAGAATGATGAACACAGATCCTATGAATCTCTTGCTATTGAAACACCTTAGGATTGACGAATGTAGTGTGACTCGAGACTGTGACAACAAATGTTCAAACACTGTCCAAAAGACTGAGAAACCCCAGGTTTTTTTATAGAGAGAAATGACCCCAGAAATGCAGCCTCAGAGTACATAGATCCAAAAGAATTTTCATGTGCATGAACTATAAGTCCTGTAATTAACACGGAATCTGTAATTGGCTTACTTTGTGTGAACAGCTGTACTGAGAAATGTATGTTGGAATGTGTACTCAGGTGAAAGAGTGAATTTATTGTACTTTGTGGTGATTGTACTGTGTGTTGATAGCTTTTAGAGTTTTTTATGGTTCTGTTGTATTCATAGGTTAATGTGTTCCATTGTGTTGATCACCTCTACAATATTGCATTTGGAGCTAACGGCCTAGGAGCAAATGTCTCTTCTGATGAATATATGATAGACTCAAGTGTCTGCCCAAGCCTCTCCAGTGTCCATGAGTCTATCTTCTAAGACCTCTGCATTTTTAATGTGATTTTCAATGTAACAGTGTGTAATGGTTATTGATTTGGTAATGAGGCATGTGTGTGGTCATGCCATCTGTTGGAGCCTGTGGGGCTGAGTGTGTACCAGCTTAGGTGATATCGTATTCACTCAGCTGCTATCGTTCTGGACTGTTTCTCCTGTGGTCTATTAGGTCTTCTGTCAGCTTGTTCAAGGCTGCCATTGCTTCCATCTTCTCTATTGTGTAGTCTGTCTTGTATGTTGTATATGAGGTACAGAAGTTTCTTCACTGATATGCTCCAGACCAGCAGATTTCAGTCAGTGGTGTGTGTACCAATAGTGATACGTGCACCAGGTGTTGCTAATTGGTAGGGAAAAAATGTAGAAACAAATTTCGTATAACATTCTGTCAAAACAAACTGTATTTGTTGCCTGGAAACACTTGCCTATTGTTTTTGATCTGACCTTTGCTGGCCGTATGCCAAATTCAATATATTTACTCGGTAGTGCAATATAAAAGTTTGAAAATTGCTACTGCTGACCCTGTGTATGAACCTTTTGTCTGACCTAGGTTGCATCTTGATTCTTGTATATTTTTAAGAAATATAATTGTAATACTTATCTTTAAATATGTGGCTTTTCATTATTTATGGGTCCACATGATGGCCTCCCAAGAGCCAGCGTGTTTATGTCTGGCATGGGTCCTGGCTCTACACTGGTCAACTACAATACCTTGGTATGTTGATCCTTGCAATATTACTGTAATATTGCTATAATTTAAACACAAAGTGATATATAAGAGACTAATATTATATAGAGTTCACAGGTAAAGCCTTCTATTGATTGACCTCAATGCTGTGACCAACCCAATGACTATTACTGATAAATTCCTGTTTTATGGGTTTAGTGTGTAAAACTAAATTACAAATCTGATCTCTTTTGGTAGTATCAAACTGTTTTCCATAAACTTTTAGGGAAGCACAAAACTTGTGCATTCAAATCAAAGATTGATGCTGTTTATGTTATGTATTACCCATTTTCAAGTTGAACCAATATAGATTCAGCTTTTGTTAGCACAGAATTGAAGTATTAATTTGCTTAAAGCGGCCTACCAGAATAGTTTACACAAGTGTATGTAATACTCTATTGGTTAGCTTGTTCGACTGTCCGTCAAGAGGAGGTTTGAGGTTCAACTATCTGCCAGGATAGAAATTTATTTCAAGATTTCATCTCCACCTGCTCTCTTTGTGCCCCTATGTTACTCAGCGATACGAAGGATGCTGATTCGACACTGTGAGTGTGGGAAGATCTGATGGTGAGGGAACGGAGCGGGCCGGCTGCAAGATGCAATTATATTTAAAGAGAGAACCATGTGCTGATAATAATTGTCTTTGTCTTTTCTGCAGTTGTTTGCCAAAGGAGTGATGAGGGATCAGTAGAAGAGAAAGTGTTTACTCAAATAGACCAGTTGTCTTGTCGCCTTCATGAAAGTGTGACTGGCTTATATTCATATAGGGCAGCGGTTCTCAACCTTTTTAGTCCTGCAACCCCTGATGATATTTCCAAGATTGTGGCTACCCCAGCTATAAAATTGATTAGGTTACTGCCTTCATCTCATTTTCACCACCACGCATTTAACTTCTTACCATTTGATAATCCATACATGTGGCCTCATGCATAACAGCATGATCAATCATTTATTAACAGAGCAATTTATAATTTTTTGTTAGTAATAATTTTATTATTAAAATGAATCATAGTACAAGAAATAAGTATTAATTTAAGTCGTTATGGTGGAGTTAGTGTAATAATCGCAATCACGTTAATATTTTATATGAGAAACTACGTTAACAACTGTTTTTCTCTACCATGTGCTGAAGATTCCTTTCGGCCCCTGGCAAATCATAAGGCGACCCCCGTGATGATGCGACCCGCAGGTTGAGAACCGTTAGTATATGGTGTATTGCTTTTTTTTTGTATCTTACAGTGTTACATTGTTACACGGTATTTATGGACATAGGATGATCAGATTTGAACCAGAACACATCCGTGGGACATCAAAAGTTATTATCCTTAGTTGAGAAATGAACCTAAGTGAAAAGATTGCTCAATGGAAATGATGGTTAATTAAGACTGGATATCTAAATAAATGGAATTAGAATTAATTTGAATTTCAAAATTAGAATTTGCATTGTAAGTTAACTTGAATTAATTTTTAACTTCAGAAGACAAAACGACAAAAATGTAGCTTACTAGTTTGAAGGGATGAACTGAAACTCTGCTCAGATACTTGACTCGGTCGGGCATTGCTGTACTTGGCATCACTGGGACTCGAACTGGTTTGAGTGTTAATGACAAGAAATCGAAATTCTGATTATTTTCTGATTTGAAAACGAATATTGGAATTTCTTATTTACAAAATGACAGTCGCATTGAGCACCTCTGAGTAGATATCTTGAAGGGGCGCTATATCAAGTATTTTTGATGGATTGATTTCATTTTTTCACTTTATCAATTTTATTGTGAAAGACTGAAAATCAACAAAAGAAATAAATGCATAGATTTGTTTAATGTTCACCTTTTTTCGTCCAATAAACCCAACCGTTACAAAGGTATCTAAGAACTCACGTGCTCCAATTCAACTTTTGCATTTTGAAACTATCAAGAGGTCTAGAGCATTGTTTTCTAGCCTATTTTTTGGTTTATTTGTGACACTTCCTTCAACACTAGGCACTTGCTCCATTGGTGTAGATGTTACAGGAACAACATGATGTTTCAGATGTATTTGGAAAGTCTGAGAAATCTCTTATTTCTTGCTAGAAGCTAATAATTTTGATGCTTTAACAAGCTCTTTCCAATTACATCTACATTACCTTTTTATTTGTTTATGGTTTATAAATTTTCATAAGAATGTGTCATTACCAACTGGGCAATTCTTCATTAACAGATATCATAAAACTACAACTTGAAATATATTTAATATTTATCTCTTATATTGATATCAGCCAGAAAAAAATGGTTAGTAACCATAACCATAACCAAGTGTTTTTATTGGTCCGTAAAGTAAATGAACATACTAATTGCATCACAAACAAGAAAACAAAGTGCAGTACAGTAAAACATAATAGCTTAATAAAATTATGTAAGAGAAGGATCAATAAGGAAAAAGAAAGAAGAACCCTAAGGGACCCAAGGGATCCCGCTAGCCGGGCCTACCTTTACACAGAAATTAAATTACATATTAAATTAGGGTTGTTAATGCCGGTTTTTGGGCAAATCATTTACTGGATTTAAAAAGCCGGTTTTAAATCGATTACCGGTTTTTATTGGTGTTCTTATAAAAATATTCTAAACTGTCATAAAAGTTTTTTTAACACAGCTGTAGACGTTATTTTATGTATTACATGTCGCAAATTGCAATGCAGCGTCAACAAAGTTGTCCCACACAGACTTAATATTGTGACTAGCCATGTTGTAAAGCACCAACTAAATTTATTTAAATTAGGGATGTTAAACGATAACGGGAAAAACGGTTATCGGTTTTGAAATCGATAATCGGTTTCTGTCATTTGCAAAACGATAATCAAATTTTTTTCACCTTTTTATTTTTCTCATATGTCTCGGATTTGTTCCCATAAGAAGGGCTCAAGTCGGTCAACTTAAAAGGTATAGACACGGTTAAGCGAAATTTATCCCGGCCGCGTCTTCCAACAGGGCAATTAATAGCTGCCCATTGCTAATAAACGGCCCTCTTGTCCATACAAGACTTGCTGAGAAGGTTAGCTAAGGGAAGGGTAACCGGAGCCAACAGCACTCTGACAGAAGAGCTGACTGCAAAGCACCCGAATTTGATCAGCACAGAGGGGAACTAAAACGTTGCTGCCGGTGGGGGTTTACAATGGAGAACGATGCACAGCGGCGGGGAGAGTTCTATAGAAATTCCAGAGCCGAGCGCTGTAGGCTTCTGTTTGTTCCAGTTTACGTCACAGTGTGACTTAAACGCTTCGGAATCGAGTGTTCACGCTGCATCGTTATTTTATGTATTACGTATTGTAATACATAAAATAACGTGCATATTACAATTTACAATATTTTTCAAAGAACACCTATAAAAACCGATAATCGGTTTAAAACCGGTTTTTGAAATTCGATAATTGGTTTGCCCCAAAAACCTATATTAACAACTCTAATTTAAATGTTGCTTAAATGTTTACTTTAAGGTTGTAGGCCTACTTATTTTGAACGATAGCTATTCATGAACTATTCACATTGAACACATTAAAAGTTGACCACCTTTGTTTACACATAACAGTCCACCCATCTCTCCCGCTCATTAATTATTTGGTGCCATTGCATTCATCATTACTTAGCCTATCGCAATCGGGCACCGTCGCCGTTGAGGGTGAGGCCGATATTTAGGTCACGCCCACCTAATGATTGACGTAGCCTCCTGCTACGTTAAGCGGCTCACCCAACAGACAATCCCTAATTAATCCACGCCTACACCATGCCTACACCCTCCTTCAGCCCAGACCTGATCTGTCACTCATTATTTGCCGTTAATTAAAAATGAACTGCAGGCCATATTGAATCATGCGTGAAAACAACGAAAACACAAATAAAATAGACAATTAATTTATTTTTATATTTCAATGCAATAATAATAAAGAAAATAAATTCAAATACCAGTTTGCAGATGTCACCGGATATCCGATTACCGTTTAACATCCCTATGTTAAATTACAGTAAGAGAGGTAGGGATGAATCATGGTATAGTATAAGTTAATCAGGATATTAGTTGGAAGGAGATAGGCGATTCTAGGTATAACGCCGATGTTTTTTTGCAGTTTTTGATACAATGTTGGCAATGTGCTCCTTTCATGATAGAAATTCATCGATTATAATGCAAAATAATTTGGTAGTGCTAACTGTAGGAATCGGAATGCCATTAATAAAAAGCTGACCACCAGTAGGCGGAGGGTATTTGCGCTGCGATCTAAATAAAATAAAGTTAGTCTTAGAAACATTTAATGATAGCTTATTAGTGAGAAACCAGTCAGTAACAAGAAACAATTCTTTGTTCATAAGTTTAGTACTAAATATTTAGGAAAGATTATTTATTATGAAACTAGTTATGAAATTTTTATTAGAATCTGATAACTTAATTAGAATTAGTTACATTTTGGTTTTTAATTAGAATTTGGCTAACAAACTAAATAATTTGTTGAACAGTTGGTTTCTAATTAATTGGTATCATATTTTGTGCACTCATTTGGAATTGTGCATGAAATGACAATTATGTTTGTTTTTATTGCTGGTATATTATACATGTCAGGTTAGAAGTTGCTATGTTAAGAGTTCATGTTGACTTGAAGAAGGTGTTAAGAGACATGTTATTAATGACACATTTGCATTTTTGATGTGGCTTGCAGACCAGATTTTATTACACAGCCTATTTTAATCTATGTCAACAAGTGTTCAGTTATCAGTTTTCATGTTGAAGAACATAGCTCGATACTTATTAGTTGCCTGTTGAAAGGGTGGCAGTATGAATTGCTGAAAATGAGGCTGCACGTATTCCTGCAAAATAAACAGCTGACCTGGCTTACATAATTTATCTCAAATGGCTGCCAGACCTAACAGTCCAGTTGACTGACTGGCTGTTCACTGGAAGGCAGTGGAAGTGAGTCAGTGAGTCAGTTCCATTTTCATTCATGAGTCCATAGCTGCAGATTGACCTTCTTCTGATTCCATGTTGACGAGTTCTTAGTCAGGAAATGGACTTCATGTAATAGCATTGAACATAAGGATCGGTATAAAGCTTGTGGAAATTGCAGTGGCACTTAACGAGGAGAGCCAGTTCTTGGATAAATGTTTTGTACAAGTCTAGTTGCCTTGTTTTAAAAATTCATCACTTTTTGCTGTTCGGTGTTTTTATGCAGAAGTGCTTAAACCTGCAAGACACGTTCAGAGGTAGCCGATTTACAGGGTACCAGTATGGGGTGGGCCTTTCCTTTGGTCTGATAGTTGGGGTAAATATAGAATTGTTGGTGTGATGGAATGTCAAATGTTGCCAGTCACAGTTAAGTTGTATGCTTGTCCTTCATTAATCACACACAAGCTGCATGATCATGAATTTTTAGAAATGATGTGAGGCCATACACCAATTGGTGATCTTTAGTGTTATTGAGCATCATCTCATTCTGCCTGCTGGCATTGTTTTTATGATGTCATCTGCCTTATTGTCATCATCAGTAAGTACTGTCATCATTATTATCTGGCCCACCATCATTGGCATAGGATTTATTACCAAAACAACCCTTGATACAGTTGTGGTAGCAGTAAAATCTTTTTTATAATTGCTGTGATGATTGGTATTTTATTTGTATATATTAAGAAGTTTTGAGTTAAAAACTTAAAATTGTTTTTTATCTGCTTGTTTTAGCGTTATATTAAAGAATTTTGTCTATTTCTTTTTGTTTTAGCCAAACCTGTTGTAAATTCTGTAAAGCAGTTACGTCTACAAAGAAATGATTTTGAGACACTGAAAATTATTGGCCGGGGTGCTTTTGGAGAGGTGAGTTATTATTGTTTTTCTTATCAGATAAAATTTCTGAACATAGCTGATAGCTGGAATGTGACTCATTTGTGGTGGTCACTGAGACTGTAAATCTTCCTTTGGTTTATTGGATATTTCTTGGCACATCAAATTCAAGGCATAAATAATGCAGCTGCCTTTCTTTAAGAGTTCCATGATTAGTAATTTGTTGATTTTTGCATGATGTGAGTGTATGTATGACTTCAGGCATCTCATGAGAAAATATGCTGTTGCTGTATATATCAAATCATTGATGGTGAATTAACTGATTAATTAGAACATGCAGTTGATTGTTCAATGAAGACAACAGTCAATATCTGCTCTGGTTGTCTGAGCACTATTTGAATGCAGTGCAGCTGCAGTAACATCAGTTCATGATGTCACTCAAGTTTTTTTACACTTGTTGGCGATGGGTACTAATAGATGATCTCCATTGTCCACAGTCATTTGTCAAGTCCAATGCTTCTCATAGCATCAGACCCAACCGATGTTGTGACCTATCTAGTGCAATCTTGCTCTGACTGACTTCTTTTTCCTTCAAATCTTGTGTATATCTGGTGCATTTTGTGGAATTCAATCAACTGCCACTATCTTCTCTACATGTCCAAACCGCTGTCCAGAGTCTTTGTCTAGCAGAGTTGTTTGAATACCTATTACCTGTTGATTGTCTTATGTTGGCATTTCTTATTTTGAATGACGTAGTCGAACATATAGTCCTGGAAGAGGTCATTGTAAGCGCATTGTAAGTGATCAGTCAAAGTTATTAAATTGTCTGCTAGGAAACATGCAACCAGTACAGGTCGAATTGAGAAGGTCAAGAACTTGATGGGATTTTGTTTGACCTCAGAGGAGATGAGCGCCTGAGTTTGGCAGTGATTTAGTGACTCTATCCAATGACCTTGGCAGACTAAATAGGTGTTGTTGGCTGGGTGATAACAGTCGATGCTGGAATGAGTTTACATAAGGTTTCATAAAACTGAATTGATGGAAACCTTGAATGAAGCAATTAAACCAGGAGAAAAAATTGTGAGACTGGCTGTTCAGTCACAGGGTAGCACAGATTGAAGGTGGCAATATGCAAACAAGGCAAAATTACTGATATGTCAGAAATTAAGCTTTAAATGCTCTGAAAATTGAATCCTGGTCACAGTGTTCAAAAACGGTAATCATTGTCAGCTCTCTGTTTTTTTTGACCAATGAGATGTATGGTAGTGTGGAGAAATGTGTGTGATTATGGTCAATGGTTAATTATCATATATATATAACCCTTGGCTCATCATCTGTTGGAATTGTTGTAGTTTTGAAGTAAAGCCATGACTTTTGTTCCTTCTGTTCAGTCTTTTAGGTCATTCTGTGTCAGACCAGACCCATAAAATACATACCCGTACTACACCCATACCCATTGGTATGGGTCGGGTGCGGGTTACCCGCGGTTACGGCTATGCCGGCAGACCCCTAGTCAGGTTAATAGGACTTGCTATTTTAAGTTTGATTATATCCACAGTAGGCTTTGTCTAGTTTTGTTGCCTTCTGGGTATTGACCTGATTGTGGCTTGGTGTGCCATTAGACACTCGCATTATAGATGGTGCTAATTGACAATAATAATAACAGCAACAATATGATCTCTGCAATGCATCCCAGTAAACTGCTTTTACGAGGCATTACTTGAGTTTTGCAGGATTAATATAGGTCCAGTAGAACTATGCTTAAGTGAAAGTTCTAAAGGCATATTCTGTCTTGTAAGTATAAAGCAATGCAGTCTGTACAAATCTTTCCCTCAGCAATCAGCACATTATGTAACCAGTCCTGTATAGGTTCCATGTTGACTGACTACAAACCACTGCTTAATCCTCTGGTCTCCCAATGCCTGGCTTTTATCTGATAAATTTCCAGACATTTTCTAGATAACAAATTTTTACATCTGTGACGCTTGCAGCTAGAGGTTCACACATTATGCTTCTAGCATAGTAGCTGTACAGAAGTCTGCCGAATTGCCTAAAACAATCTATCAACTTCCTTGATGAGTTTTTCATTTTTAAGGATTGCTGATGGCTTTTTCAGTTTTTTCAATACTGTGATGCAAGCTAAATATTGATATTATTGTATTTCTATATCTGATAAAGTCTTGCCAGCCATCCTTACAGTCATTGGTTGTTTAAATTGTCTTCTGGTGAAGTTTCGTTATATTTTGTGTTTACATGGAAACTTTGATTGGGCTCATCTATGCTTCTTTAGAAGATTATATTTTAAAATAGAATTTAAAATGGAAATTTATTAGTTTTGAATGCAAACTCAAGCTGTACCAAAAGAAATTCAGAGTGTGTTCCCATTAACGTGTATGATATCCGTGAGCTCAGAGTCTGATCGTTGTAGTGTTAAGGTAAATGTAAAGCCCTGATGTGTCTGTCTTCCTTCTGTTCAGTCTTGAATCAATCAATCATGGATTTAACTGATGCAATTAGTGATATCGTGGCAAGCTAATCACTGAGCAAAATCATACGTAGTATGGGTCTAATGTTATCAGTTGTTTCTTTTTCACTATTTAAACCTTAGGGTCATCTGATACTTTGTTTATTATAATAATGTGTATTAAAGGACACTAGGTTAACTTATGCCTGAATGAGTAATTGGTGAAAGTCAAGGCATCAAAACAAGATTTTGAAGTGTATCTAGTTAACTACTGAAAATTAAATCTAATAAAAAAAATTCTTGGTGGACAAGACTTCTGACTGAACCTCGAATTTCTACTATTAAGTGAAATTATCCTCAACAAAAAACTTCTTTTGGCTTCTTTCCTGGACTTTAACGCTTAATAAACTGTGAAAGTCAACATAATGGTTGGTGTGCAGCTGGTAGAACTATAATAAACATTCCTGACCCAGTTGGTATATAGTTATCTTTAAGCTGATGTCCGCGGCTTGAATTAATGATTGCCATGACTCTGTGCCAGCCTAGCTTGCTCAGTCACTTCATTGACCCTGCTGTTTGTGATTTGTTTGTCAGAGAACTTTTTTGGTTGTGATGCTTAATCCATAGAAGTGGGTGGTTCATCTGGGTATATGGAACATGGGTCAGTGGTGCTAGAGCAGAGGAATCAATAATTGGCCTGCACTCTAGTTTTGTGCAATGCTGTAATGATGCACTCTCAAATGATTGATGATTGATGAAGGGTGCTGAGTCTTAGAAATATAATGAGTCTTGACATTTGTTGCTGCATTTGTTATTGACATATACTAAATCATTTTCATTGACACTGCTTTGGTTTGGAATGTGAAGACATAAGAGTGACAGAGTTGACAATGGGTTTGGCACTGGGAGTGCCTGTCATTAGGTTGTACTGTGAGAGTAGGTTGTACTGTGAGAGGGCTTTAGAAATCTGTAGATGCTGGTCATACAATTACCTGAATGGGTGTAAGTGGTCAGTTACACTTCTTCAGAGTTGTTCTTAAATCAATAAGGGACAAATAACAGCAAATTCAGACATACAATCACTTTCTTCTTCTATCAAACACTCCATTCCATCCCCAGACATGCCCCCTTATGAAATGCCACTTTGGCCTGAAATAGGGTGTCAGTGGTGGTGGCCAGTGGGCAGCCAGCAGAGACGAAATGCCCAGGATAATTAAGCAGGTACTGTGACTCACTCTGCACAACAGCTGTAGACTTTAAATATTATTCAACCGTTTATACAGCTCAATGCCGACTGGGTGGTCTGAAGTAGCCATACATTCTCTGCTTTCGGGCTGGATATGGGACATGCTATGGGACCGGATTACGCAAATCGAGCTACGTGCTAAACGGGTTAAAGACTGTAAATAATATTATAAAATAAAAAATGTAATTTTTAATATCGCCGCCGATTATCATTGCCGAAACCCGATACTGTTAATCGGTACAGCTCTAGTTATTTGTGTTATCCCTGTTACTTTTGTATAGTTTTGTTACCAATTGCTTTGATAGTAATTATGGCTTAGAATAAAAACAGTGAGAATGATCTTAAATGTTGCATTCAGGGATGTATGGCTTGAGCCAAGGTGGTTGATTAGCATGTGATAATTTTGGGTTGTCTTGTTTGATTTTGTGAAGGTTGCTGTCGTCAAGCTGAGGAATACGGATGAAGTTTATGCCATGAAGATCCTTAATAAGTGGGAGATGCTTATGCGAGCTGAGGTAGGTTAAGTGACAGATTAATTATTACCAGAACAAACAAAAACATTGACTAATTATAATATGTTTATGCTCAATATGCTGATAAGAATAACAGATACACTTATTGGTTGGGTTGGCATTGACCTTAACTCATACTTTGTGATTTTAAATTGATTGGGTTGGCATTGACCTTAACTCATACTTCGTGATTTTAAATTGGTTGGGTTGGCATTGACCTTAACTCATACTTCGTGATTTTAAATTGGTTGGGTTGGCATTGACCTTAACTCA
Source organism: Bimastos eiseni (assembly GCA_959347315.1). Lineage (NCBI taxonomy): Eukaryota > Metazoa > Annelida > Clitellata > Crassiclitellata > Lumbricidae > Bimastos > Bimastos eiseni. Next base: position 28,582,533 of record OY365808.1, on the reverse strand, counting down.
TACTTTGTGATTTTAAATTGGTTGGGTTGACATTGACCTTAACTCATACTTTGTGATTTTAAATTGGTTGGGTTGGCATTGACCTTAACTCATACTTTGTGATTTTAAGACTGGTTGTGATCTACTGATGTTGATTCTGAATTTACGCTTTTGTGGAGTCTAGTGGCTGCAAAAAGGTGCGAATACTATAATTTCTGTTGCCCAAGTTGCTGAGGCAAAGGAGCCATTATTCAGTCAATATCTATCAAAACAAAATTGGTTGGGCTGATTTTGGTCATCGATCTGAATGCACATGGAGTTACACTATGTTCAGAGTTATTATTAATTACTAAAACTATAACCTCGCAGAATATTTTATTTACTGTTACAGAATTATTATAATTGTTTTCAAATTATTTTTATTTAAAGACACATTTCATATTTGAAATTAAACATTACTATAGTGATCCTGACATTGTGTTGAGTTCATTTGTAAATTTTGTATGGGCAAATTCTGTTGAAGTTTACAGGGCTGTTTCTCTGCTAGTAGTATCTTGCAGAACTGTAATGATTGCTTGAGTGGCACTGATAAGATGACTAGCATTGCTTCAGCTGTTCTGTGCATGCCGTATATACTCAAGTATAAGTCATAAATTTTTTTGGCAAGTTGTAAAATCTGAAGGAAGGGTATGATTTTTATTTGGGCAAAAGAAAAATTTCATGTGCTTGCAATTGAAGTAAAATCTGACTTTCCATCAACTCTTTGAAAATAAATGATTTCTTACTGGGCATGTTCAAAACTGTTTTTATTATATGCAAATTAAAGTAATATGTATGAAAATAGTTCTTTTATAAATTAATTGATGATTCTTGCAAAAATCAAGCATTTGAAAATTTGAAAAGAAAAATATTTATTAAATTGGCAATGGTCTGGCTGTAATGGAAAATCCTTCTGCCGGTTCATCACACTGATAAGTGTGGGAAGTGCTGCTTTACACTATAATCTATATTCCATGCTCTATTCCTATTTCTGCCACGATCGTATATTAGATTACGGAATTAACAACAGGCAAAATACTGCAGGTGTTTAACTAAACAGATAGAAGTGGTTGCTTAAAAAGAGTTGAGAAACATACGATATATGGTTTCGAAAGTCTTTCTCTGGGAAGTAATAAGCAATGAGGTATATCCCTTAGAAAATTGGGGTGAAATGTTGGCTGGGGAAAATAATTGAGGCATCTTGAGTGTATGGTTCTCATTGTTCATAAGGGCTTTAAATAAAGAAGTGTCAGCCTCATTAGCAAGTGTTTTCATAGAAGGGGAATTGGAGTAAATGAATCTGGAGCATTTAAGTTTGTTGGTAACGCATTCTAGTCAGGATTTGTCCTTTTCGTTCTCTAGACCCAACCACAACTGAAGAGTCATTCTTTCTATGATGGTTGCACTACTGATCATTGAAGAGAATCGGTGGATGCACCGTGGTTTTTAATTGTTTTAAGTGCATAGAGGGCAAAAGGCGTATAATAATTTGGTTGATATGTTCTGAGACTGGGGTAGTTTTTCACCAATGGTAACATCAAAATCTTTGGCGGAGGTTGAGTGTGGGACATCATGGTGGGCTGGTGGCAATATAGACAATTTCACAAATTTCTTGAACTGCACAAAGCACAAACTCCACATATATCAAAATGAATTTGAAATGAGTTATTCAAATTAGGGATTGTTCACAATATTTGATTTATTTATCAATACTGTATTTAATTCGCTTAGTATGTTGTTTGAAACGCCCTGCCTTGTCAGATGATTTGTGATTGATGGCTGCTACTTATATTGGGATCAATGCATTTTCTCACGTTCCCAGCCCAGAATTTAGGGAATGACTTATACTCTAAACCCACTTATTCTCGAGTATGTGCGTAGTCGATATCGCTGCCCATGAAGCTGCTGATATATTTGTTTTGTGACTGTAAGAACTGTTGTGGACTTTGCCAGTGGTTGTGGGAGGAATCTGGCTCCAGTCTTTGTTTCGTAATAGCCCTGCAATTTTATACCTAAGGTGCCTTTTGTCTTGGGTCACAAAGGACAATCTGCTCTTTAAGATAAAGAATCAGGACCTGAAAGTTTTTAGGTGATCAGCACCAATAGGACACAATTCAGTGTAATTGCATGTAAACTGAAGATATGGTCATAGATGCCTGTGTAGTCTGTGGTTGATTTTCTTGCATCAGTTTATGTATGGTGTTTGGTCAGCTAGTATAAGTTAATGTTACAAGATTAATAGTGTGTTTTTAGTGCCAGGTGTGGTTTCTTCTGTATGCTATCCAATTTGCTATTCTATGGTAGTCTTACCATTTAATATTCGTGAGATTTGTTTGTATGTTCTGTATATGCATCGCATGGGTTTTGTTATAATACACATTTTATGTAGCACCCTCTTCAATTAACCCATGCTGGCTAAATGTTAGTCTAAGTTTTGCCAGAAAAACACCATTAACCTTCTGCCAAAAATATTTAATGTAAAATTGCAGAAATGTCATTCCATGTAAACTGAATTAAGTTTTGACAGTGGCAACCTTTTTGGATGCTTAATAGGAGACGTATAGCTCTAGCCAGAGTTGAAAATACCAGACATATAGCAGTCTATAGGCATATAACTCTGGAAGGGAGCACAGGGCCTGCAGGTGAGCAGACAAGGAGGAGGGGTCAGAATTCTTTAGGTGGGTATTTTTAATTGACCAGCTATGAAGTTGTGGTCTGTAATGTTGTAAAGTTTGAGAGATATTTTCTTAGTAAAGCATTTGATTTAGTTTTTACAATAGATAGACAAGGTGATGAACTTGAAAGACAAGTGAAAATCAGTACACCGAATGGCGCATACATCCCAGTCGCCCTTGTAGCGGTATAGCCATGTTACGGCGCTGTATAAATTGTCGTTATTATTATTATTATCCCTTCCTTTCACAGAAATCTGAGAGTTCTTTGCATTAAAGAGGTATTAAGTTAATCTGGTACTGTTAAATTTATTTAAAATCTTTTACAGTGACAGTTAATCAGAACTGCTCCCGATGTGAGAACTATATATAAAAATATGTTAGACTTTAAAATGCAAGATGCTACTTGTAATCATCTGTTCATATTATACTTGTAATCATCTGTTCATATTATACTTGTGATCATCCGTTCATATTATACCTGTAATCATCCGTTCATATTGTACCTGTAATCATCCGTTCATATTATACCTGTAATCATCCGTTCATATTATACCTGTAATCATCCGTTCATATTATACTTGTAATCATCCGTTCATATTATACCTGTAATCATCCGTTCATATTATACCTGAAATCATCTGTTCATATTATACTTGTGATCATCCGTTCATATTATACTTGTAATCATCCATTCATATTATACTTGTAATCATTCGTTCATATTATACCTGTAATCATCCGTTCATATTCTACCTGTAATCATCCGTTCATATTATACTTGTGATCATCCGTTCATATTATACCTGTGATCATCCGTTCATATTATACCTGTTATCATTCGTTCATATTATACCTGTTATCATCCGTTCATATTATACCTGTAATCATCCGTTCATATTATATTTGTAATCATCCGTTCATATTATACTTGTAATCATACAATGGGGGTCTGTCAGTTTGAATTTAATAAACAAAGATTATTGTTATTATTATTATTGTTGTTTTTGTTATTATTATTATTATTATTATTTTTATTATTATTAACACTCATGCCTTTTATGGTTAACTGGTTGTTAATGTTGTGACAAGGCTTGCTACATAGTGATAGATCAGCTGTTGTAGAAGTAGAAGCTGTAGTACTTAAAGTTCATGTCCCAGAAATCACCTCTGTCAGAAGAGTGGGGAGTGGAAGGGAAGAGGCCAGAAATAAGGTGGTGCTTGGGATCACAAATGTAGCAAGGGTTTTGATAACAGAGGTTGCAAGCAACAAGGTTTCCAAGAACTTTGAGCTGAATAGAGGTTACGTAAACTAGTTAAGTTGATTATGCAAGTAATGAGAGACGATTGAATTGTGGTAAATAGCTATAGGCAGAATTATAGTTTGTCATATATAGTTTGTAGTAGGCAGTTGAGTGTTAAACAACACATTCCTTGGCAATGGCTGCCACAAGGTGGCAATGTTAATATTTAAGATAGGGTACAAGGATGTCATCCAACAGTACCATAGCTAGGACAATGGACCTGATAATCAGACAGGAGTTCCAGTTCATCTGAGCATGCATTATTGTGGACATGCTGGTTGATACGGCACCCAGATATGTAAGATGATAATGTTTTGTGGCTGCTATTTTAGTGGCTAATTCGAACTGAAATGAGGCTGAAATTACAGATAGTTATAGAATCCTACTGTGCACACAGAAACAGGATTTGTTTGATAAGCGGATGTGAACTGTTAAGGAAGTTCCTCTTCATGAGTGATAAGTATTGCAACAATATCAGCAAAGCCTTGAACTGTATATCAAGTGGCCTGATGAACTTGTAAACTGATTAGCTTACTAGTTTCATTGTTAACAGTGCTTGTACATTATTATTCAATGTAATATTTTTCTGGATGACTTCTGCTAGCTAATATATACATCTAGAACCAAGTACTTCCACTCACTATAACAAAACACCAAAATTGGTAATCTTGTATTTCAAAAGTGCAAGACATATTTCAACAAATAGTGTTTAGCATGTTGGAAGCTTTTATTTTAAAAGTAACAAATATTTCTCTATAAAATTAATTTGGAGCATACATTATTAACAAATAACAGCCATAAATTACATAGCTAAACTGATATATTGTCATCATACGCAAGTACACTAGTATGTATTCTAACTGGGTGTTACTGTAAGGGTGCAACCGATGAAACCAGTACAATAACATGCCTAGGATCTTCCTGCACCTCAGTGTCCTCTTTACCTGCAAGGGCTTCCTTGCGATCTTTCACTCGCGACCTTCTTGTTGTTCCGCGCATGCGCTCTGTCACGGCCCAGTCGCAGAGCTTTGCCTGTGTTGGCCCGTCTGCTTGGAACTGTCTTCAACAGTCCCTATGCCTGGAGTTACTGACCCTCTCACCTTGCCAGTTTTGGAGACGTCTTAAGACCTTTCTGTTCCCACGCACAGACACTCATTGAGAGCGTTGCTGGCTTGAGTGGTGCTATATGATTACTTGATTACATTACAATGTGTCTATATAAAATATTTGCCATTTTTGTGTCACATTGACTTGTAGAAAGATGAGACATGTTGTCTGGAAACTATTGTACATAACAGATCCAAAGTACAAACCATTCATACAGTGACCCTCATGACTAACTTACATTAAAAATATCATCCATGTGAGCAGCAAGAATTTTCAGGGACAGAATCAATCCCTCCTTGTAGTACCCAACATATCACATTGTATATGGAAAAGTAGAGAAAATATACATTCCATCTTACAGCTGCATGGCATTTATTGTACTGCTTCAAAGCCATAAAATATTTGTTGGAATGCCACTTCATTTATTTCACTTATATTCCATAATGATTTCACTTGTATATTGAGAGATTTTGTGAACAAACTTTAACTGTGGAGCCATGCTTTATGTGGTACTCAGCAACAGATCTGAATAAATTGCATTATTGGATGTCAAATCCAGACTGAAGGCCAGGTAAATAAGGATTACAGTCACATAAACTCAAGAAGGCAATTCATAAACAACTTTGCAATATTTGAACTAGGCATTATGTCTAGGGATGAACCGAAACTTGGCATGCACGCGCCGCATACTCAACTCGGCCTAGTTTTGCAGTACTCGGCATTTGCAGGGCTTAGACAAATAATGGGTTTGAGTGTTTATAGAAGTCGGCTTGTGAAATAAAATCGGAATTATTTCTGTTTTGAAAATGAAAATCAGATTTTTACTTACAGAACGACAATCGCATTTCATTTTTTTCATCACTTTCATAGTGAGAAACTGGAAATTAAAAAAAAAACAAAGAAATTCGTGGATTTATTTTAAGTTTAATGTTTACCATGCTTACCAAGACAATGAGACTTTTTAAAGTATTCGACACTTGTTTCTTTGCAAGATTGTCGTTAATTTGTGGTTATTTTTAGGTTGGGAATTAACAATTAGTACTATTAATTTTAACAGTGAACTGGTAATGCTATTTGGTAAGATTGACATGTGATGTGTTGTGCTGAGACATGCATGTAGTACCAGCTATGACAACACAGCAGTATACCAAATGCAACAGTTGTAAATACCACAACACAAAATATGCAAGTGAAGGCAGGACTGACGATACCTGTTGCTCATTATACATTGATCAGCATTGGTCAGATTATGTCACTCAACAATTTTGAAGGCTATTACTCTTTTGACCTCTTTTATAGTACTAACTCCAGATCTAAATTCTTACTTTTTCTCTCACATTCTTTGTGCATTTTGTTATAAGACCTTAGCTTCATCCTTGTAGGCCAATACGATTTTCACCATATCCAGTTTAATGCAATACAGACTGTCACACACTTTCTGCTGTGAGAAATTGCCCTCTTTCAGAGCTACATATTTCTCCTCTTAGACATACGGGATGAAGCTATAGTCAGTAGATGATGTTTCTGTTGTAGACTGCTTGCTTTCACGAGGAAAGAGATGTCTTAGTCAAAGGAGACAAACGCTGGATTACGAATTTACATTATGCATTTCAAGATGAACAAAATCTTGTGAGTGTATTTTTTCAGATGTGCAATACAGAAATTTCGGTTTGTTAATGAGTCATAATACACCTTTTACAATGTCCACTAAAAATTGTGTTTGTTATTGTTGTGGTGAGTCTTGCACATATATTTCTTAGGCAGGTAACTGTACAGTGCTTCTTGTCTCAGGCTTAAAATATGTGGTAAAAACACGTGGACACAGTTGTTACTGTTTTATCTAATGTCTGACGACTTTAGGTTTTGGTGATAATGAAGAAATGTTGGTTGATTTAGTGAATTCCAAGGAGAGCTTTGACTTAGGCAGATCTCTTACAGCGGAAATGTTGAACAATATCTTATCAGTGTTATATATCTTTCACTTAAATCGTGTGCGGGTATATGCATGTATCTGTTGTAGGCAGCAATGTCAGTAGACTAGTTGATAGGCTATTGATTAAAATAGATTTATTATTTGATTAGTTTATCACAGCAAAGAGAATCCATATTTTGGCTTCCATAGTTTAGAAAATTGTCTGCCTATGAATGCTTTCAATGCACATTAGAAAATTCTTATATATTTGAACATCCTGAATCTGACGTCTTCCAGTCGAGTTATAATAGACCATAGAGGATGATTCATGGTTATTTCGTATGATGGTGAATGTTTGCTCTTATGACTTATACCTGTGTGCAGAGTTGACTTCTTGCCACGCTTGATATTGTGTTCGATTGAATTCTGCTAGTGATATGTTTTGCTCTACTGAAAGGACCATTCTATTCAGTCACTTGAGGTGAAGGGCAGGAGGAGGAGGTGGAGGAACAGAAGGTGTTTTTTAACAATTTATGTCTGCTCAATAGAGAACCAGTTCACACATTCTTGTTCACTTTACGGCATAATGTTTTCCATATTTGTCATGCTGTTGGCTCTTTTGACTAAATGAACTTTTATGTATTATTTTGTGCTTAATGTAATAATAATATAATGTTGATAGTGTGAGATGTAAGTTTTCTCAATGGTTATTATCCAAGGCTATTATCTGTTAAGAAACTAAATGAGAACGGTGAGGAAGTTCCAAGCCACTAAGTTCAGAGCTTTGAAACAGACCACAGAGAAGCACTGTGCATGCTCTTAAGTAATACCAGAATATGATGAGGATTTACTAAATGTTTTAACTATTTCTTCAGTACCTGGTGATGGATTATTACTGTGGAGGAGATCTTCTGACACTCCTGTCGAAGTATGAAGACCGTCTACCCGAGGACATGGCCCGATTCTATATAGCGGAAATGGTACTTGCCATCGACTGTCTACATCGCCTTGGCTACGTTCATCGTGATATCAAACCGGATAATGTGCTGCTGGATAGGAAGGGGCACATTGTGCTGGCTGATTTTGGTTCTTGCCTGCGATTGAATGAAAATGGGAAGGTTGGTTTAGTTTTATTAGTAAAACATTGTAGAACTGGTGTGTGTACAGCTGTTATGTTCTTTAACCCATTGATGACCAGTGCGTATCAAAACGTAAGGTATAATCAATAACAGTGGTCGTTGAAGGATTAACTGTTGATGAGATACAGGTTAAATATATTGAAGTTTATGTAGGAATTTTAGTTCTGTGAGATGGTAATTTGATGCTGGTGCCAGTTTGTTGCAGCGTTCAGCTCAGTTGCATCACAGTTCAGTTGTTGAGTTGTTCAGAGAAATGCTGTTACTTATTGGTTAAATATCGCTAAGTTATACATAGAATTTTATTTTTTATTGCCTTCATGCTGTCTGACAGTCTGTGCTATTGTATGAGGCCAAAATCCCTGGAAAAGCTGAATGCTTCTAAAAAGTGGTGCAGTTCATTATATCACAAATTGACAAATCATTAGCACTTTAACGACAAGCTGGATTTTCCCGGGTTGCTTTTTGTGAACTTTTGTCATTAAAGTGATGTGCCTTCTACACTTGATAGAGATCCCTTAAGCAGGGATACAAGTCCATAGGCCATATGTTACAGATTACTATATCAGAGATTGGCATTTGAAACAAATTTTTGCATCGAATCTAGTATTCAGGTTGTAATATTCTGCTCTCCTAAACTGGCAGAAACTCTTTGGCTGGCCTAGTTATACTTGGACCTGAATACTGAAGTTGGATCTCCATCTGCTAAACTTAGAGCCACAGCATTCTGTCCTTAGTGCACATGACAAAAGCGTGCCGACAAATGCGCACTGTCAATTGCGTGCTGTAGAATAAGCCCGGTCAAATGCGCACCGTCGATGAGCTAATACAGAATTTGATTGACCCCAGTACAAACAACCTTCACTTTACCAATTTACTGCAACATGTAGGTGGTAGGTCACTGTTGTGGAAGGAGATAATGTGGAGTACACTTTTAAAATTGGTTGACCAACGATACACCTAAATATATTGTCTGATAATGAGAGCAGCGGTGCATTTAAGCGATCACTTTGGTACACAGGCAGACCCATTATCTTATTGCCTAAAAAACACATTTCTATCTGGTCATGGACGTAAGTGCCTTTATGTCTCAGAGCATTTAAGCAACACTAGGGTCTATTCATTGCAGGTTTAGTTGAAATGAAGGGAGTAGGCAGTGTTGTTGTGTCACTTTGAGTGCTGTGGTTGCATGGAAGTGTCTTGCTGTGTGATATGGGAGTGCAGTGGTTGGAAATAGTTCTCTTCACCTTGACCGTTGGCAAGAGACCAGGAATGCTGGTGCACATAATGTGCAGAGGAAGTGGAATGCTCCAAGGGAAAAGCATGATAAATATAATAAACAGAAGCCATGCTGTCTGGGCTAAATGTAAATGAGCATAAATAAGATTAAATGGGTTTCGATTTCTGCTGTGCTTGCTTCCTAATGATATCTCTAAAAGTGGGTCTGTGTATTTCCTTATGCTATTCCTGATTGCTTACTGTAAGTCTGTATTCATGTGTAGATATCTGCATATGTAGAAATTGTTTGCTGTAAGCAGTCTTCTTTTTTGGGAATAAAAATTGTGTAGTGCAAGGACACCCTAAAGGTATCAGGCAGCAAAGCAGTAACGATGATTGTTGTATATCTTTAATTTAGAAAGGACATTGTTTTATTTAAACCAAATGGTGCCGTAAAAATGGCAAGACAGTAAATAAGTGTTCCAAATTTTAAATTTAGAAAGTGGAAACCATTTATTTTCAGCACGAGATAATGTAAGTGAATGCATCACAATGTACTTATGCAGCTGCGAACGAGATGACATAAACAAAATAGTCTTCAACATCCTTTGAAAGCCCTCCAGCAATATCACAGGATTTCAACGCATGGCAGGCAGAGCATTCCATACTGCTGGGCCAGATACGGAAAATGCTCTGGCTCTTGACATGCTGCCTTACCTGTGCATGATGATGATGATGATGAGTTCTCTGCCGGAAGGCAGGTTGACCTGCGACCCTGTGGTTACAAGGCACAGAACATACCGCTATGCCACGGTGTACCATTACCTGTCCATACTAGGTTGTAATTCATGCAGAACGCAGTTGAGACCATCCTGGAGTTGATGGTGTCGGTACACTATCATCTGCCAGGTATGGAGGTGCAAATGAGGTTTGGAGGTGAGTTTTCAGGTACTCACTGAGAATTGGTTTTGACACCTGGGCCATATTTTTAAAAATATGACGCTTCCTATATGCACACTTGTAAGTTCTAACTTATGTACTGTCCTCTAGTTTTTCTATGTTCTTATTTTTGTAAAGTAATTTTATATCTACAGGGATAATTATGTGAGTGTTTGTGATAACATTGAATTATAGATATATTGTAATTGATCTGTTAGTGTAGTTAAACGTTTTTTACTTTTATGAGAACTGAACGTGCTCATATGTTTCTCTTTCTGTTTGGACAAAGTGTAGTGGAGTTTGTACACATGTAGCACTGCATCGTCAGTGTGCTTAAGATTGCATGCTGTATTTATTTTATCTGATTCAGTAACAAGTGCTTCTACTGGGGTTTTAAAAAAATGAGAGCTCCAGGTACCTGTGGGTTGCTGCTGTTATCAGTGTTTTCCAAGTGACAGCTTCAGTAAGTTTAGTTCCTTTGGGGCAAACTCTAACAAGTCATTTGTGGTGATTGCTGTTTGAGACATGCTAATCCTTAAATTGACATAGTGCATATAAGGCTTGTAACTTGCAGTTTCAACACATTAAGTAAAATTATGTGTTGTCCAGAGTTCTTGGTGACCATTGGTAGCCAGAAGAAATTTGATTTTATTTCATATTTATTATGTGGTTTGGCTCTGTCAAAACCTATGCTCATTTCAGGGCCCCAGATACAAGTGACTGTTTCCACTGACCCACTGTTGGCCCTATAAGTTGGTAATCTAGTCCTGTATAAATGGAGACAATAGTTTTAGGTGTTGTGGGAAAGTGGTCCTGGTATGGTGCCTATTTAGATACAAGAAGAAATACGGAAGATCCTGAAGATGGTCAGCAGGCAGATGATTCCATTCGGTTGGCCATGACATAGCAACTGTTCTTGCTGTAGACCCACTGCCTTTATCTGTCTGTGCTAGGTTGTAGTGTAGTTCTTGACAGGATGCAGTGAGATGTGAACTTATTGCTAAAAGGGATTTTACTCTCCAAAGAAAACTGGCTTTATATTAATGATGGTACAGATTTTTATATCTATGTGCTGAACTGAAATCAGTAACATGAGGCAAATTCACTGAAACGAAGCTAATGTGCTAGCGTGACATCGAGTCTGCAGTATTCTTGAATTTGCAGCTCTTGACCATCCTTCAGTGCATGGTCTTTGACACCCATGTGCTAATCACATGTATACTTAGCTATGAGCCAGGGTTTATTAATGCAGGAGTTAACAACTTCTTTTCTCAGAAGCTATATTACAACCATGGTCATACAAGAAATAAGGTCTTTCTGTCTGAATGAGATTAAACAAAAGAGAGCCATTCTTCATTAAAGCATATACTCTTTTCAGGGTTATCTTTGTATACATACATGTTAGATAACAGTGTAGTGCAAATTGTCTAGCAGTGCAAAAGTTATGCTTTTTTATTGCATCACTTATATTTGATATAGTCTGTTGAATGAGTGTGCCTTGTTTGATTCTATAGGTGCAATCTGCTGTGGCTGTTGGCACCCCAGACTACATCTCCCCGGAAATCTTGCGTGCAATGGAGGACGGCCAGGGTCTCTACGGACCGGAGTGCGACTGGTGGTCTCTTGGTGTCTGCATGTACGAGATGCTGTACGGAGAGACTCCGTTCTATGCAGAGTCCCTTGTTGAGACATATGGCAAAATCATGAATCACGAGGCAGGTGTTGTTCCAGAGTTTGATTAGATTCGTGATGACTTCTGTTTTTCAGGATGTATTTTGGTGTCTGACTGGTATTGATGGGGCATTTGTTTCTGATGGTCTGTTCTCGAATGACCTTCACGCATTCATGACCTGTTTTGTTTCTCAGATGATGTTATGGCGGCTGCCTGTTTAATATAGTGTGTTTGAGCTAGAACTGTATTGAAAATACAATTTTACTATTCAACTGAGTATGTGACCAAGTAAGAATTGGAATAGTAGATGATGACAGAGCAGAGCATAGGTTCAGACTCGATACAGGTACATATTTAATATACACATTTAACGTTACTCCGTTTTCGTGCAGTAGTTCAGCTTCAAATTTGACTTCGATTCTATATGCCTTTCCATGGCATTACCTAAGAAAGTATTATTGTCCATCTTACTGAAGTTATGCATGCTGACTTACAGAGCGACTAAATGTACCATTTTTATTGGACCTTTCGCAGGAGATACATAGCATTTTAGCATTATATGCTTCAGCCATAATTTTGTAAATAGTAATTTAATGCTGTTGTGGAGCTTAGATTGGCCAGCAGGCATGGAGCACGTGAAATCATTACCTTGAGAACAAATGGCCTTGCTGGGATTCTCATCCCTTATTGTATAATATTTCTGCACTGGACTTGGCTAATGTAAATCTTTCAGAACACTTAAAGCACTGTACATGTTGGACATGAAGAATGGCACTAGTGTAAGATATCATGCACATGTGTATGTCTGTGAGAGAGGCTGAGAGCACACATGTGTGTGCAGTAAATTCCTGAAACATTTAGGATTTGTGTAGAGTGTTAAGATGGATATAAAATGACACATTGTGTCTGTGAGTGTCCTGAATAGTGCTGTATGTCTTCAAATAGAGAAGTTCAGTTTGGGAAATTGATGTAAAGCAAAACTTGGTCCTTTAACAGAACAGTTGCTTACAATTGTGTAGCATAATATTGATATCTTTTATTTTGTTAAATACTATGTACTGTGTTATGCATGCTGAATGATGTTTTTATTTGCTTATTGTTTTATTGCTTTCTTATATGTTGGTTGTTTTTGTTGCTTATCATTTCAGTTGCACATTTACAGTATTTTCCCTTTTTTGTGTGTGACACAGTTTGGTAATTGTATTGTAGAACAATCTACGTTTTCCCGATGACTGCCCAGAGGTGTCTGATATTGCTAAGGATCTGATGCAACAGCTTATAGCCACACCTGACGTTAGGCTCGGCCAGGATGGAATCAACGACTTTAAAGCGCATCCGTTCTTCACAGGAATTGACTGGGATAACATTCGAGATGGTATTTCCATTGCTGTCTGTCTGACAAAATTGGATGTAGAAAGACAAATTCTCTTGTGTACAGATGAAGTTATTGCATATAGAGCAACTATTTTAATGCTTGATGAAGATCTTGTTAGAACTGTACCGATATCGCTTTTTGCCGATTATGCCAATACCGATTATTGCTGGTTATTCGTTTGCCGATACCCGATTATCTAGACGATTATCTAGCCAATTATTTTACCGATTATTTCATTGTGTTTCCTAAGATAACTGGTTCTAAAAGATAGACCTATTGCTACTGCCTACTGTTATGATACAAGCAAAACAATTATTCCGTAGGAAACGTATACCTGTAGTTGGGGACTAATGCTAGGCAGCCAATACAGATTAGGCACACCGACAGGCCCGCTGTCGACCTTGCATGACGGAGGAGAGGAAAGATATATCTATATAACTGGAACCTTCTTCTAACATGTCAATGATGCCATTCCCTCCCCAGACAGGCCACTTTTACGACTTGCTAATTTGGTCTAAAATAACATGATTGTGCCCAGGGTAATTAAGCAGGCACTTTTCTACGGTACTAGCAGTCTGGCACAATGGTTACTGGGTGGTCTGAAGTAGAAGCCAGAGTTCCCCACGCTATGGGAAGCGAACGGAACGCTGTCCTTCACAGACCCAATGATGTTGCTGTTGTCATTTTGCTCTTGAAGATTGAAAAAAATATTATAAAATAAAAAAAATATTTTTTAATATCGGCTACGATTGTCTTGCTGATATCTGATATTGCCGATATCTCTATAATCGGCCCGATTAATCGGTACAGCTCTAGATTTTATAAGGCTATATTATGCATTGGATTCTTGATGTTTAAACACAACTTAATTAAATACAAGAAGTATCAAACAATCCGGTCTGACCATCTTGTATCGATTGTTGCAGGACCAGCACCCTTTATTCCAGCTGTCAGCAGCCCTTCTGACACATCAAACTTCGATGTTGATGACACTGACTTTAGGCCAAATGTGAGTCATCTTCTTTGATTTAAGTAATTTGCATTGCATGATGTTTTGAAGATTATCACTTTCTGTGTGTACTGTAAAACTGACGGCTTTCTAGTCATTGCTTTGCTGCTTGATTGGTTTATACCAACACATATCCTACTTGACTTTGTGACAATTGTCATTTAACTGATTAGGTTTTTCCTAGTGCATTATGGGAGATTGAAAAGCAGTAACAGAGCCTTGCGTCCAGTTCATTGGCACATTGTATATTCTATGCTTTCACCAGTAGTCAAATCATCAAAGACTTTATTTATGAAGTCAAAGGACTGGAAACTGCAGTAGTTGTGGTTTTTCAAATGGAAGTGACACATTTTGTGTTAAAGTTAATTAAAGTATGAAATGGGACAGTTAGTTAATGACCATTTTAGGTTAAGCAATGGTTCTCTGCTTTGCTGCAGTCATGCTAGGTGAAGATTTCAGAACATGTTGGAAGCGAGTTTATGCTTCATTTTAATTTGAGAGATAGAATTTTGATTGCCTTGTTGAATTTGTCTCTGTGGTGTTTTTCTGTGCAGCTGATCTTGTGTCTTAGTCCACTTATTTAATGAAATTTTTACAATATTTTATATCTGCTGTTAGGTTTAAAACTTAAATTTTTTGCTTTATTCTCAGAGAGTCATGCATTAGAGGGCAGCTGAGTGGAAATATATTAGAATTTTCAACAATTTGTTTATATTATGAGGAGTAGAGACTTGTTAGCTGCTAGAAGGTATTGCACTACGTTAAAATTTTACTTAATATGGTACACGTGCGAGGAATTTAGTAGCTAAGATGGGTCCAAAGAATTTAGCATTTTATAATGTAGAATCTGAAATTTATATTGGTTAAAGTAGTAGTTTTGTAGCCAGCATGCTCGAAATCTTCACCTCTCGAATTTCTGTTCATGCTGATGGCATTACTATTGCTGTTGTACTTTAATGACTAGAGTGTGCTAAGCGTGACTGGGAAGCCAATGTAACTCATCGTTAAATTGCTAATGAAGACAGTAATAATTGCATTTATGTAGCTATGTAAGGAGTCTGTTTAGTTTCATTTTAATTGTATTATTTAGTACCTGCGGAAAAATTAGTTAGTAATAAATGAGTTAACCCTTTAATGACCAGCGTGATTGAGTATGCCTCATGTTTAACTACATGCTGTGCGATAAAAGGTTAAGTAAAGTTGTTGTGTGGGATATAATGCGTTACATTTTGTAGACTTATGGAATGCAAAGCATTCTTACAACTTAAAATCTCTCATCTTTGCAATGAAAGCATTTTTTATTCCTTAACATTGTCTACCAAAGCCCAGTGAAATAATCAGGAGCCATCAGTAACATTACTTGTTTTTATGTGGCTTATCTACATTGAGTGGCTTGTATTTGGTGCTTCAGTCGTTAGTGCAGAATTGGTTTGTGTATGTATATTTTATAGCTGAAACTTAAACCAAACAATGAAGATACTGCAATGTATTTGTCCTCATTACAATTACACAGTGGTGTACTTGTTTTTGCTGCACATTTGAAACATTGTATAACACAATTCTTATAAAGAGAAAGTACTTTAGAATCGTTACATCTATGTTTTGTATAGTGTTTTAACATTTTATTAAATGCTGACTATCAGGAGTGTAAAAAAGTAAGTTCATTTATGTTGTATATCTTGCATAAATATGCAATTGCACATGCATGACATTGGACATGCATATATGCATATATATATAAATATATGTTATATATCAAGGCTGCTGTTCATAGCCAATGTTCCCTGTGGGCTGTGCGCATGCACTACACACCTGCCCCACTGAGGATAGCTCACATAACCGTTTTTGCTGCCAAATAAGGTTTATGAGTTTTTTTAAATTTAGATACAGGACGTTGCTGGCTAATTTATCCTACCATGATCAAAAAGTTTAAACAGGGTCCTCGTTACAAACCACGATCGTCTTCGCAGTCATTTTGCCTTTATTTACATTAGTTGCTATCTATTGCAATCGACAGGTGGTGGCATGCACACCTCGGTAAGCCAAATTAATATGACTTTCTGGACTACAGACTGCATATGATGGACGTTATATCATATATAGGGGTCTAAGACTAACTACTACTTTCTCCCCGATTAGTAGCAAGTATCTTCTGTTACTCAGTTTGTAGTACTGGAAGTCCTTCAATTAATAATGCAGAATTGTTATTCTTAGTCAGTTGGCCAATTTTACACTTGTTGCTCTAATTGCACTTGATAGGATGACCAAGCATCAATCGCTGGTGCTGAGCATTTGTTAGTGAAGGATCGGTTCCAGTTTCCTACAATGTAACTGTTCAGGGAAGTTTCAGACTTGTGCCTGTTGTGGTAGTCTGCCTTAATGCCCTCCTGTTAATCGGTCATACTTTCTTATTTGATCATTCTGTCGTAGTTGCCAAGGTTTTGTGGGTCTTTTTTCTAGTTTTACTATGTACTTTTGCATTCCTGTAGCTTATGAAGTTATTTGGTAAATAGGTTTAATATCCGTCTTCATATGAAGTTAACAGCAGATAGGGATTTGCAGGTAGATACAATTTTTTTTTATTGTGGGTTTATTTGGGGTGCAAAGTCTGAAACTTCTTTACCATTTTTTTCCCTGGCAAGTGGTTAATTGTTGGATTCTTGGATCTGATTCCACTCTCATTATATGATGCCTGCCTAAAACTGCTTTTTTAGGCTGTTAGATGTTTGGGTCAGTTTTGGGCTTTTGAAATGAGAATTGGTTTAGAGTGTTTCAGTAGTGAAATAATAGTGACTTTAAAATTGCCTGTTTGTAGGAAACAGTGCCTCCAACATCCAACTCAGCATTTACTGGGCGGCATCTTCCTTTTGTGGGATTTACCTTCACATCTAACAGGTGTGCATTTGTGATCAGTTGTCATGAAATAGGTGATTAACCCTTTAACGATGTGAGTGTACTGAAATGTCTGGGAAAACGTATGCAGCTCGTTGTTAAAGGGTTAAAGCTATCAACTGTGCATATATACTTATTTTTATAAATGAGAAATGAGAAGTATGATTACCACTAGTATGTGAAGAAAATGTAACTATTTGAAAAATAATTTGTTACCAGGAATTTTTTCAGGTGCATCTATCTGCTAGGAGGTTATAACTTAAATAAATGAACATTGATTTATGACAAGCACAGCCACAAATTTGCACGCTATGTGCTTTTTGTGACATTGTGAAGTTGCTGTTGGTTATATTGCGTTTGTGCAAAACTTATGCAGTGATTCTAATGTGTTGGAGTTTCCTGTTGCTGAGTTTGTGTTATGGGTTCAATCTTTACTTCTGCTAAAGATTATGAATGTTTAGAAGGTATTTAGTTTGCATTTTGTGCTGCGAGTGCTGCCACCTGTTGTCGCTCCAAACTACCAACATAACTTGGTCCAGAGACTCTGAATATGATGTTCTCTGTGAACCGTTTCCTGCCTGAATTTTTTCCGATAAATAAAGCTAGTTAGGGAGTGATGAGCTATGAGAGTGATGAAACTTATGGAGTGTTGACGGAATTGAGGTGATGAGAGAGTATTATTTTTAAGGACCACTTTAACATGGCAAATCCTTTCGAACATGTGAAGACATTGCCTGTCAGTATTTTTATTACTTGATTGAAGTTTCAACATAATTCGTTGCCTGAATCTTTCTTAGTAATGGTTGGATAATTGATTTTGGCATACATGAAGCAAAACTCCTTAAAGTGATGGCATTGCCTGTGTCGGTGACTACTAGTGCACCCTTAGACTGACACACAATGTCTGATAATAGCAGGTATTGCTTATATGAGCATTGTCAGTATCTGTGATGTTGTTTTAAATCTTATGTTGTCAAACTCTTTAAGATGCGAGTTTATATAATTTGATAATTTAGTTGGATATGAGCTTGCCTCTGATAAATCAAATGATTGTCCTATCCTGAATGTGGGATTATTTGCCAGCTTTCTGGCTTGTATTGTAATTCTATACTACCTGAGGACTTAGTTTTGTTCTACTGGTAATGAGTACAAAATGACCAATAATGTAACATTCTTACAAATCTTGATTGCGTTGAACTGTTGCGTATAATTATGATGACGTGCACAGCTTTGACTTGTGTTCTGTCAGTTGGTCTTACTCAGGCTTTAAGTTCATTGAGTGCAACTGAGCTTTGTTCATTCCTATCTAAATATTAAAACTTTGCATTAGACCTAAGGGTTTCTCAGTTATAGGATGCAAAGTCATTTAGATGTTTACCATGTTGATAATTCTGTCATCACTGCGTCTCTCCGTCTAGCACTTTCCATGCAGCTGATGATTTTTAGGGTTTGTATAAGCTTGTATTTTTGCTGGACCTTTGTTTTATGCCTTTGCCATAATGGTTTCAATGGATGGTTTTGCATTGTTTGTTGGAGCTCAGTGTTCTGTTGTGCTTCATTGCCTCAAATGTGAATTATCTTCATCCCACCCAGAATAACATTTTATAGATTTTCAATCTATAAAAACATTTTCAGTTGAACTGATGCTGACATTGTGACGACTCATCTGGATTCGATAAGTTTGGGTGTATAGCAAGACATCAGGCATCATGACGTTGTTTGTCACTTTGAAATATAAGCCGATGAACAGGGGTGGAGTTAAATGGATGACAGCTTCTGTCATATATAGTTGGGGGCCTGCCATGCTCGTCTACCATTCCACAGTGCTGTTCAGCGATATGTGGTTGATTACATTCCTTCAGGGGTGTACTGCTGCTTGGATAATGGAATGTGTTTATTGGAAAGTCACAAAATCTTAAGAAGTGAGCGTCAACTCTTGTGTCTGAATTTTATGCATTGGATAAAGCATTGTGTTTGCTGAGGGATGTGCTTTATTTTTTGCTGATGTAATTTTTATGTACTTTGCTTTGTTTTTAGTCGCCTCTCAGACATGAGCATATTGGCAGAAGGAACAAACGATGAATTGAAAATTGATCTTGCTTTCACGGCTGTTACTCGTCAAGTAAAAAGGCTGGAAGAGGAAAATGCCGAGTTATTTAAAAAGTTACAAGGTACTGGTTACTTTATATTAAGTCTGATTAAGTTATTTAATAGTTATGGTCTTTGTATTACTATTGCTTATGCTACTAGCATCGACTGCTGTTAAATTTTGAGGTATTTTTAGGTGCTATATTTTTTTTCCATGATACATGTATACATACATAGGTATTTACGATACATTGATTCATGTGTGCTTACATACATGTTTCAATTAATCAATCAATGTGGACTTTATATAGCCCACTTCAAGATATCTATTCAGAAGCCCGGTCTGACTACTTCTGAAAAATACAGATTTAATTGAAGACTGGAGTGCAGTTGAATCATTTCTAGGCCATTTGGGGCGCCCCTTCCAGATGGTTGGGCCTACCACTGAAAAAGCCCGATGTTATATCGTAGTGGTACGAATGAAAGGGACAACCAGGTCCCCATTGGCAGCAAAACACATTGTTGACATGTACACATAAACATACATAAGCATGTTTATTAAGTTATTTAACAAGTTTTGAGTTGGTAGAAAGGATCGATTTATAAATTGTTCAATGACAATCCTATATTTCATGGCAGATTGCAAATACATTTGCCTTTTAAGTTTGTGCTGTTTAAATCCTTGTGTGAAACTGATAGTTTATTATTAAGGAGAAAGCTGATTGCTATTTTGGTGTTTAAGTTTCAGCAGAAATATCTATCAGGTCCAGAACCATGTGTGTGAGGTTCAGTGGGTGATAGAGTGTGTAGTGTATAATCAGTCTTACCTTGCTTGTCACATGACACAAGTGTTGAAATGATTAATTAGATCATGACAATTATGAAAGGCATATATATATATATATATATATGATGCACCTGGGATATTATATTTTGTTTTTATATGATGGTTTGTGTCCCAATGTTCTCTATGTTAATTGTAACAACGGTTACTTCTGTTTGTGATTATATCCAGTAATTGTTGGTTCCTATGGATTACAGCAATTAAGAAATATTTATTTCTGTTACAGAGTCTTCTAAAGGTGCACTACTATCTGACAAAGCATCTGCATCTGGTGGACCAGACCTTTCTGCACAGCTTCAGAAATTACAGGAGGAGAAGACCAACTTAGAGCAGAAATTGAAAGGTCAGTAAAAAGTCACTGCCTCAATGGGTTCTGCAATGTTGTTGTGCTAGATGTTCTGATTTCATGGGATTGGAGCTGTCTCTGGCTGACAACAGTCCTGTGTCCTGATCACTCTGAACTCAGAGGTCAAAGGTTCAAACCTGTGCCAGGACAGAAAAAACATATGTAGGTTTCTGTTTCACTGATACTGAGTAGAGAACCTGCAGGTAAAGTGAGAGCATTGGTGGAACCTTGTTGATGGGAACATAAAATGGCATGGGTAAGGAATGACCCACCCATCCTCATGAGTTTCAGCTAAGTAAATGAAGTTGTTAACAGTTTGTACTCTTGGCATTAGTTTTGTGTTAGATTGATATAAAGTGTTGTGATGTTGATTGTTCTCTTATTTGAACATGCAGACATGGCTGATACAAAGGAGGAGTTGCTGCGACTAAGGAAAGAGTTTGATTCCACAGAAGACAGGTCTATCGAGTTACGGAAGCTGAGCCAGGAGCGAGATGAACTTCTCAAGGTTGTAAAAGTCTGGCTTTGGGAATTTTCAGTATTTAGTTTGTGTCAAATGAGAGTCATTGTGGTACGAATTGTGGTTGTTTTCTGTTATTAGCGTTTGTGCTTTGACTGAAAGATCCGATCCATTTGAATGTAGTTTATCACATGGCAGACTGCGTTGACTTGTAGAGGTTGATTGAATTGATTAGGTGATTCATATAATTAATGTGATTGTTTTTCATCTAGTCATACATTCTTATTTGTTAGAATCGCTAGAGATCGTCGAATGCCACTATTTCATTAAATAAGTCCTGGAATTTGCTGTGGAAGTGGAGACCTGTTTACATGCAGCACATTTACGTGTGAATCTGCTTAAGGCATGGTTATACCATGACTCCCATTGCCACCTATTTAACATACAAGACCTATTTAGCACACAAGACCCATTAGCATGTGGTGTTTTTGCTTTAACGGGTCTGCGCTTTAATTCAATTGCGGTTTGATTTATTACTGAGGTATTAATTCATTACTCATTGTTGGGTTGTTTGATTGTCTGGAGGGATGATTGACTGTATTTTTTATTTCATTTTATGCTAATATTGTTTTTATTGTGATTTAATGGTGATTCATATTTGCTGACATTCTGTTTAACGTTGTTCCTTTTCCAGGAGAAAGATCAAATGAATGATACATGCAGGCAACTGTCAAAAGAGTTGAAGGATGGCCAGACAGTGAGTAAAAAGAATGCTGACGAAATGGCTGACCTCAGCGACAAACTCCGTCTTCAGGCAAAGGAGCTGAAAGAGTTGGCCTCACAACGCAAGAAGGCAATTGACGACTTCACAGACCTTAACGAAAAGTACGAATGAAATGGGTTTATTCTGATAATTTCAATAAGTAACTTAATCTGCCTCATGTATGGCATAATCAGCATCATCATCATCTTTATCCAAGATCTGAATGTTATTACCATATGTTTCTATTGTGCGTCTTGATATTTATCTGTGATGCAATTCCCACAGTCAAGTTATTGACAGTATTTTGCTCCAGTGTTTTCGATGTTGTCATCGAGCATGATCTGCCAATTCTTCGCATAGCTCTCATAAAATTCTGTTCACCATCCTTTCAAACTTTCAGTAATTGTTCATATGGCATTTCTGACCTATACAGACCTAGTTTCAAACACGATAAAAAAATTTATATAGCCATCTTTATGCTCAACCTTCTTACACTGAAGTACTATTGAAAGTAAGAAGTCTCTTAAATTTTTTATGATATATGCTCTGTTAGGAAAGGAATAAAATTTGAAGTATATTGTATCAATAGTACAATCATCTAGTCACTGATGTTTTTCTAGTGACCATTGGCTGACATCTGGTGATGTCAGCCATACTCAATCAATCTCTGTGCTTCGGTGATTTGCTTACTCAAAGCTAATGTTCATCAAGTAGATCATAGTCTAATAGCATTATGCATGCAACCATGGTGATATAGGTACACAACATTGCTGACAGCAAAGCAGAAGTTGTCTCGTCAGATGAGAGAGAAGGATGAAGAAGTTGAAGAACTTCGACAGAAGTTGGAATCCATCGGACAGGAACAACGGAAACTGGAGAAGAGTCGAAGAGAGGTCAGTCGACGTCATTTTCTTTTTATAATCAGCTTTAGTAGTATTTCAGAGGAAAAACAATGACTTTTTAAGAACTGACCATTAATGTATGGCAGGGGTGTCTAAGATCTGGTTTGACATTCCATTTACATCTCATTTATGTGTGTGGATGATGATGTTGTAGTTTCAGACGTTGCTGAGTGAAGCACAGATGGAGGTCGAAAAAGAGAAGAAGTTGCGAGAGAGCTTGGAGGCGATGCTGGCCATTGGAAGAAGTGTTCCAAATCCAGATTCTGATGAGAGGTTGGTTATATATTTTTCATAAGGGGAAAAGGTGAAGTGAGTGCATTTGGGGAGTTAAGTCATGTGATATATGGTGGTGGATCGGTTAGAGCGATCGGCCCGTGACACTCAGCGTACACTGAGTCAGCGGGTTCGACCCTCGTCCAAAGCGTCAGTCACTGTGTAGGGACCTTGAGCAAGTCCTTCACGCACAATTGCTCTGCAGTACAACTGCATTTACGCCATCGAGGCATGTGCACTTCTGAGCAAAAAATTTTGGAAGAAGGACGATATCAAATTTCAGAATAAATAAATAAATATATTCATCAATTCATTAATTCCTTCATTTATTTATTCACTCATGCATTCATTCATCCAGTGTAGTCATATGACACCTTTTAAAGTTATGTAGTCAAGAAGTGCTCTGAGCCCATCCATCACTGGCAAAACAGAGCAGTGTTCAAGTACTGATATAAAATGTACTTGTTTCATGCTTTCCCAGTGGAAGCCTCTGGTTCAAAGGAAGACCATTTTGCATTGTGAAAGTGTGAAAGTGAAACTGTGGTCTATGGTGCACAGGACGCTTGCTTTACTTGGGTTCTTTTGTTTGGGTTCTGATCATTTCAAATTCATTTAGTTGAGGTAAATATTAATCAGTCATTTATAATGACCTCATTTCTTTTCCCAATATGTGTTATTTTTATTTCAAAGTGCAATGCCATGCTCTAGATTATTTATGCATGGTTGTAAAATAGAGGAGCTACAAGAAGGGTGGAAATGAGCACCAGATATATTGTATATACTCATTTCATTGATGTGTCTGTTTTACTTTTATTTCACTGTTCAATGTCCTATATAATGAGTGGTTTTCTTCTCCAACTTTAAGGCTGAAGACAGAGCTTGAAAAGTTGAAACAGAAACACGAAGAAGTAATGGCTAACATGAAGGCACACTACAATTCCGACCTGCTAGCTATTAAGGACCAACTGTCAGAGTCAGACAGTGCGCGCCACCACCTCCAGGACGATCTTGTCCATCTCCGTGAAACGGTTGATGCTGCAAAGCAGGAGCTGAAGGAACGTCAAGACCATTGGGAAAACGAGAGATGCAAACTGGAAAAAGAGAAGAATACATTGGAAAATGATATTGCCAAGCTTATTCAGGAAGTGGATGCAGTGAGTTCTATCCACACATCTTATTCTTTATTACAGAATCTATAGTATTTGTTTGTGATAAATTGAACTGTATAATGGCTAAATGGAAACACATCTATCATCCCATGTGTCTTGGGTTTAATTCTGTCTTCTTTATTTCTTCTATGAACTCACAATGTTTGTGATCCATGTAGTCTGCAAAAGAGGTGAGCTTCTCAGTTATTGCAATGCTTGAACCCATGCTCTAACCAATCAGATACCTTGTCTCATTGTGCTGACCAGTGAACTATCAAGTTTAAAATTTATCTTTATTAACATGAGAAAACACTTGCTCTTTACTAACAGTTTTGTATGCAAATCAATGCCATCTAAAACTTAGTGAGAGTGTCGCGTTTGTTCTGGTGGTAAGCGATATGTTATGTTTTGCAGATGCAGGAACAGCTGGATGGGTATGAGACGCGACTTTACCAGACTTCACAAGAAAAAACGGAGTTGAACAGGGAAATGGAAGAACTGAGAGCAATACAGAGAAGCACAGCACTTTGCGAAGAGAGGATACTTGAGATCGTACGGCAGTAAGTGCTTCACACGTGTGGTATTAGGATAAAGCATAAAGGTGTTTTGGGTTCCATTGCTGGCACTTGCAAAAATGTTTTGCATATAGTTCACTAATAATTAGTATTGTATGAACCATCACAAGTCAATATATTCAGTGTAACATGATTGATGTTTTGTGGATAGGCTGTGATGTATGATTTAAGGCATAGATGGAATTGAATGAAATGTTATAAAACAAGAGGATTTACAGAGTTATTGGTGGGTCCCTTTGAACAGAGGCAGACTTGGAAAAGTTAAAAGTGTTATCTGTGTAGTGAATGACTAAGTACCTAACTTAGTCAATTGTGTTTGTAGAGTAAATGAAGAGAAGGATGCACGTGGTTATCTTCAGACTTTGGCAAATAAGATGACGGATGAGCTGGAAACCCTCAAAGCAACTGGTGCACCGGTGAGAATTACTCCCTGAAAAGTGATTATGGAAAAATTTATGTTGTGTTATTATCATTTTCAGATTTGTGAGATTTGTTTCGCCTTGTTTATAATTAATTTTAACTCTTAATATATCGTTGTATCTACAGGCAGGATATGGTTGATTCATTCTCCACAATCTACATCCTTATCATCTTCGTGCTTGTCTTGTTTTGCAGGATCAGCGTACTTGGAGGAATCGTCGGTCGCAGAAGTTAGACAAGATGGCATTGCTTGACTTGCAGTCTAATTTACAGAGTGAGATTCAGGCAAAGGAATACATTCGTAAAGAGCTGAGTTATTCCAAGGCAAAGCAAGTAGAAATGGAGAAGTGAGTTTGTTTCGTTTGTAGTCAGTCTTGAATTGTTTTGGTGTAGATGGACGTGGCTCTTCACTGCTATGTACTACATTACATATCAATGTATTCTTTAAATCAGCATATTATTAGTTAGACAAATTATTAGTGCTTGCAAATTGTATTTCTTCGTATGTTATTCAGTGGGTTCAAGTCTTATGACCGCCATCAAGTTTGTCTCTAAGCGTTTCTTTATGCTTTCATGTGATCATTCTTTTTCTATGTCAGCTTCAGATTGGCTAGCTGCTTCTTTACTGAAAGCACATAATTTGTCCCTTGAATAAATAAATATGTCATGCAGCTTCATGAACTATGATACTGTAGTTCTCTGCAAACTAATGTAAGAACTGAACAGCAACTGTGCCTTGCGGATGCTAGTTTGTGAGTGTCTTGAATTTAGCTGACTGAGCCTTGGCAATGAAGTTATGCTGCTATAGTTTATCAACAGCTTGAACAAAACTTTCAATTAAATCCTCAGCATCCAGACTTAATATTATTAAATAGTGTTGCTTGCACTCTACAGCATCTGAAAGTCAATATCTGTTTTTGTCAGATATCTCCTTCATTCCTTGTATTGTGGAATATTAAACACTAAGTACAAAGAGCAGACAGTTATCTCACGACTGTGACTGAAATAGACAAATTCTTGAACACTGAATTTAGTTGCTTGTACTTAAAATTGCAGACAAATTTGTCTCTTTAGTATTCTTAGTGTAGCATGCCAGCATTTCATCTTTAAGACTTAATTGGCAATGGATTAAGCAAGTTACTTGACATTCTTGTGATTGCTGAAGGAGAAGTGTCAGAGGCATATTGGTGATATTTGACTTACATGAACTAGGTGGAATACATATGATCAAAATTTGACGACCCCAGAGACTTACTATAGGCCTCTCCAGATCATGGAAAGTCTCTTAAAATCTTGTCAGTAAAGCAGAAATTGTATTCTGAGTACTGCACTTATGCAGTATTATGGATGCAAGATTTTCAGTTGGCTTGCATGCTGTAGCATGTCTCCTAGTCTTTTAGATATCTTGGATTTTGATTGGAATTTCTGACATTTTATGACTCTTGGACAATGATTAGAGTTTACAGGAACCTCAGCTGTTGACTTTATGGTATTGGCACTTTAGACTTTCGAGCAGCTTAGACTAGATATTAGCCACATCTGTTTGCATCGTCAATTTGATCATACACGAGGAATGAGCAAAGTGCAGACCTGTCATGGTTGTCTGGATGGTTTGTTTCATGCAATCATTGTAGATTACTAATATGTCTTGACTCATTAGGCATTACTTTGTGATAACAGAGTCAGCATAATGTGCAGTTGCACTTGATGTTTTCTTTTTCAGTAAACTTAAGGCATCCGAAACACGCATTGAAGAACAAAGCAACGAGATAGCAAAGCTGCAAGAGGAGCTGAAGTCATATAAGTCAAGACCTGGAGAGAACAGTGCATGTAAGTGGATTAGGCTCACTTAGGCTCCTCATGCTAATCTCACAGATTCAAGTAAAAACACTTTCATGAAATTTGAAATTGAAATTCTTGAAATTTGATATCGACCTTCTTCCAGCTTCTTTTGCTCAGAAGTGCACACACACGCCTCGACGTCGCAATTGCAGTTCTACTGCAGAGCAATTGTGCACGAAGGACTTGCTCAAGGTCCCTACACAGTGACTGATGCCTCGGACGAGGGTCGAACCCGCTCACTCAGCGCACACTGAGTGTTACGGACCGACCGCTCTACGGGCCGACCGATCAGCCACCATGCCATACGCTGTCATGTGTTACATGCAGCCAAAGCTATGTCTGTTGGAGATGGAGGCACATGCAATTTTGTAGAAGTTTAATTATAAAACTGCACAATTTTTGGTGTGGCATTTGGTAAGTAATTATTGTGAAAGCTGTATTGTTAACTACTGTGTATTATTAATTTAAATTTAAGTACATATTTTTATAGTGTGCTTTCAAGTAAACTTCTCATTGCTGCTTTCAGCCTGACAACACAATTCCAAAATGGAAGAATGGTCTTATATGCATGGCAACCACATTGCATTGTAGCTTAATCTGTAGTATAGAGGGAATAGAGGCATTAACCGTAGAATGGAACTGATCCTGACAAGAGTGACTGGCTTATGATGACACCAGTGAAGACAGTAGTGAAAGAAATGCTAGAAATAAGTGTAATATAAGCTGGACTCTCATTAAGTTATTTAGTGTTGTTTAGTGTTTCAGGGAAGTCGAGCTGACTCTCAGTCTTCTTGGTGGGATATTTACAAAGAGACAAAGACAGCAGATGATGTAGGTTACTGTCTTTCTCATTTGTAGGTTGACATTTTCTAGTTATTTAATGAAAATTTGCATTTATGTCTGTCCTTATTTTGTAGGGATTGAATATAAGGTTTTTGATTATATGAAGTTTTGTCCTCTGGTCATGGGCTATTGAATGAACTATTTACAAAGATGAATTCAATTTGGTTTCATATGCTTTATTGATCACCAAAATAGAACCCCTGGTTACAATTTGTTGCAACAGTTCATGGGTGACAACAGGTAAACCCAAAGGAACATTGCTGTTTTTGTGTTTATTACTTTATGAGTTAGCCTAAGGACAATAGTTTCATAAACCAAATCAAAAACTGCATTTCTAAAATACTTTTTGTTAAGGTATGTGGTGATGCAGTTTAATAAGGGATTAACTTCGACTTATTATGTAATTTTATATAGTAGGCCTATGTCTTCATATCAAGTTAAGATATTTTCATTACAGTATTTATTATTTTCAATTACAGCAATATATCTTATTATAAAGATAAGGCTTCTACAGAGATATTTTTTGCTGTTGCTTCCCATTAAAAGTAGTGGTTTCTTTAAAATTAAAATTTCTGTAAAGTTACATTTGACCTTTTCTGTCAAAACAACTGTGACTTTTCTCCCACATGACATGTTTTTTGTCTGAATAATTATCTCATGTTAATGAGTCATCCTAACTTTTTAGTTGCTGGTGCAGTAGCTGTCCGTGATTCTGGGACAAACTGTAACCAGACGAAACTGTACAATTTTTGCAGGATAAAGCATTTAAAAAGCATGGAAGCCTGAATCTCTCTTCCTCGGGCATACAGGTAGAGCTGGCCCCTCCTAGCATCATTATCATTCTGATTATCTGCTTTCCCTGCCTTTGCTTCTCACTTGACATTTGGATTCAACAGAAGGTGATACAAATAACCCTGTGGATGCACGATAATTTTATTAATGGAAATGTATCAGGTGCTAGAAATAGATGAATCTCACCTGTGGAAATATGAAATAGAAGGTTTTTTTTTATTACCGACAGGCTTGATTTGATGGTGCTGTTACTAACTGTGGCAAATAAAGGCCATGCAGTGCTATTATCAGTTGATACTGCTATGACGTTCTTTCATTCTGATTCAATTGGACCACTTTTATTTCCTTCTTTGTACTAGGTAGCAGTTTGTCAACTTAATATTTCAATAAATGAGTATATAAAAATACTTGAGAAACTCTGTTTAAATTTTTGCATGAATTGAACATGTATGAGAAACACTTCAGCATATAAAAAAGCAATTCATTATATCTATTCCCTTTGCATGCCATACAATTTTAACCCTTGTTCTGGCTCCAACCAGATATTTTGGGGGTGTTTTGGTCCATTCCACCAGACTCTTACTACATAATTTTTGAAGATGACAAGAAAAGCGGGTCCTGTTGACACACTTTCACACCAAATTTCTGCTTTTATCAGTTTCGTTATGGTTTAAAAAGTTTTATAACTTGTTACTATGAATGTTCCTTGTGTTACTATTGATCCTGCTACCAACAAATGTGTGAGATCCTTCAGAAGTGATGCTTCATCTGACTTCGAATTGCTGAAAATATTTGCCCAATTTCATATTCATTCACCATTGTGGTTAAAAAATGTGATTATAAATTGAAGCAGACTTTCAGGTCTGATATCTCAAAAACTATCCCACATATGTAAATAATAATACTGATAATAATGCAAAACTTTAGACTATTTATTGCTCTTCTAAATGGGAACCTGCAAATTTTTGCTTGTTCTGCGCAAAGGTTTCAGTGACCGCTTATAGGTCAGTAATATGTTTTCAGAGCCTATCAAAGAAAGGCCAGTAAAAGATGATGCTTATGTATGAACTATAGTTATGTGTTCCATACATGTTAATTTTATGCTGTGTGTTAGTCACATTTCAAGTTAAAATGGAATTCAATGTGTTGATTCATTTTGAGATTAATTTATATATGAATGAGATTTATGATTGAGTTTGAAATTTAGAATGAAAATTAGTAATTTTCTTTTAGTTTCAAGTTGAATAAAATTAGGATTGAATGAATGGCACAAGCATAATGAGGCGGTGAATAAGTATTAAGGCAGAAAGTAATCTGGTGCCTTTATGATGTCTGATCTGAAGGTCATGACAAAGCATATGGCAGAGATATCTATAAATTTGAAATTGTGATTATGCAGTATTAGAATGAATCTTGAGTGCACATAACAAAGGTTCTGAGTTGTACAGCAAGGAACATGAGAACACTGTCTTAATTGTGAGATTGAAAATTCGTGTAATAGTTAAAATTTGGCAGTTATTTAAGTGCACCAGAGAATGAGGAGGACAGTTTTTTATTACTTTTTGCTTTCAAGTAATTCATTATGCTTTTGTAAGATGATCTTTGGAGACAAGGTCTTTTCATTGCAAGTGGCTTTAAACTGTTTTTTATATTTATAGTTTACAAGCTTACAAATATTGAGTTTTATTTGTTTGAAGTGTATATCTTTGGTAGATTTTATTTCTACTGCAGAAATGAATATATATTTTTAGAGAGTTCTAGTTTGTTGGTGAAGGGGACATTTTACTTGCAATGGCTCACTGATATTCCTGCCAGAGCCTTGTACATTATTTTATAAGTTACATTCAATTTATATGCAATTCTCTGTACTTTAATGAATATTTTAATGCTTCTTGGCACATGTCTGGTTTTCTGTTTTTAGGTCATTTATCTGTCAATATCTGTGTTTGTCTGTTTATCACTTTCAACATTATTGCACTGTATACTGGTCTCTTTCTTGACTGCAATGACCACAATTAATATTTGTTTTACTTTGTTGTTAAACGAAAGAACATTTTTCTTAGTACTGTGAACGACGATAGATAAGATAAGTTTGTGCCAGGCAATGTGTAACTAACTGACAGTTTACTCATAGCCATGTGAAATTGATTATAGTTGCTGCCTTTTAGACCCAGATGTTATGATGGTGAATATGACACTGCATATGTTTTTACACTTTCTATTTTTGAGTCTCATTTATTGAATTTTGGTACATGACTCATGTGTGGCAGCTGTTTCTAGTTAGCTATGTTGTGGTCAATTTTTCTTTTTGAAGAGTATGTTGAACTGATATTAGAATGTTAACACTGCTGTAAATGAATATTTGTTCCTCGTCATCAAGTTTCTGAGAAATATGTTATGATGTCAATTCAAGATGCTTCGATTTCCACATTTTCACTTTGATCTTAGTGAGAGCGTTTTTCAGCACACGTAGTTATGAGTTATAATAATGCATTACAAGTAACATATTATTCATAACACTGCAGGCAATTATGAACAGGCTGTAGCAGGGTCCATTTGCAAATGGACTCTGCCTATGAATCTCAATGTGGTATACGATTATTTGTAACATAATAGTGTAAAATTAAATTAAGACAAAATGAATATAGCCAGAAATGCTTTGTTCCATTGCTGTGTTTATATGTGATGGTGGTTTTGTGACTGTAGTCAGCGACTGACAGTGATCGCACAAGTGAAACCGATGTTGCCAGGGACTTGCCGCAGGCATCTGGAGAGAAGATCTGGTTGTCAGTGTCAGGTGTGCTATCTTCTCAGCAGAGCAAAGATGTAAGCTGGATTCTGTATTTCACTTTTGTATGAATCAGATTAACTCAAATTGAATTATACTATATAATGTCCTCAGTCCTTACCATGTTTAGACCTGGGATAAACTGCTGTAGTTTTGTTTTGTGTGTTTACCTTCTTAGCTCACTGATACTTGTGATTCTTCAGTAAAGTGAAGTCATTCGTACCTGAGCTGATACAGGGTATAATTGAGTATTCAGTGGAGAATGTCACTTATATAGCTGGAGATTTGGTCGAATTTGGGTGTGCGACTAATGATGAGTCGGGCTGCAGAGCGCAGAATGCGATCCAGGCAGCTCATTCGAGGAGCCGGGAGGCCAGCATAGAAAGAGTAGTCGTGTTTGATTATTCAAAAATGCTATTTGAGGCTTGGGCTTTAAGTGTTTGCAGTGTAAGGAAGTTGTTTTAAATTAGACCCTGATCAATTAATTGTAGATGACTGACTTCAACTTATTATGCTGACTGAAAGAAAGCCCAAGAAATTGTCTTGCTTCAGATCATACATTGGTTAATTCATATCTTGTGTTCTAATTGTGCTGTGTAAGGTTATAGATTTATTTGATTGGTTTATACACTGAATGCATGAAATCATTACTTGTGATGTAATTTTGCATTTGTATTTATAACTAATGCTGAACCTTAATTCCGTTTATGAAATATTGCCAAACTTTAATAAATCTTTCTTGAAGATTTTTTTATGATTTACTGCATTGCTCGTTTTCAAGCTAGAGCACAGAATGAAGTAACTTAACAGCAGAATGCTGATTTATTTTATTATATTTATTTTATTATTTTTCTTGAACAAGCAATATGTAAGCTATTTTTGACAGTGTTGACAGTTTAAGTATTACTGTATTCTGAATTTAGGACCTGACAGACGGTTCATCCCAGATGGACCAGAGATGCCACAAGTTCTCCACGATCACTTTCAACACTCCACTAAAGTGCCAGTATTGTACGTCATTTATGATTGGTTTGGAAAGACAGGGCATGGTCTGTTCAGGTGAGACATGAAGTTGAGTTACTCCATTATCATCTGTGATTTTGATACTCTTTGAGCTGCAAGTTATCCTGGACACACATTGTTTCTGTCCACCATTGTGTCTTTATTCATTACCTTTTCACAGGAGTTAATGGCCAATTCAATCGATCTATAATATGATTTATTATGTTAGG
Organism: Bimastos eiseni; assembly: GCA_959347315.1. NCBI lineage: Eukaryota > Metazoa > Annelida > Clitellata > Crassiclitellata > Lumbricidae > Bimastos > Bimastos eiseni. The sequence goes on along the minus strand of OY365808.1, from coordinate 28,549,963 downwards.
CATGACGATGAAGCTGCTGGTAAATTTATCTAAAGTCATGCTAGTCTCACCATTTCATGCTTATTGATCTTTCTCTGTCTTGTTCAAAGCTTGAACAAGATTTTCTGTTTCTTTGACATATGTGAACATTTTTCATGAAACCAGTCGGAAGTCGCATTTTATGAAATGCGTCATTTTGGCTTTTTAATCTATCATTCGTCGCTTTTGACATTTTTGCACTAATGATTAAACAAATCACTAATAAACATATAATATGTTCATTGCTTTGGTATAAAATAATGCTAAATATTTGTTAATGAATATTTATTGGAGCGTATGCTTATTTTAAATTAAAAGTTCTGCATTTTTATCGAATTTACGATAATTTTCTAGGTCTGTTGCATCTTTTCCCGCATGCTTGCACCCCTATAATAATGGTATCGCCTGAAAGCTTAACCTCTCCTCTAGCCGTCTCTTTGTGTTATCAAAATGGACAAGCTTTTAATTTCAGCCAATCATAGCTTTAGTAAGAGGTCATGTGCAAAGAAATTCCACACTGAGGAAAAATAATCAAATAATTCCACATACTTTGAAAGCATTTTTCTCAGAAGAGAATGCAAACGTAGTGCAACTTTAAATTGACATAACTTTTCTCAGGTATAAGATATACGTGAAACAGAAGCAGTTCTGAAAAGCTAATAAGAATAATATAACATCAAAAACTCATTTTTTCTTATTTGGAAATATGCGACTGATGTCATACTGTACCAGCACATATAAGGAGTTGCTTAAAGCAGCATTAGAGCTGTTTGTTGCCTGATATGTACAACATTGAAAGCAACTTTATATGTACATTTACAGAATACAAACATAAAGGCATCAACATTTCAGTGATCATGTGTTTCTGAATGTTTGTTTCAGCGTGCTCCTACTCGTGTCATGTTCACTGTTCTCACAAGGCTCCTGTTACATGCCCTATACCATCTGATTTGTGTAAGTTTTGTGATAATTCCAGTATGCCTCGACTGACCTCAAACCCTAAGACCAAAGAGAATGGTCAATTAATTTAAATTAGCCAGAATGATCAATTTATCATCAATAATATGGTTCTTGATTTGGCTAAGTATTATGGAGCAGTTTTGTATTTGAGATAAGTTTAAAAAATTGTTCATCATTGTTCAGTGATTGCCAATAAATATGTTTTGGAGTTGAACTCAGATGAATTCACAAACCAGTCAATGATGCTTGATTTGCTTATTTAAAGCCACTTTTGAAATATCTAACATTTAGTTTTGAAAATATGATCAATCAGCAATCTTCAAAAGTTTGATAAATAGACATTTAAATTTGAAATATTGCCAGGATTCATTTAGTCTTATCTAATGAGTCAGTAAAGGAAGAGACTGTAACCTATCAGTCTGTGAATTGCATCTGTTTCATTTGTGTTGTGTATTGTTTCAGTGAAACGTCCTATTGGAATCGACCCAACGAAAGGCGTTGGAACGGCTTATGAAGGCTACGTCAGGGTAAGGAATTCTTCTAGTCTGCTAGTTATGATGTTATGACTAGTCTCTTTTGAGGTTAGATTTCATCAGTGAGCAAACAGTGCTCAGATTACTAGAAATGGTCACCACTGGTAGGCTCCACACAAACAATATATTCCCAAGCAGAGCTGGTGTTGGACTCTATGTTCAGAATTCCCAGACTGCAGTTCATCAGTATGAGGAACAATACATTCCATTCAGCACTCCCTCGTATTGAGGAAGAGGTGATGCAAAGATTTCTGGGCAACTAGTTCTGTAAGTCTTCTTGTATTTAAGCACATTTGATTTGACATTGAGTGCTGTTTTTTATTCTTTAGATACCGAAACCTGGTGGAATTCGCAAGGGATGGTCTCGCCAGTTTGTTGTTGTTTGTGATTTCAAGCTGTTTCTGTATGACACAATGCCTGAACGAGCAAACCACGCTGCATCGAACATTGTTGGCCAGGTCATAGATATGAGGTGTGAGGCATTTTCAGCACGGTTTCATATGCTGTGTTTCATATGTGCTATTCACTTCTCTTGTTCGTGTCGTTTGGTTAATTGGCAAGAGTTCAATGATATGAAGTGTCCTGTGTTTAGATGGGTCTTTTCAGATGCACAGCAGGTCTACTATGATTGTCATATGGGTTGCAGGTTTTGATGGCTGATATAACCAGTATATGGTGTATTTTATTATTTCCTCATTTTATTAAGGATATTTGTTATAGCACCAATCCAAGTCACTTACCAGGTGTCAGGGTTGCCACAATTCTTGAAAATCTGGAATATCAAGTAATAGAGACTTTAAAAATGTAAGGGCTGGAAAGCCTGCAGGTGTTTTTAACAAAAAGTCGTGGAAAGTCATGTAATTTGAAAATAGCTAGGTTATGTATAATATGATAAATGGAAAAAAATCATTAATATATATTTTAACTCATATTTTAAAATTTCGATAAATATTGGATCAATGAAACATTTTGAAAATAGGTCATTTTTTCATATAAAATAAGTCTCAGAAGTCAGATTAATGTACAAAGAATAGATTTTCATTCATTCATTCATTTTGATATTTATATAGCTCCCCTCTGGAAGTGTACTAGAGGGGTTCTAGCAGCCTAGCCATGGTGATGCAAGTCATTCTTAGGCAACTAGTAAAATAAAGGCACATTAGTTGATCTCTAAGGGGATTGTGTTCTGGGTGGAGGGGCCAACAGCTGAAAAGGTGCGGTGCTGCTTGGTCAGGGTGCTTGCGCAGGGCATCAGAAGCTCACCACCAAAGAAAGAATGAAGAGCTTGAAGGCCAGCTAAAGCTGAAACAGGGCAGCTAAGCTTCTGCAAATAGGCTGAGGCAGCCAGACTTACGTGGCTATCTATAGCTGACGCATTGCGAGATGGAAAGCCAGTACAAAGTATCATGCATATAGTCTGAGACAGGAGTGTATTTGGAAAAGCGCCCAATAAGCGGCAGGCGGGGCGAAGAAACTGGTCGAGACTGGCTATCGGTGCTCGGGACAGATCAACCAGGACAGAGCAGCAAAGGTCAAGTTGGTTGATGCCAAAGATATTGACTAGATGGCAGCAGCGTCGTAAGATAGAGAACTTGTTTGATTGTTTAAAATTCTGATGAAGTCAAGACAGCAGGTGTATGTCAAAAGGGGCAAAGAGTAGGTCTGTTGTAGTTTTAGATGTATAATTTAATCTAAATTGACGGCTTGAGACGCGATGCAATCACATGCTAGTAGAACGATTGCATCATAGGATCGAAGTTAAAAGTGTATTGCCACCAAAATACTTTATGGAATCAACGCTGAAACTGAGTTAGTCTTCATCTTTTGAAATGTGAAATTTTGCTGTCATTATTTGTTGCAGAGATTCAGAGTTTAGTGTTAGTTCTGTTCTGGAGAGCGATGTTATCCATGCTAACAAGAAGGACATACCTTGCATATTTAAGGTAAACTGTTTCTAATTTTGTGCTTGTGTGAACGAATGTATCTGAACATGCATTTAGTGCAATTTTTAAGACCTTACAAAGGTGATGTAATCTTGTACTAAATGTTTAGAAGACTTAACCGGTTCTGTTGTGGTCAGATTATATCACATATTTATTAGTGTATTCTTTGTTATTATATAAATTATAATATACTTGGAACATGTAGTAAGCTGATGGAGAGAGTGATGCATATAGAAAACGGGATGGTGCGTGCCAGATTGGTGATTTCTTCCATGTGAATGTTATTTTTCCAGGTGACGACCTCTCTTTTGTGGCCATCCGCATTGGGTAGCAACTTCCACATCTTGATGTTGGCTGAAAGTGAGGCAGAGAAGGAGAAGTGGGTTGGAGCATTGACTGAGCTGCACAAAATACTTAAGAAAAGTAGAATTCCTGATAAATCGGCAAGTCATTACACTTCTTTTTGATTTTAGTTTCTTATAATTCTTGCTAGTTATTTTCAAACTAATTGTGCTAATCACTAGCAGAGGAAGGAATATGAAGTGTCATTCAGTGTTATCGAGACTAGGTCAGTTACCAGTTTGTTAGCTTTTAGGAATTTCTTTGTGGCCTCAAGATTTATTGACTTTATCTTCTTTCTTTAAATGCTATTTGGGATATATTTTAATTATTGAAACAAATCCATAATAGCCTTATAATAGTCTTTTTTATAATATAGCTCGCCATTTAAAGTAGCGGTCCACAAATTTCAACAACAAGTTGTTGCTGTTGGCCTTCAATAGTTTAGGAGCCACTGTTGTAGACTACATTTTGTTCACTATGAATGTATGAAATTGAGTTCATATGTATTTTCTGTATTCACTGTGTAGGTGTACAGAGCAAGGCAAATTTATGATGAACAGCTTCCAAGTATACAGAAAGTATTGTCAGCTGAAATTATCAGTGAGTTTACCTACATTTTTATTTGTTCATATCTAACAGGCAACAGATATATGTCCATTGTTTTTTAGGACTGTAAAAGATCAGTTAGAGCTCATGTTACATGAGTCTGGTTTACTAAACAAAGCATGTGACTTCTGACCTGTGCAGTTTATGCAGATGTTCCTTTAAGCTGTAGACTGTGCAACACATTGGGATTGACAAACATGGTTTTTTGAGGATCTAATTTGAATTTTCTATTGCACAGCTAGTGTAGAATACAAAAAGGATGAGGGTAGAGGATTTTAACAAGGTAGGAGAAGAGGAGGAGGAGGAGGTGGAAGAAGAGGAGGATGTTAAGGATGCAGAGGAGGAGGTTGAGAATGAGGTGGGGAAGAGGAGGACAGAGTGGAGGGAGAGATGGAGGTGGAGCCAGATAATTATGAGGAGGTACAGGAGGGGAGGATTATACAGAGGTGGAGGAAAAGCTGATGGAGGAGGTGGTGGGAGGAGGAGGAGGGGTGGAGGTAAGGGGTAGAATGGAAGAGAAGGAGGTGGAGGGCTTTTATAATTTTTACCATCCTTTAGGATGGGAAAATGTATGGTTCTTAATATTCCCATTTTTTAGTTGCCTAAATTGACCTTCCAATTAATATGAGATAGTTTATGAATGTATTTAGGTCGTGAAAGACTCTTACTTGGCTTAGAAGATGGTCTCTCAATAGTAGAGTTACTGAAGGACAGTGAGTTTTATTTGTTTTTCACATTTGTTACATTTATTGTTTATAGTATTTGTGATGTTTTGTAGCAGTTTGTTTGTGAACAGTAATTTTAAAATTGGCTTCTTTTTTCATTATGTTCTCAAAGCAGCAGTCTCTCTTCATGAGTGTTTCATGGTCTCCTAATTACAGATGCTTTGACATCCAAATTTTTGCAGAAGAAACTTTTAATTTAGTCTACATGTAAGACTTAAGTTCTGGTGAACCTGTAAGGCTTTTACTGTAGCTTTTACTCTTGTATAATGGATTTTACCTTGCTATGATGTTAGTTTTTAAAGGTTGGATCAATAGTTTTCTGCCTTAAGTGGTTCAAACTGTTTTTGTCAGTTGACGTGGAAGCTGTTATTTTGTAGATATTGTGCGTATTGGTGATAAAAGACCTTACTATCAACTGGAGATTGTCCCAGAAGAACATCTTATAGTTGCTATTGCTGGTAGGCAGCAGCTGCTGAGTTTTACCATTTTACCCCAACTGACTCACAATAACACTTACCAATACCACTGACATAATCCAACAGTTTTCCTTATATTAGATACATTCTGTCGTGATTAATTCAGGAATTTCTGGAGTTGCTTAAGAACTTGGTTTGAATCTTTTAAATGTGATTCTTTGAAGAAACAATGCCAAACAGGTAATCAAAGCATGAAAATAACCAGAGCTGATTGCAGCTCCTGGTTACATCTGAAAGCTTGCCACAAGATAATTATTCATTGAAAAATTGTCTATGCAAACAGGGATGTTCTAGACACTCTCAGTAGTTGTGGGTTTGTGTGACGTAAAATGACAAGTGTATGAACTTTAGCTGTCTGCATTGAAATAAGGTTTTAAAGAGAACATTTGGAAGAACCTCTCAAAAATGCTGGTGACTACGTGTGACTTGAAACATTGGATACTGGATGATTTGCTATAAGCTAAGGCAGTTATGATCGACTTTGTCAGTGTAATTGAATTTTTATTTCTTTTACGAGATGCAGAGCATTTCTGCCATATATGTGTACCGTCAGATTATCTTTTCTTTTAAGAATCTGTTTTTATCATGTTAAGCACATATAAATTATCCACAATTAAGAGTATTGTACATTTTTTTCTGTTAACTGAAGAGACAATAAAATTTAAAAGTTTACGACCCATGTTTATGTTGGTTCTGAGCAGACGTTCAGCAAATTCAAATCTTTTTAGAAATAATTATTTTGCTGAGATTTCGCACCAAATGGCTGACTTTGGGTTTTTGGCAGTAGTAAACTTGCTAATATTTATTGGGCCAGTGTTTAACATTTTAATGACGAGTGTCCTAAAAGTTGCATAGAAAACGATTACCTATTGTCATTTAGGGTTAAGGTTGATGTTTTTCAGAGGAACATTTTGCTTGACAGTTGTGCTTTAAGACAATTTTTTACAATTACCATACTAGTGTAAAGTACTGCTTTTTTTGAGACAAGACCCCATGGTGTAAATTTTGGGTTTAAGAAATTTTAATATATGGATGGGGTTTTGCACCATGTTCTTTAGGCTCTATTTTTAAATATAAATTACTATGTAATATCTTGATTTGAATAAATGGCTATGTTGATGTAAATGAGATTTTAATTGTTCAAGCCAAATTTTAGAAAGCTTTGGCTGAAATATCCTATCAACTAGATATTTTTGATTTGGAATGTGTGGTCAGTGTGGACTGTTGTTTAAGGAAACATCTTTTAATGTTTAAATAATATTGTTTTTTGTGTGTGTGTAGGAAAGCAGAGGAACCTCAGACTGCTTCCAATTTCGATGCTGGAGAACGATCGATCAGAGGTGATAAAGATCGAGGAATATCGTGGCTGTACTTCGTTCTGTACGGGTGTCTTTTGTCAGGGAACTCGCACGATGCTGTGCATTGCGTGCAAGCGCAGTGTCTATGTGCATGAACTCAATCGAACGAAGCTAAGACACCGGAAAACTAGGGAGATCACCTGTCCCGGACAAGTGCAGTATGTTGAACTTCGAAGTGAAAGACTGTTTGTGGGTTATCCATCCAGTTTTGCCATCTACAACATACAGAGCGATGGACCAGCGAACAGTAGGCTCAGTTTTACTTCTGGCCTTGATATTTATTGTGCTTGTAATAACAGCATTGTGGGAGTTTGCGGTGATAGCAAAAATGATACTAGTTTTCCATCAGTTCTTCCGCCTTGCTTACTCCGAAGTAACAATATTATTAGATTTGATAGATTGCCAGTTTGGGTAGGTAGCAGAGATTTCTGTGTACCAGTACTTTGGTGGAATGCAGTTGAATGAAATCTCTTGGCTATTTATTTGTCCTATTGTTTTGTTTAGAAACAAGTTACTCCCAGTTGGCCAAGACTAATTAATGCTTTACATGAAGACTGAAAACTGCAATGAACAAAAGATGTCTGTGTCTCATTCAACAAAGTCTTCTTGCTAAATTGACATTTACATAGACTTACTTACTTGACTTTATTTATTCTTTTCGTCAAATGTAACTCATTGAAATCTGAGCAATAATGGCATTTGATGAGCTGCTGTCTTTCTGATTCAGCGCTGGTGAATGTGGAAGACATGACGTTACAATTTCTTCTCCAGAATCCAATTGATGCTTTGCTGGCCATGGATGTGGCTCCAAATGAATACCTTCTCGTGTTTTCAAGTTAGTTCAGCTAGGATTTCTTTCACTAAGGGATTTTTATAATGAATTCATAACAGTGTCAAAGTATCATGATTTTATTGTACACCTCTGTCGGCAGTAGTCAATAAAGTGCATGTCAGGTTATATTATTTTGTAGTTCATACAGTCATACATATTTGCGGCTGTCCCTATAGTTTGGCAATAGAACCTGCTCAAGCTGAAGGATTAATACTCATTACTACCCAGCCGTGTTGTCCTATTAATGTTGCACAAAAGATCTTTAAGCAATATTTCTTATGCTGTTGATTGTGCATCAGATGGCATTATTTATCCTCACTGAAAACATGGTATTGACTTTGCCTGCATTAAATAATTATATTTATTAATAATTTTATTATGTGACTTTTGTTAGATCTTGGTATTTACGTTGACGGTAGTGGACAGCGGTCGAGAAAGTTAGAGTTGATGTGGCCTGCTCCACCATTGGCTGTCTGTGAGTGGAAATAAATGTCTTTATGATATTATACTAAATCCTATTTTCATACTTTAATGACTGATGGATGTGTGATGATGATTTGGAATGTGTAGTCAGTGTGGACCGTTGTTTAAATAGACATCTATTATTGTTTAAGTAATGTTGATTTTTGTAATGAATTTATAGCAGTTTCATAATGAATGTCTGTCTGTGAGTGGAAATAAATGTCTTTATGATACTACACTAAATCCTATCTTCATACTTTAATGACTGATCGGCATTAATTGGTAATCATTTACACTCATGTGTTTTGAGTACTTGAATATTTAGTTCAGTTAACTTTATTTTGTTGAAAGCTGATTAATTGTAGCTAGTTTAACATGGACATCTTTGTGCTAGTAGAACCTTTTGAAATGTGTGGTGCTACCATTGCTTTCAAGAGTTGCATGGTAGGCATGTATGTTATGTGTATGCACATATGTCATTCATGGTGCAAGACGGCGAAATGAACAGACGTTAAATTTTGCAGTGTTATGATAGAAATGAAAGTTGTTGAAAATATGGTAGTTATTTTTTAAATTGCTGTTGATTAACTGTTCATAACCAATTTCAGGATTTATATGCATTTCTTAGTGACAATTTATGCCTAATAATAATTGTCTTTAAATTGCAGTTATATTCTGTGTATTGCTGCTGCTGATGTTCAGTAAATGTCAGACAGGTGAACTTTGGTGATTGACAAGATTGCTTGTTCTACTTTATCAGCATTTACCTGAAATAATTAGTGCCAAAGAGACAATTAATTAATTATATTCTGGTAGTAAGAGATTTCTGTTGTTTTTTTAGCGTACATGGGAAAGCACCTTGTTCTTCACACAGAGAATGCTTCCTTTGTATTTGATGTCGTAAATGCAGAGTGGATTCAGACCATTTCTCTAAAAAGGGTATGCGCTTGTCCTTGCTAAAACTCCTTCTTCTTTCACAATGTCTGGGCACCTTTTCTCAGTTCTGGCATAATGACACCGTCTTGTATTTTCTGGAGATGTCAAAGCCAGTCATTTGAGTTACTTGTACATTGTTATCATAATCAAGTACTTATACAGTGCCACTTTTAAGTTTTAAATGTTATGAATAACTGTACCAGAAGAACTGAGTTATTTTGTTGCTGTCGATATACGATTAATAGTAGGGAGAGCAATATCAAATTACAGTTGTAATATATTATATTATAGTGTATTGTATGGTTGGTTATTCAGTAAATGTAATCATTGATCTGTTTCAGGCTAAGCCGCTACGTCCAGATGGTTCCATTATTGTATCTGCAAATGTCGATGCAGCTCTTCTTGTGTATTCGAGAAATTTGGAGAAAGGTCTGTACTTTTGCCTTCATTGTGATCTGTGATTCTTTAACCATTTTATACCTTGTTTAACCATATGACAGGCATAAAAGGGGTAATTCTTTTCAATTACAAATGATCTCTTGCAATTCTTTGTGATGGCTTATTTAATTCTTACTTATCCACAGACAGAGATTATTCTTGTCTCAGCAACATATCTATTTTGCATGGGTTATGTAAATGTGTCATTTTTTCTACCATTCGTTGTTTTGTTTCTTTTGTTGTTGAGATTTTGTGGCACTGTTGGTTGTCAACTCCATTTTTCTGTGGCATTATTTTTCTATATCACTATTTTCGGGACTGAAGAGGTTACTATGTTGATGATAATACTGTGGCTGTTCGTTCTGTTTCAGAACCTGAAGATCGAATCTCGCTTCCTGATGACCATGTGAAGGGAGGAAGCTCCTCTCTTGGAAAGCGTCGCTTCTCATTCAAAACTGTACAGGATATGCAAGTGGCCAGAGCGTAAGCATAAAAACATTAAATGACTCGTATTTCTTTGAAAGATTGATCTTTTGATGTGTTTAGAGAGAGAGGGTGATTGTGTGAAGAACTCATTTATGTATCCTGTAATTGGATTGTGGTTGTCTCCTTTCAGTTTAGTTAACCTTCAGTCATATTGATCAGCTCATCGGATATCAACTGTACTTACTCTCTGTCTGTTTGGTTTGAGTTGGTTTCTTTTACATGTGGGCTAATTGGCTGAATCTGATCAGCTGCCAGTAAGGTTGATGGGTTGATTCTTTGATTGAATGATGAATTACACTACACCTTTTCATTCTATGGGTTTGTTCAGGTTATCTTTAAGCTACAGACCGGTTTTTTTACATTACTCAATCAATCTCAACTAGGTTAACTTAATGTCTATATCGTATTGACCGACATATTTAATATTCTGAAATCATAAAATCCAATGTGTGATTGAATGTAAGAAGCAGATGTAACAATAAACTGGATAAGTTTGTGAAAAGTAACAGTGTGGGCATTTGAAGTTCACTACCCTTTAGACAAAGAGACGGTGTCTGTTATTTGATCTAATAATCTACTACAAAATTTGGTTTATACTAGCACTATCCTTGGTGCTAATATGAGCCAATACAAATGTGTTCTCGTTTTTAAACTTTAACACTTTGACGGCTAGAGTAGCATAAGGAACTGGGAAACCAGTGCAGCTTGTCATAAAGTGTTAAAGCATCCTATGAGCATGCCTTGTTTTGTTATGAGAACCGACCTTCAATTGAGTGTTGTAGTTTCAGTTTGTCTGCAATGATTGAGTGGTGTTTGCTTTTCAATTCCTCTGCAAGGTCTAGTTGACATAAGCTTTTGCTTGGTGCTTGTATTGTGTTTCGTTAAGCATTTATGCTACTTAAGAGATATATATAAGAGCTGCTCATTAGACTAAAATCAGTTGTTTCTGTAAACATTGTTTACAGTGCAAAATGCCATTTAGCTCTTAAGCTATGATTTGTTGCTAGTCTTCTTTTTGCTTCAGGTTTTTGCTAAGTGACTTTAAAATGGATTAACAATCAGAATATGAAGTTGGGAAATTTTGGGACAGATTGGATCTATAAGTAATATATGGAATCAATGATGAAACATCTTTATGTGGGTGCTTGGTATTGGTTTTGCTTTTCTTTTCATATGACTTTGGATAAGTAAAAGGTTGCATTTGTATTTTTGAAAGTAAGCAGTTGTTAGCTCTCTTTGCATTATTTTGTGAGTTTGTTAATTCTTTGATTTTCCTGTTCGTTCCTGAAAAGTGCTGAGCGACGGTCAAAGATCATCTCTGGTCCACTGAATTTCAGCCATGTTGCGCATATTGGTCCATTGGAGACTGTAATGATTCCCCCAGATAGGTAACACTTCTCACCTTCAATTCTACAGCGCTTCTGGCCTTTTTCCACTGATAAATCTCCAGTTCTCAAGTTAACTATAGACTTAGTGCTGAGACTCTTTGTTTTAGCCCTACTTGTTGTTGAAATTGTTATTTTTTTTATTGCATTTTCTTTATGAAAAAATAGTACAATATCAGCAGATGGCTAGATGCTTTTTTCAGGTTCTAAGGATAATCTGGGGTTGTTTTCCACTTCCCCTGGGCGACCTTTGAGCAGAATATCAGGACGTGATAGTGAAGGGAAACGGTGACTATTTGGAAGATGTGTGTGTTTCTGGCATTTCAATACAGTGGATCAAAGAAAGTTAAAGACTCGGTCAATGTATACTGATGTATCGTCTTGACGATTCAAACAGATTTACAACCTTCCCATATGAGTTCTAATTCTTGACTGGGAAGTTTGAATTTCACTTGACCCATCAGGATTCTAACCCCGAATGCAGTGCGAGAAAACGGAAGCATTAGAAATCTGCTGTCGCTGTTTTTATTTTTATCTTTTATCTTTAGGTGTTATTATTTATCCTGTTTTCAGTGTATACTCAATGTTCTGGACCTAAACGTCTTTTGGGCTGACTAATTATCTAATTATCTAACGGTCATTCAAATAATTTCTGGGCATTTCCCAACTAAGATTTTAACAAGTAAATCATTGGTAAAATTGGTAAGAAGCTAATTGGTTAACAACAACTGATTCGTGTTTTCTAAATGATCCAAGTTACTGGTTGATTAATGACTCCCTGTGCTTCTAACTGTGCTTCCCTGTACAATTGACCCTATAGAATTAAGGATCCATTTTTTCAGATAAGTTCTAATTAACTACCAAACCCTTCAGCAAAAGCTGGTGTTTTTTCAACAGCATTATGTGGCTTTTGATAAGGTTTTTATTGATGAAAATCAGTTGTAAAACAACATTGCATGCCTCCTTCTGATTTTGTTTGTTGTATTTATTTCCATATATGTAGTGTTTCTTTTCACAAAGTTTCTTACAGATGTCAGTATGAACCACCCACCTGTTTGTGTACGTATGTGTCTCCTGTGTGTGTGTGTCCGTGTGTGTGTTACTTAAGGCGTTTTCTTTGTTGTGTTTCTTTTGAGTATATATTCTAGCTTTCTACTGATTATATGTTGTTGCTTGTCAGATTGATTCCTGATGGCTGAACATATACTTAGGAACATATATAGGGTTAGTTAATAGGATTAATTAGATTTGAGCACTTGATATAAAGCAGGTGTATAACATCTAAGCTTTAATGTGTGGATGATGTTAAATGTTGTATGGCAGTCTGTATTGAATATCACTAACTGTATGGTAGTAATACATAGATTGCAATGCTACTTTCAGCCGAGCTCCTGATCGCAAGTCTCGACTGATCTCTATGCCAACAAACTTCAGCCACGTGGCCCACATGGGCCCTGACCAGGGCCTCCAGGTCCTTAGTGACCTCCCAAAGGTACAGTTAATGTATATGATGAACGATGAGATATTGTGAACTGGTTGTGTTTTGCACTTCTTCTAAGTTTTGTTTGTTTATTACAATTTTAGTGATTTGCCGATGAACCTTTGTATGCACAAGAGTAATGATGATTTTTGCTAGATCTTTGCTGTTATAATTGATATAGGAAGAATGATTGAAAGATTGATTGATTGGTAGCCTGGCTTGTTGATTGATATAACTGGTGTTGATTGAACAGAACCCAGTGGCTGCTGATGAAGAGAAGATGGAGCATGTGCGAAGCATCTTCCAGCCAAACTTTGCTGGTGGTTCGGCAACTGGCAAGAGCCCGGAGAACGTCAGTAGGCAGTCGTCATCTACTTCCACTGCATCTAGTTTCAATGGTAAGTTAAAGGAACCAACTCTTGGAACTTAGGTCTTAAAATGAGTGTTCTTTTAGGTTTTTTTATTGTGTTTGATTTTGTATTGTGAGTTATTTTACATTTCAGTATTTACAATGTTGTGTTTTAATCTTGAACATCAGTTGTAGATGTTGTAGTTAAGTGCATGAATTGTAGCGAGAGAAAAAGTGTAACTTGATATTGCGATTGACAGAAATCGACGTAAACAGAATGACTGACACAGATAAACAGGTGGACACACAAGATGCCAACCGTTGGCTTTAACTGAGCAAACATTCAAGGATTGGACAGCGATATTTGAAGTACCACTGATTAGTACTTTCATGCTATGCAGAGTTGTGTGGCACAATCAGTACAGTCATGAATTGTGTTTTGAAATATATTTCATTTAGCTACTTAGCCACCTAAGGTATAATTGTCACATTTAGACTTCAACTTTTAGATATTTGAAATGGCAAGTTTGTATCCCAATCAATGGCGCTATTTTACTTCTCACTTGCTTTTGATATTGTTGGATTTCCTGGGCAACAGCCAAGCTGTAGAGAGAGAGAGAGAGAGAGAGAGAGAGAGAGAGAGAGAGAGAGAGAGAGAGAGAGAGAGAGAGAGAGAGAAGAGAGAGAGAGTCTGTGTGCAGCCTATAAACTTGTTGTAATGCATTTTATGACGTCAGTCGACTCAATTATTGGACTGCTGAGGCGGCCAAATGCTCTGACTAGTAGTAATCGTGCACACTCCATGTTCTGGAGTTCAACATCCATGACTGACCCGAGTCTCGCAGGTCAGGCTTTCTTCCTTCGTCGGTAGACTCTTAGCAGCCACGACCGGACTAACACTTTGGAGTCTCTGTGCCGCCTGTCGTATATTTCATTTTCTTTGCAATTTAACACGTGAATTGGACTAAGGTACTGCTTTGTGTTGAAACTCAACCAATTCTCTCTTCTAAGGCTTTTCTAAATTTGATCCTTTAATGATGAGAAGTATTGCTTTCACTTTGGCTTTTAGTGCCTCTTCATCTGTAAAAGAATGATAACTATGTTATCTTTTCCCTAATTTTCAATGAAAGCATTGATATAGATTCATTCAGTGTGATCATTAGTTAGCATCCATGTCTTGTCTAACGTTGAGGTATTCAGTTTATTCAGTAGTGTCAAGACTTATGATCAGTGCTGTTAATATGATGCATTTTCAGGAATCTTATACTAAATAAATTTCAGTTACTTATGCTTTGATCTAAGCTAATCATATGAATATGTCTTTATCTCTGGCCCTAACATGAAATAATTTCCTGTATAGTATGGTGTGCTAGCATTATTAATAAATGTTTGATGGTGCCATATTGAATTTTAACAGTATCAATTCACAATCCTTAACCCTGGCATTGTAACATTGGAAGACTTTCCATGTGTGCCATAGGGTCAAAACTGTGACATAGTATGCTTACTTACTCAGAAGCTAGGGAACCCGTGGTCGTCCTATTTATATCAATTCAGTATACTACGATAAATAAGCTGCAATTTCCCTCACTGTTTATTTCTACACGAATAGAATGGTTGTTGTGGTGATATTAGACTTGAAATCAAATCAACAATATGTTTCATCGATGATTGTATTTTATGAACAAGAATAGTTTTTGAATATGATTTTTTATAATTTGGAGATGGACGATGAATTCAAATTGACAGATGTTATATATTGATGGGTAGCAGGACAAGCAGTACTCTATGTGACTAACTTTCATGGCAACGATTTAATTATTGAAAAACTTTTCAACAATGACTCGAGGGAAACCGGCAGCCATTTTGGATGTCTACCATATTGGTTTTGTAAGCCATTGTTACAGGCTGGTAAAATACTTGTAAGGAATGGGTTGGCCTACTGACCAACACTATTAATTTATCAATGTCTGGTATTTTTAGTTTTAAATTGAGAATCGCTGGCACAGGTCATTTTGGAACCTACTGACACTGCTTAGCAACAATTCCTCTAAGCGTTTACCTAGCTAGCTATATACCAAGATGTTAACAAAGAAGCAGACTGTGTTGATTTCAACGTCATAATCTGTTCTACACCGTTGTAAAAACGCCAGTGCAATGGTTTCTGGAAGATATAACTCGATGTTATTTATGGGTGCAATTTATATTTGCATTTTGTAGACTCATGATTCATCTATGATGAATTATTTAATAGCATAGACAGGTTATGAAATTAAATGAGCCAAGAATTCTCTAACATTGCTTTGATTGTATTTTCTGATAAATTAACATTGGTTGCTTCTAAATATAATTAATCAGAATGAGGGAAGGTTCAGGAAATTACAATTGCTGTTCAGTAATTTGACTGTTGCTAAATTTGAGTATGAACTTGGATTAGGTTTAGCATGGGAAAATTCTAAGGATGCAAAATATTCAAGCATTCAAATTTTTATAGCAGATATTCATAGTAATTTGTTAAGTAAATGCCTGGCAAGAATTTGAGACATGAAGAGCATGTTCAGATATTTTCACCTTACAATCTCTGTTATACTCATTTATTTAAATGTCTGCCAGCAACGTATCGCGATGGCTCAAGCAAAACCTTTTCTCGCAGGTAACAGAAGAGGTGGGTTACCTGTAGTTTAGACTGGTGAAAATTTGTTTGTTTTTACATAACTTGTGACTTGTGATTTTTATAGCACGTTGTTTCTTACTAATTGTTCTGCACAAACCCAGTTCCTGGATGTGGAAATTTTTGTTCAATTTAACAGATATATAACAGGCATAGCAACATGCTATGCCCTTAAGTCTCTGTTAAAGCAGAGTTCAATAAAAAATCCAGTTCAATTTCTAGCTTCTTTATCATAATTTAGTAAATTTTTACTGTGGAAGATTCTGTAGTGCTTTGCTTTTCCCCCTTTTTGCAAATGGCCTGCCTGATTCAGATGAGCTTTTTGCAATTTCTTGTAACTAACAGAAGCATTTTCTATATAGTTTATGTCTTTCTGTGTGTGATTTTACAAGCAATATGTGCAAATTAAAATAGTTATATATTTGTAAATTTATAAAGTTATCAGATATTCACAATGTTCTGTTTTTGCTCCAACTGCTTACGTAACGATGTTGCAATTTAAAACTTGCTTACTTAAACTTTCTGTACAGCCAAACAATTTGAGCATGTGGTTCAAATGACACCAAATTCACTTCTTCACTTAACTCTCATTGTTTTAATTTTATTGTGTACACACAGCTGTTATACAATAACACACTCTATGCATACTTTATAAATTGTTGTAAATTATTCTGATTAAGCTTACACAATGTGGATTTACGGGCTACAGGTTTACGCATAATTATGCATTAAATACATAAAGTGGCAACATGCCCCTAAAACCATTTACACACTACACTGTTTATGTTGATGCTCGAGTGTCTGTCAATAGATTGAAGCAACACCAGTGACTCGCAGTTAAGTTAACAGTACTAACAGTTAAGTATTAACAGTTAAGTTAATTGTACTAACAGTTAAGTTAATAGTGCCAAGCTGCTCCACTGTTTGTGATTACTGAGCAAATTCTGCATTTAGACAAAATGATCTTTAGAAATGATCAGCAGAAGGCGATCAACTGCTGACATTGTAGTAATTTGTGTTTGCTAGTTTTGAATAATTCGATCAAAGACTTTGTGTAGAATTATCTTACTTTGGCTGAGTCTAAGGAAGTGACAGTGCCTACATTTAGTACAGGCATTATAATGATATTACCTCACACAAATTACAACAGAAACTTTTTCAACTGATTTATACTTAGAAACATGTGCCCTTTAACATATCAAAAGTCTCCATCAATGCATGGGGTGGAAAGTATTGAAATCATTGATGGAATGTTCCCCATTTCTGCCCATGTTAAATAGGCTTATGTGAATTTTTACATGTTTTAATTTTCCCACTCAACTTTTATTTTGTAAAGAAAATATATAGCACAAAACAATCATGCTAGTCTGCAAATAGTACATACATATTATACTTTCTTTTTTATACTATTTTTACTATTTTTATACAGAGTGACATTGCAACTCGAACAAATATAAGTTGTCCTCCCAGATGTGCAATTTGCACAGATCCTGCAGCGGGAGGTAAAGAGCCAGCAGCTACCCTAACAGAGAATGGAAGTGCCTCGATTAACCGAGCAAGAGCATCTCGAAAGGATAACATTCATACATCATCAGAGGAAATAGTTCATCAAGTCTGCCGAAATAAAAATACCAGCCAACAAGAAATTGTTAAATTTCAGACAGAAAAATCTGAGGGGCAAATTGACAGAGCTTTTCTATGCTCGGCTGAAAAAGAGTTAATTTATTACAGAGATTGTGGGAAGTCAGCATATGTTGCATTCAAGAATGCTCTTGAAATCATGCAATGATAGAGGCGATGACTGGGCATCCGCAGTGCAACCTTGCGTGTTGCATGTTCATGACCTTCATGCTGCTGATGCAGTGTATCATCAAATGTGTAGCATGAATTTTAGAATAAAAGAAGCACATTTCATTTATTTGGATGATTTACATAGCACCCCTACAGGCCTACAAGAGCATCCACTCAGAAGCGCTCCCAACTTAACCCGGGATAAATTGGACATGTCTTAGGGTTGGCATAGAACACGGCGGAGTGTTCCCTGGGCGCTAAGCGAAGGGCGACAAGGATCCCATTCCAGGTTGAGGGACCAGCAACCGAGCAGGCTCGGTGATGCCGTATGGAAGTCCGGGAGCGAAGGACAAGAAGCTCAGCATGTGAAGAAGAACAGGGGAGCCTCGGCGTTGGACACTTAATGTAGAACAGCATAGTTCCCACAGGTACCTGGGAGTTGATTCCTTTATGCAATGAAGAGATCCGGTTTGAGATCCGCTGAGAGAAGGGGAACAAATGGAGGACGTCCCGCATATATTCAGAGACATGGCTGAATCTTGGGATGCGGCCAATAAGGAGTGCCACAATACCCGATCCAAGCACCTGATCCGACATGCAGGAAGCCTGTCATAGAGGGCGTTACAGTAGCCAAGGCGAGAGATCATGAAGGAGTGGACAACCGTTGCAGCAGCATCAGGGGACAAGAAACGGGATACCATCCTGATCTGGCACAGCTGATAATAGCAATTTCGGCAGTGCAAGTGGATGTGCCATGTGAAAGCGAGCTCTTGGTCCAGAGTAACACCAAAATCCTTGACAGAAGATGAGAAAACGAACTGTGAGAATTCTAGGACAAGGGTCTCCATGTCAGTGCCAAACCAAATAAACTGAGTTTGAGATAGATTGTGGAAGCAGAGGTGGTTGGAAGACATCCAGGCCTCCAAGGTGTCCATGACCCACTTCATTGCACAGAGCCAGGGTTGAGCAGTGCAGATAGGCCTCGAGGTCGTCCGCATAGGACTGGCTCAGGACAGTGCCAGCAGAGGGCCTGAATCTGCGGTACAAATAATATACATGAGAGGGCCG
This sequence comes from Bimastos eiseni, assembly GCA_959347315.1. NCBI lineage: Eukaryota > Metazoa > Annelida > Clitellata > Crassiclitellata > Lumbricidae > Bimastos > Bimastos eiseni. The sequence continues at coordinate 28,531,104 of OY365808.1, read as the reverse complement.
TGGGGGTATTCCAAATGGAGCTGGAACCCAAGAAGACCTGGTGGACGGTCCTGCAGGAGGGAACCGAGCTAACCAAGAAGGTGCCTGAAAGACCAAACGAGGCAGAGATGATATCGTGGTCAACGGTATCAAAAGCGGGTACCTGGGAGCTGACATCAAACAGCGCCAAGAGAGAAACCTGAGGTCTGTCAATTGCTCCAAAAATATCAGAGAAAAGGCGGACCAATAGGGTCTCCGTGGAGTGGCCCCTTCAGAATCCAAACTGAAAGACCGGGAGTAGGTCATTTTTATCAATGTTGGCAGTGAGTTGGACGGCTAAAATCATTTCAGGTTTGTTAGATAAGGAAGTGACATTAATAGCAATTGGCCTAAAGTTATTAGAATCAGCTGCATCCGGCCCCTTGCGCCTTGGCACAGGAACAAGGATTGACCATTTTTTGCGAGGCTGGAAAAATACCTTCTTTGAGGGAATGGCAGCAGAAAGCGGTAAGGAAAAAAGAAGTGCATCCACAAATTCTGGAGGAGAAACGTGGAGAGATGATCCAGGTCGCTGGTTTTTGGAGGTCAATATGCAGCAGAGCATCAGTCAAGCGAAATTGACATAAAAAAACAAAATTTAGTAAGCCACAAATTGAAGAAAGAGAAAAAGTCTATGTTGAAGTTGCAAACTATCTTGAAGGTAATGATGATGAGCAGATCATGAGCAAAGATCTCATTAGCCGGATGGAATTGAATCTAAAAAATTCAGAGGTCCCAACTGGACCCAACATATGGGCACACGCACATGAAATCCAAACTAAAGGAACATTTTGAACAGATCGTCAGGTGCAGCTGCAAAACCGAATGCAGCAGCAGTATTAGGTGAGCATGTAAACTGCATCACATTGAGTGCTCTGTTGCAGGGACGTCAATCTCTGCTTGATTGATGGAGGCAAACCCCCAGTCCAAAGTGTCAGGAAGGTAAGATAATCCCCTCAAGACTCAAATAGTATTATCCTCTACCTATCTGTTCTCCTCTGCTATGTTGCATGTAACAAATGCAAAGGACCAGCATGCACAAATTCATTACAAGTTGAATGGGATGATGATGAAGATGATGAATTAGTGATACTTAGTGGAGAATTTGAACAACCGGAAAACTAAGCAATTTGTGCTGCCTAATTTTGTACAACAATGTTGCATTAATTTAAAACATAGAAAAGGTTCACCTTGAGTTATTTGAATTACTTTAGAATTATTTAGATCATCAATATGTCTTTTGGAATTCAAATGTTCTTCTGAGAATATGCGTCTCGCTAGTCATTACAGTACCCCTAAATTTCATGATTTTTATAATACTTCCACCACAAGTATTGATGGAGACTTTTGAAATGTTGTACAGGATACTTTTCTGTGTAAGAAACAGATGTTAGACTTTCTGTTGCAATTTGTGTGAGGTTGACCCAAAAATATTCACAAAATGCCTGTACTAATTGCTGTGTACATGTTTATTTAGTGAATAATTTAGATTATTTCAGCATTTGTCATTACTTGTGGCATGGTTTATATGTGATGGCTTGTCCCTCAACAACTTAGTGCAAAACTGTCCTAACAATATATGTATATATAATATATATGCATTATGGTAGCATACTTGTTTGCACGATGATGAAGATATTTTGACTGCAATGCGGAAACTACAACAACAATGTAACGTACGGTCCACAGTGCCAAGCTGCCTTGTATGTTGGAGACGACGTGTGGCTCACTGCACGGCAAGGCTCTACCGTTTGAAGAGGATATGGTCAAACTAGAATGAACTATTGTCGTCATGTGCTGTGAATGCAGCTTGTTCCAAAAGCTCTGAACATGATGCAGAGTGTTCGCTGTGAATATAGATCCATTCTATGGGCTCCGTGTTTGTGCATGGCCCTTCTATGGTCACTCTTCTAGTTTTCTGTGCATTGTTTTTGCTAATTGATGAATTCCAGTTCGTAATGACATCTAACGTCATGTGGGCTAGCAATGCCAATTGTCAGTTTTATTTAAATGGTGCTACATAAATTTAAGTTCTAATTACAATTATCTTGGCTGAAGCAATGAAGAAGGGAGTCTTGAATACTGGACTAGAATTGCAAAATAATTCAGAATGGTCCAGTGTAAAACAAAGGCACATTACTCATTTGCAACAGTTGCATCTCTAAGGGGAGTGTATTCCAGGTGCACAGGCCAACAACTGAGAGAGCATGGTGCATCTTACTACTTGGATATAGTGACAATGGTAATATTATTACTATTATTATTAAGTTTTTGTCATTGTAACATCGATGTTTAATCTATCGTCTGTCAGAGCCTAATGAGTGTGGGTCTTCAAAGGCTGGTTGGTGTAGACACTCTTCTTGTTCCTGTTACTAGGTAAAGGGTCGAGTTCAGTGAAAATGCGCAATAAAGGAGCACGGTTGTCGCAATATAGCTCATCCGAGGTAAAGGCTGCAGTCTGAATGAACTCTGAACTGTTTTCCGGCTTTTGGCTTTTAATTCATAAGTCTTTTCATTCCTCTTTCAACATGTTTTCACTGCTGGCTGGCATTAACAGTTTATGCGGCATTTTTCCTGCTCTGTACTCTTAAGAATTGAGGCCACTTGAAAAGTAATTGACACACTTCTAGACTGGCTTTGGGAAAGAAAATCTGTGGAAACCTGATGTGTAAGACACGGGTGGGCTTGTCAGTAAGTGCATTTAAAATATTTTGAACAGCGTTGCCAGAAAGAGCTGTTAACTTAGCAAACTTGAATTTGGAAGAACTGTTGACTTTGTTGGACTTCTGACATGGGTAGTACTGGTGAGGGCATTTGATGTCATCAGGATGCCTAGGATGGTAGTGCCTGGAAAAAAATTAAGCATGCTGTCTATTTGGAAGAGCATTATTCTGTTTAGCATACCTTCTTTGGCTTGTTTTGGGTGGGATTCTCCTAATATTTTGTGTATCCTTCTATTTTTTCCAAGGTATTTAAGAGTGTTGGCTGCCTATTTGAACAAAGTGGGCTATACTGTTTCACTTTTTGCTTAAAGCTGTAGATGGAATGCATAGTAATCTACTGCAGTAACTGATCTGATCAGTGTTTCTTACTTAGTGTACGTCACTTCTGGCTATGGTAGTAGTAGCTTCTGTCTGTGTTAAATTCATGTGGCTGCTACTTGTGAGGTGCTGTTATTTCTGAAGTAGTTTGTTTTAGACTCTGTGTAGTATTAACAGCTGTCATTCAGTTTCATTGGAAGGAAAGGAGTGCCATAGATGTATTTAATGAACAGGACCAGTGTATAATTAGGCAAAGATATTATATTAATGATTTACCAATAATTATGAGCAGCTGTAGTGGCAATAAGATCATCTGAAGTGGTGACAATAAAGCAGAATTGTCCTCATGAAGACTAATGATAAATGCATAATGCAGCATTAGTTGGTCAGTGGTATTGTCAACATTAGTATATAAAGAGATGACCAATAACCATAAACAGCATGAGCTACAGTCAGTGGTCAGTGGTATTGTCAACAGTAGGCCTATATGAAGGGGTAACCATTAATAACATGAGCTACAGTGGAGTTGCTGGACTTTCTGTTTGATCTTGTTCTGTATTTTCTTTCTGATACTGTGATCTTAGACATCAGCATTATATATTTTGGATGAAGTAGCCAGCTGAACTAGTTCCTTAAAGGCATTTGAACAGGTTGAACTGCATTTTGGTCATCATTTCTAAGAGTCTGTGACTCAATGATGATTTTGTTTTACTGGGGACACCAGTGAGGTGCTTCTGAATGGTAATCTAGACATCTCTTTTATTATCTTGTACTACTACAAAGTACATTTGTTTCATCCTGATCCACCTACCAGCAGCCACTGTTTCTGAGTTTAGGGGTGTGCTAATTGTATATGAATTTAATAAATTTGTTTCTTTCAAAGTAATTGACAAGTGTTACTAGAATATTTATTACCTGTAGAAGTGTAGTAACCTGGCTTTGAGTAATTATAAATAATGCCATTGGTTGACTGGTGCTTTGTTTCTGCTTTGCGTACCAAGTTTCGAGCTTCTATTCTATTTGGCATGCATTATTACAGTTTAAAAATTCATTTTCTCAGAATGCATGTGGCAGTTTGCTTGTGGGTTCATCATTTTTGGAATGTGCTGCAAACCTCCTCGGTTACAAATCCTTGTCTAGTGTCTGAATTTCAAATCACGACACAGCTGTCTTTCGCTTGGTTCAATCACAAAGACAGTATGTGAAGCTGAGGTGTAATGCTTAGTCTGGCATGATTTTAGACTGCCTTCCTCCATAGACATCCATGGGTGTTACTTTCTGACTCGTAATTTATTTAATTGTTAAATTAGCACATGGTCAAATGCATATTGATGTACTGTAATCAGATGGCGAAACAAACCACTCGTAAGACCTCTGGTGATCTCAGCAGAGACTTCAGAAATAATGACTGAGATTTAGGTCGACTGCTCTCTGAATTGTATAACACCACTTGCCTGCAGGCATCGTGTCTAGGGGCCGTCCATAAAGTACGTACGCCGAAAACTTGACTTTTTGGACCCCCCTCCTCCCTGTTGCAAGGTGTACGTTTGACACCTTCCCCCGAAAGTACGTACGCTTTTGCAACCCCCCCCCCCCCCCCGACTGGAAAAAGAGAATTTTGGTAAAGCCGCAGAAACACTAGCAGAAGTATGGTCCTCTGTTTTGATTGATAATCATCCGGTCCATGCTGAATATGTTCAACCCGTTGAACTAACACCATTACCGGAACCAGATGCACCATGGGTTGCAACACATGTTCGACAAAGTCAATATTCACTTATTATTGTTAAATGTGGCGTGTCCAGTTGTTGTCGACCTTGGCGTAGTTCATGGAAGAAATATTTCCTGCAGCGCTTTTTACCAGGACAAATCGTTTTATCACATGATGCAGATGGAATTGGCATTCCTGATCCTGACACTGCACGCAGCATTCCAAAACCATACTTCTCTTCACTTGCACAGCGTTTAGGATATGTATCAACAAAGATTTCAGCGGATGCATCCTTCGACTTGTATTGTCTGTCCATTTCAAATGCAGAGATCCAGAAGCGAACCTGCAACGTTTGCGGAATTTATCATGCATCACAGACAAGCATGCAACGCCACAAAACAGTGCATCTTGGTTCTGTTGATCATCCAAAGAAATCTGTTCCAATTGAAAACACTGGTAAAAATGACAACTGTGAACACTATGATGTACCAAGTGCAATGACTGCAACTGAAAAGGACGCGGTTTCTGAGGATATACCTGTCATTCGAAATTTGTTTGATGGCTCAAGTCGGCATTTGAGTCAGATTGAAAAACTCACACATAGAAATTCTTGTGACTGACTTAAAAGTTTTACAACAGTTTTAATTAATTAAATATTCTGTTTTTAAAGCCAAAAAATTAAATGTTTATTTGAGTAGTTAATGTGCTTAATTGTTAATACGTGTGCTAATGGCTAATGTGTATTATGCACATTATCATTAAATTTATTAATTTACTGTATAAAACTTTGTTCATTTTACGCTACTAAATCATATATTAGTTCAAAATAAAATTTAAGAAATTTTGTTAACATTATAAAAGAGAATGTTGGTAATAATTAGACAGGACAACAAATACGACGTATTTCACATAATAATTTTTTATCTCTGCGTACGTACTTCTTTTGAGCGACCCCCCTCCCCCCATACGCAAACATACGCTTTTCCTGGACTCCCCCTCTGAGCGTACGTACTTTATGGACGGCCCTCTACAGCTCCAAACTGACACAGAACAAATGACCTGAAAGGATGTCGAGTGTATGCCTGTCATTCGGCTTCTGGAGACCTGGGTGTGCACCTGAGGGTGTTGCTCAGCTTCATACATGAATCATACAAAAACCTGATCAAAGAAGCGTAATAATTATTTTATGCAGATGGCTGTAGTTTGTCATCAATAAATCATCCAATGTGAACTTATATAGCGCCCCTTCGAGATATCTACTCAGAGGCACTACCTGTCATGAACTAATGTGTGAATCCATGGGTTAGGAGGTAATGGATTGCAGTTTACAGAACTATATCAATCAGCAAAGCTTATAGAATGACAAATTTGTTAAGTCAATTGAAATTTTGTTTACTGTCCTACTGGTGGTCTTATATGTTGTGGCTGCTTACGCATAGGGTGACTTCTTGCCTGACGTAGAATTAAGCCTAAGTACACGTGACCTGTTGGTTAGTTGATTTATTATCCAACTATGGTCATTATTGGTCCAAAATGGACTCGGGTGTCGGAGGCAAATTTTACCATCAGTTTTATACAGTTCTAGTAGAGGTTGATGACAGAACATAAAATCAGAATATAAATAAGAAAATGTCAGTTTTTAAGGCAATAAACTTGTTGCTCGAGATAGCTAATAAAATGATGTAAAGCAAAGTCTAGAGACTGTGTTATAATACAGTGATGTAAATCAATTATGTGGCTAATTAATTTAGCTACACCACAAATATTTGTTTTGGTATATTTGTATTCATTTTTTCATTCTCTTATCAGTTGTGTGTGCTGTTGCTTGTGATGGTTTTATGGTTCCTCGTGATTAGACTTTCACGTGCTTTAGTGTATTTGTTCATTGAGCACTATGAGCAGTGTCGTCCGAGGTGCTCGTTGTTCGGTGAGTGGCATAAATCGTTGGTCGATGATTGTTAAGTACTCATAAAAGCGCTCAACATATTGTGATTAAGTGACAAGTTCTGGAAGATACAGCTCTTCTTGGAGTCACTAATGACAGCTGGAGAGCAATAATTATCTATCACGGAATCTGATTGCGATTTTGACGCTTAATAGAATGTGTAAATGGAAAGAATAACCTGTGTTGGCTGCATCTGTTGCAGTTTCTGTTATATTTATTCCTTTTTTCTAATAATTCTTGCAATCGTTCCAATTTTTTTGACAAGGTGTGACCCAAATTCCTTTAGAATCATCTACCATCATGGTTGCAGCAAGGTGTTGTTATTTTTAATTAGTTTTTCAGGATCAGAAGGGACCGTTTTTATGGTCTCAAACCTTTTTGGACATTTACTATATAATTATGTAGTTAGGCATGGCTATTATTATTACTATTTAGAACAACAATACATTTATTGAAAGTTGCTGGCATTTTTAATATGTTAGACAGATATTGTTGTTGTTATTGCATTGATCGAATACAGGGTGAAGATAAGCAGCCAGATGGATTTGTCATTTTGCTACTCAGTTGCAGTGTAATTGTGCAGACAATGAGAGGAACTTTTTTATTGGTCCAATGGAAATGCATGTATCTTTCCCATTGCATCATTGTTTCTCAAAATCTTAGCCTGTTGTATCCAGCAATTAATTCTGTTACCATGCTGTGTGAAATTACTGATTTTTTATTATCATTATTAAACTGTCATTTATAACGTGCCTTAACACGATGAGTCTTGCACAAAAGCGAGTAATAGGTAAGTCTAGTCATTATTAATCTTGAACAAATAAGTCTTAAGGTTAATTTGAAGATTTGCGAATAAGTTCTGTAGTTTATTCCATACAACCGAGCCAGTTTGAGAAAATACATGGTTTTCAAAATTTTCATAGTTGTCCGTGTAAAAAGAAAGTCATTTGGATGAAGATCATAAGCCCTCGTCTGGATTGGAAAGACGACGGAGTGTACAAAGTGAGGAAACAAAAGAAGAAGATGAATTTGTGTGGTACATCAGAAGACAGATTTTGAAATTTATACAGGCTTGTATGGGAAACCAGTGTAGTTCACTGGGATGATGGTGATGTCATCAAGAGGAGTTGAGTTTTCGATAAGCTTTTCAGCATAATTTAGAACAGTGGTAGGAGGGTGGATACTGGAAGGCCATAGAGGACTGAGTTGCAATGATCAATTCTAGAGGTGACTACGACCTCTATGAATTTTCTTCACATGCCGTATGCGTCTGAGATGGAAGAAATAGGATTTAGTTATGAAGCATATTTGGTTTTTCATATCATTGAGAAAGTATTATTAATTAGCTGTAGCTATGATCAGCTGCACGAGGACTTTGTATCTGATTATTATTATCTGAGTGGAATTACTTTGCATTCATGAGTTGACACACAATGGCTGTTGTGAAAGGTGAAGATAGCACACTTGTTCCTTTGCTCTATATAAAGGAATCAGAAGCATTGTGCTGAGTTCTAACTTATGCAGTGATCTGACTGTCATGTTTTACCTATTGAGTCATCTACTGTGCCCTTTTCTTCCGCTTTGGATATGTTCTTGTACTAATAGAATTGCCTTACTATTGATTAAATGAATACAGGTATAAACATGTTATCTGTTCTAATTTCCTGTAACCTTGAAGTTCCTTCGATTTTCAATGACTTAATCAGTTGTGCTTTTTTAAATTCTCGTCTTGTTTCCTTCTGCATTGTCCTTCATTCTGATTCATATAACCACATCAGTTGTATCTTCGTCTCGTATGTTGTCTTGGTTTTTTTTCTGTATTATTTTAATGCTTCTTCATATCCTGTTTTTTTGCTCTAAATTGCTTTGGTAGCTGTATCCAATTCTCATTTCTATGTTATTTTTCATGTTACCATCTATGGTTAGTGTAACCCAAGATAGCAAATGTATTTACCTGTTCAATACTTTTTGCTTGAATGCTGATAGTTATTTATTGGTGTATTTGTGTTTTGGTTTTCACTGCACAAATTCTTAGACAAAATATTCTGTTGGTTTTTCTGTTTTTGACATTATACCTTTAGCTCTGTTCAATGTCTAATGAAAAGGTCATTGTCATTAGCAAATAAAAATGATTGACCAGATCTTCAGTTAGTTTGAATCCTGCCTCGTGTTGCTTAGCCCAAATTGATTGGTCTTTTAATTTTGGGCTAAGCTGGTGTTATGGTGATGAGAAGCATCCTTTGTCATACTCCCATTTTCATCTGTTATCTGTTGGTTTATCTTTATTACATTTTATAATTTGCAATATAGCACCTGTACAGGTTTGATTAGTTTTCTTGGTAATCCTGCTTTGTCATTGACATTTAGTGATGCCATATGTTATTGAAGGCTTTTTGAAGTATGTGATGACCTTCTGGATGTATTTAATGCTTTTTCAAGTCTCTGTCTCATTGTGGTAGCGCAACTTTGCAATGCAGCATGTTCTTTGGCCTTTAAGATCTAATTACCTCTATGGCATTTTGTTTTACTGTTTACTACATCTCATAAGCTCTTTCAGCTTTCCTCAATCCATATAGTTGGTAGTTTCTTCAGATATCTCTGGTGCACCTGTTAGACTTACTTGTACCTGTATCTGTTGTTTACTGCTGAGCTACATTTTCTTCTTCTGTCTAGTTGTTCTAGCGATGTCTCTAATACCCACCAGTGGTCTTTGTGAGCTTGTGTGCATATTGTGTTGATTGCTGTTTGGATTCCTTCCTGCATGTTTGTCCACATGTGCCATATCCACATATATTCGTCTCTATATCGTCTTCATAATTCTGTTGCATGTCTTCATCCTTCAACTGCTTGATATTCTGTTTTAAATTGTGTTGATGTCCATTTCCTTTGTGGTTTCTGTTTTTAAAGAATGTGTTAATTAACTCATCATTTGTAACACAGAACTGAAGGAGTACGTCCATTCTGTTTGTGGATGTGATTGCATCTACTCCCACCAAAGACCAGAGCATTCGATATCCGATTGCCAAGCCATTGCTGTATGTGTATTAAATCAACACACATGTTGAACTGTGCACTGAGACACAGATCTGTGCTCAGCATATACTTCTAAGACTTGTTGGAGTAGACTCACCACTTAATCTATGCCTAACCAGAGAAGTCATGGATTTCTCTGGGTGAAAACTTGTGCATTTACGATCTAGTTGCACAAAAACTGGGTCTTGTTATTTATATTTTCCCTGTGATTTTATACTTCAGGATTCCACGGCGGAGCAAGTCAGTCGTCCCCACTCAGCAATACTAAGCACGACCGTCATGGATCATCAGGGCACCAGTCCCCTCGAATCCACCTCCCAGAATTTGAGTTTTAGCAACTCAGATGACTCGAGCAACTGCTAGCTGAACGCGTCGACTGGTGGCGTGTGTCGACTCCCCTGTGGTGGCTATTCAACAATTTGCATCTTGTATGTGACAACATTGATAACAAATGTACAGTTGACTGACTGGCTGTGCGGTGGCATCAGTTTAGAGCTACAAGTTAGTGCTTAGTGGGTTTAAGGCAAACAAATATGTTAATTAATAATCTGCTTTGCAAATTTAGGTATAATTTGCATATTATTTTTATCTTTACAGATTGTTCATTTGCATAACAATTCTACCTTAAATCAACTAAGAATGGCTTTTTAAATTTAATGTTGTTTTTGAATTAAGCCACATGGTATTTTTAATTTTCCTTCTACTAGAAATCTGTGTAAGTGAGGTTTTTGGTTCTTCATAGCAGATATCTGAGGCAGGATTGTAAAGCAGCAAAATTACTTAAATTGTTTAAGTACTTGGTGAATTCCATCATCATCGGTTTATTCAGAGAAATTTTCCCCATGCATTTTAAGTTAAATAATAGCATGTATCAAATATTAGATTGATAACATAGCTGTGACACATATGTGGACAAAATTAGTGTTTATGGCTGCATCAAAGTGGCAATTGCAACTGCTGCTAATCCATGGATGGCAGAATATTGATTGGGAATTAGAAGATCAGGAAGAATTAGGATGTTGGATTAATTCTAGCAAACAGGTGATCTTGTAAAAGATCTGGAGGCTTAGTCTTCAAAAATGAAGCAGTGCTCTTTTCCAGAGAGGTCCCAGTCGTCCATTTCGAATGGGACAGTCAGCAATTATGCCTAGTAGAGTGTGAATAGAGGAGGAGGATTGGTTTGAAGGCTATGGACAAAAGTAACTGAGAAGGCTAATGGCGTAGGACTCGTGTTTACTTGATGGGCTTGTAAGTGAATATGTAAATTCATAATAAAGCAATAGTTTCCGTTCCTCCTATAATTTCTCTCAATATATCTTATCAAGTATTTTGATTTAGTACAAATAATAGTTTCTTTTTAAGTTATAGAAGGTGCAGAGCTAACCATATGAGGTTGAAGCTTAAGCAGCCATGCTGTGATTCGTTTTATTCTACCCATCTTTTGCTAATTGAAACTTTATATTTCTCATTCGCTTCATAATTATCGTCTCGGTGGTTGTCAGATGTAGCTAGGAAGGTGGTTGTGGATATGTTTGCATCTGTACTTAACCTGAATCTGGACATTCTCTGTGCAGGCAGTATATGTATGCATGCCAGTCTTTGTGTATTGTGTTCCATACTGGAGATTATTTAGCGATTTAGTGATCAAGTATTCTGTATGTTAAAACACAGTAGGTAATTTTGATCATTGGTAACAAATGTCAGTTATGAGCTGGGTGTGATTCTCTGTTAAATGCAGCTCAGTCTCATTAGTTTTTTATCCAGTTGAAGTGAAATGTGGCATTTAACGTTTGCAGCCTTTGTTTTTGTCATGGAAGGATTCAAAAGCAAGCCTACATGATGCTTCTGGCACTAGAAGCTACGATGCAACTGTGAGGAGAGACACATGCCATTATAAGCTGTATTACAGTGAAAATAGCTCTCAGTGTAAAGTTTGTTGTGTTGTTGATGACATGTTGAAAGATTCTGGTGTCATGTGGCGTTACTTTGTCACCTGTTTTCGTTTTTTAAATTTCTCCGGTGTTGCAGTTTATGGTGTGATGATTTCTGTGCTGCTTTTTTTTTAGCAATACATCGTAAAATCAAATTAACTATTTGATGGTATTATGGCTCTGAATAATGCTACTCGTGGATGGCATCTCTGCCTGTAAGGAGGCCAGTCGTTAGTCTTCATTCTCCTGTACAGTGCTGAACTTCTGTGCTGTGGTCAAAGGAACCTAGTTGACTGTAAACTGTGCAGAACAGAGGCTGTAATGTTAGTAATGGGTGCAGAACTAAATATAATGGCTTTAGTAATTACCTCCAACTTCAGAGTGCTGTATATGTTTTGTCATTTTATTGTGTTGATGTTTGCTAGGCAGATCCAGCTGTAGACTATCCATGATTGGTCAGCTGGGAAATGTATGTCTATTAAAATGTAAGTGGTCATAGCTTATGTGGTGCTTCTAGTGTCCTCTTGTGTCTATGGTATCTAAAGCCAGTCATTTAATTAGACAAAGTCCATGACAAGGGAATGATCACTTAGGAGCTGCTACCTGTTCACTCTGCCACCGAGAACTTCTTGTCAGTTCGAAATAATGTGAATAGTTTCTTCTCTTCTGATGGCTCAACACTGTAATTCATTTGTTTAAACAAGCTGATGATCTTGTGAATTTTTAGATAATTAAGTATTACTATTAAA